>JAEIGF010000094.1:0-384288 GCA_018903485.1 Drosophila littoralis
TTTTTAATCTATCTTTTGAATCTTCTGTCTTTCCATCTGTTTTGGAAAGAATCTTATATCATTCCTCTCCACAAGAAAGGTGGAAAGTCTGATATACAAACTTACAGGGGCATTGCAAAACTGTCCGCTATTCCTAAATTATTTGAAAAAATAATCACTTCGAATTTGCAGAATTTCTGCAAATCAGTTGTTTCCCCTGTTCAACATGGATTCGTAAAGAATCGGTCAACTACGACCAATCTGCTTGAATTTACTTCCTTGGTAAATGATGCCTTTCTTTCGAAAATGCAAACTGATGTCATTTATACTGACTTCAGTAAGGCGTTTGACTCTGTGCACCATGACATTTTACTTTTTAAACTTGACCGAATAGGTTTCCCTCCGTCTCTTTTGCTTTGGATAAATTCTTATTTAAAGGTAGGACCCAAAGAGTAATGCTGAGGCAGACTACCTCTAAACAGGTTCACGTTACTTCTGGTGTTCCTCAAGGTAGTCATCTTGGACCTTTACTCTTTACTCTTTTTATAAATGATCTCCCCTCTGTTATATCACATGCCCGTGTACTCATGTATGCGGATGATGTGAAACTTATTCTATCATACACTAATCCCCTACATCATTCTCGTCTACAAGACGATTTGAACGCTATGCAACTTTGGTGTTCGGCCAATCAATTGCATCTGAATTGTTCAAAGTGTATGTTTATGACATTTTATCGTACTACACCTTATCTTGTCAGTTATACAATCGACAATACCCCTTTGCAACGTATACTAACAGTTAAGGATCTAGGCGTTCTTTTTGATTCTAAACTCTGTTTCAATCCTCTTCATATAGCTACCATCGTTAATGAGGCAAAAGGTGTACTTGGATTCATTAAACGATGGTCTAAAGAGTTTAACGATCCTTTTATAACGAAACTTCTGTACATCTCTCTTGTTAGCCCTATCCTTGAATACTGCATCTGCAATACTTGCATCTGGTCTCCGCAGTATAACAATAGCCAGGATCGTATTGAATCTGTTCAGAATCAATTTCTGATTTTTTGCCTTAAGAGGTTTAAATTGGGACCCTAATCTTCGGTTGCCATCCTACTCCAGAAGGCTGCTTCTTCTTAACCTTCCGTCGTAGGACAACCTTAGGACAATTCTCGGTGTTGTCCTTCTACATAAGTTGATTATTGGCGATATAGATTCTCCTTATCTGCTAGGGCGTCTTCAATTCTCTGTTTCGTCTAGACCAACCAGAAATTACCGCCCTTATTCCTGTCTACGTGCACAACAGACTACGCTATGCACAATCCTTTTCGCGTGCTATGTAAAACTTATAATAGTTTGCATCACGTTTTCTCTACCGAACTTTCTCTACCCCTAATAAAATCGTTGCTTTCAGGATACCTTCGAGAAGTCACTGACCATTCCCAGCTATGAGCAGGGGCTTAGCTTGCCGGACAGGCTGTAAATTTTCCCCCACCGGGTCGGTGATTTCCCACTACTTTTCTCTCTGTTCTATCTACTTAACACTCTATATATCTAGCTTACATTTCATTACTTTATTAACAATCTTCTTACTTTCTTTTTCCTTAATTATTGTATTTTATTATTTAATATAGCAAACTAAGATTATTTTAAATTTTAGTTAAGAACACTATTTTCCTACTTACACCCTTCTTCTTAGATGTAGGCTCTAATAGCGTCACTGACAAATTTAGCTGTGAAAAGGGGCACAGCTGGCCGGACTGGCAACTAAAACACCTCCATCGATCGGTGATGCTATTTAGAGAACTGTGTTATCTAACTAGGCTTTTAGCATATAATTCCATTATCTATTGTAGTCTACTGAATAATGAGGAATAAAATAAATAAATAAAATAAAAATAAATAAATAAATAAATATCCGATATTCCATTTCACAGCCGCATTACTGAATAAAATCAATATTTTTAATATACCCTGCATGTAGAACTATTTGTGCTGACTAACTGACTAACTCAACGAACAGCCGAACCAGTAAGAGCTACGAAGTTGACATTTGTACTGTAGTTACCTTATGTGGTGAAGGTGCATGCGAAGACATCCGATCGCCCTTAAGATAGTTTTCAAAGATTTTTGTTCGAATTGATTTGAGCGTTCAAATTCGTTTTCAAAGGTCCTTACAAAAAATCATTTGAGATGTATTTCATACTTTTTGGAGAGTCCAAGCACCGTTGTTAAAAATGGGATTCAAAGAAAAGAAGGTATACAGCCGTCAAGAATGCTGTACTGAAGTTTAGCTCAGACTTTGGAACCTGATCTTTTTTTCACGTCACTGACCATAAGGAACATTTAAAAAAATTCTCTATTCAACCCTTCGTAGACGCCCTACTTCAATCAGGGCTCATTGACATTTTCCAAGGTTTCTTAGATTGAGAACGGTATCTAGGAACCATCGAAGAAATACCAATGTAAAAACAATAACAAATTTATGTGTAACAAAATACCAATATCCGAAGAGCTGAGAGCCATGCCTTGCTAAGTCCAACTTACAGACGTGGCAGGTCGCCTACCGGGACATGTGTCACGCTATAAACATCGCTAAGCAACTGTGACCAGTCCCGACAATCGCCCAGCGAGCCCAGCCATGTTAGTGGCCTGGCCTTTCCGGTAGGTTGATAATCATGGCTAGCCCTCATTGCATTATATGAAGACGCATCCCCGACACTCCAGCGCTCTCTTCGGAGTACTGTGGGTCGGCGTATGTGCGGTGGAAAACACTTCGTGGGTCCACACACTCCTAAACAAGTTATATGAGATAACATAAAAAGAAAATACCGAACTTTGTAATTTTTTAATATATTCAATCTAGTTATATTTTGAAATCATACGTAAAAATAAACTCATAATAGCCTCAATAATACAGCTTGCAAATAGACAGGTCAAACAGAGCCACACCACAATATTTAACTCATTGTACCTCTTTGGACTTGGATCGCATGCTATTGGCTCGGCGCGTCCAAAGTACACAATAACTATGCAAATTGAAAGAAATATTTTCCCCATATATATACAGCTGCGTTCCCATCGACAGTGCGATTGGCGGTTATTTCCAAAGCGCCAAGGTCCTATTATTGGTTGAAATAAATACCATTTTCCCATGCATAATTCGATAGCAAATGAGAAACGAGCTGACCACCGGTAAATTTCCTTTGGTGTGTTGCTTGCACGTGTGAACATCTTGGTTGAATTATGTCTTCGCTCCATAGGTGACGCACGCACCAGCGTTTAACTCGAAAATTTTGAGTTTGCTCTGTAAGTACGTCGGTAAAAACTACACTTCGACAAAAATAGTGTGGATAAATGCCGGAGTTATCATGACCGAGCGAAAGGCGCACAGGCAAATGGACGAGCTCCCGGTGAAGCCGAAATGATATAGTGTTATTGCGCTCAAAAGTCTTATAAACGGGGTCTTGGTAAACAATGACCTGTATTTGACCTTGTGATGATTGCAATGAAAGTATAATGTTTGCTGAAGATCCAGAATTGTATCTACCGCCAAATGTAACTTTAACAATAATGTCACCACTATGGCATAGCTCGCCACTGTATAGCTCTTCTAAGTAAAGTCGTTTGTCCCAGAGGGGTGCTCTCTGCATTTGAAAAAACAGGTACGCCATAACTGCCGTTGGTATAACTACGTAGCAAATTATTATTTGATAATTACGACCCACCACTGGTCTCTCTAAATGGCATTTAAGATTCATTCGGACAACAATAATAGGTTTAGTGTCGGCGTCCAGGTCGCTAATAAAATTACAGCGGCAATGAATCCCAAAGTACACGCTTTTATTCATATCAGGAATGCAGGAAATAGTCTGCCAGCTAGGTTCAGGTCGTGCGTAATTCCAGATTCGGCAACTTCGGATTTCAGTAGAAAAAGTGAAATATGCACCAGTTTTTTCAACTTGTTCTAACTTGTTCTCTGCGCGAATATATATGTAAACTGGCCGTGCCTGCTCACAACGATTACGAAGTAACAACGCGGTAGGTTCTACAATCCCGTTTTTACCAAACATGTGGCATGTGTGTCCATGTCTCTCAGCTTTGGTATGTTTGTCATATGCAGTAACACCCGGTAATCTATATCGGCCTGTGTAAAGATAACACCTAGCACGGAGTGTCCGTAAAGTTCGGTACGATACATGCGAACTTCATTGGCATTTATCACGTTGTCATGTATAATACTCTCTACGTCTTCTTGGGGATCGTCGAAGTCGCTTTCTTTTTGATGTCGTCTATGGAGGCGCCTCTGATAACTGCACTTGGGTTCGATTGCTGAGAAATTCGTTTTAAGTCGGGAGATGTATTGAAATGGCTCAGACAGTTTCTTTGTTTTCTCCCAGATAGCGTTGGATGTATAGGCATTAACAACTAGTACCTGTGTCCGTGATTCTTGCTCTGGATACCACCAGTACTGGGTCTGCTTATGACTCCTCACTGAGATAAGAACTTCATCATTTCGTAGCTGTTGACGCAACTCTTGTAATAAACTTTCCGTGAAAATAAGAGTATGCATAGAGTCAGCAGATTCTATTACAATATCACGTTCTAGGTCAAGATCAAAGCTCTCCATACGCATTGTAAAAGTTGTTCGAGTAATTATTTTCGGTGCTTCCTCAGGATGTTGACGTCGCGCCGTACCCATACCCATGTAAAATAGGCACATACTCAGCTTCCAATGTGCATGTAGCCAATTGTTTATATGTTCCAGCCCCTGTGGTTGCAGGGTAGACATTTGTTCCAGGCGATGACGGAAGTTGTCTGTGTTAAGGCAGGACTCTGATTCTGCCCGACACTGTGACTTTGGTATAAACTCCCATTCAGCACTAAACTTATTAAGCAGGTCGCAAAGATCGTTTACCATCGTCTGGTAGTATTCATCCATAAGAGTATTAAGCTCGTTATTAGCAATAATAGATTTGAAAGTGGACGCTATAATATGCAGTATTCGAGCAAGAACATTTACTTCCATATCATCCAGCGGCTCAAGAGAAAGAACTACATTTAATAAAAGGCGTACGAGATGAGCTAATTGTACAGTAGTTTGTGGTTGATATTCTCCCAGTGTTTCAGTGAAAACAACGAGACGCTCTTTAGAACTGATTCTTCGAGCCAGCTGATTAAGCAATATAAAAGATTTTTGCCAATCTGCATATTCTAGCCAGTATCGAGCGCGTGCTAGGTGATTTATAATTGAAGGCTCTGTGTCTTCAATGTCAGTATGGCGGACATTGACAGTCACGTTTACAGTTACGCATGCACCCAAATTATCGCATACCTAAAATAAAATAAATAATAAAATAATAAATAAAAATGAGACAGAAAGGCTATCTTCGGCACGCCGAAGATCTTATACACTTGCAGACCCAACCTTTTCATAACGCTCATAGTGCTTTGCCAGCATCTAAGAAACACAAGGAAAATAGTTATTGCCGAATTTGGTCAAGATATCTTCATAAACTAAAAATGTTTTAATCAAAAACCTAGTTTTCGACTGATCGGTCCTATGGCAGATATATGATATAGTAGTCCGATGTAAATAAGATTTTGCAAAAATGATGGGAACATAGTGAAATCCTCAAATGCCGTGTTTCATTAAATTATCTTGAATGAGAAAAAAGTTTTCTATACAACAACTTAATTTACGACCGATCGTTCCTATGGCAGCTATATGATATAGTTTTCCGATCTTAATAGGATATTGCATATATATGAGGCGCATAGTAAAACCAATAAACGCCGAGTATTGTCAAGATATCTTGAAAAACAAAATGTTTTTCTTACAGGATCCTACTTTTCGACCGATCGTTCCTATGGCAGCTATATGATAGCCTGGTCAGATCTTAATAGGATTTTGCATATATATGAGGAGCATAGTAAAAGTAATAAATGCCGAGTTTGGTCAAGATATCTTGATAAACAAAAATGTTTTTCATAAAATCTTCTTACTCTCCTGGGCCTGACAATATTCCTAGTTGTCTACTCAAGGAGGGTAGTTCTTCCCTTCTTTATCCATTGCAAAAGCTTTTTAATCTATCTTTTGAATCTTCTGTCTTTCCATCTGTTTGGAAAGAATCTTATATCATTCCTCTCCACAGGAAAGGTGGAAAGTCTGATATACAAACTTACAGGGGCATTGCAAAACTGTCCGCTATTCCTAAATTATTTGAAAAAATAATCACTTCGAATTTGCAGCATTTCTCCAAATCAGTTGTTTCCCCTGTTCAACATGGATTCGTAAAGAATCGGTCAACTACGACCAATCTGCTTGAATTTACTTCCTTGGTAAATGATGCCTTTCTTTCGAAAATGCAAACTTATGTCATTTATACTGACTTCAGTAAGGCGTTTGACTCTGTGCACCATGACATTTTACTTTTTTAAACTTGACCGAATAGGTTTCCCTCCGTCTCTTTTGCTTTGGATAAATTCTTATTTAAAAGGTAGGACCCAAAGAGTAATGCTGAGGCAGACTACCTCTAAACAGGTTCACGTTACTTCTGGTGTTCCTCAAGGTAGTCATCTTGGACCTTTACTCTTTACTCTTTTTATAAATGATCTCCCCTCTGTTATATCACATGCCCGTGTACTCATGTATGCGGATGATGTGAAACTTATTCTATCATACACTAATCCCCTACATCATTCTCGTCTACAAGACGATTTGAACGCTATGCAACTTTGGTGTTCGGCCAATCAATTGCATCTGAATTGTTCAAAGTGTATGTTTATGACATTTTATCGTACTATACCTTATCTTGTCAGTTATACAATCGACAATACCCCTTTGCAACGTATACTAACAGTTAAGGATTTAGGCGTTCTTTTTAATTCTAAACTCTGTTTCAATCCTCTTCATATAGCTACCATCGTTAACGAGGCAAAAGGTGTACTTGGATTCATTAAACGATGGTCTAAAGAGTTTAACGATCCTTTTATAACGAAACTTCTGTACATCTCTCTTGTTAGCCCTATCCTTGAATACTGCATCTGCAATACTTGCATCTGGTCTCCGCAGTATAACAATAGCCAGGATCGTATTGAATCTGTTCAGAATCAATTTCTGATTTTTGCCTTAAGAGGTTTAAATTGGGACCCTAATCTTCGGTTGCCATCCTACTCCAGAAGGCTGCTTCTTCTTAACCTTCCGTCGTAGGACAACCTTAGGACAATTCTCGGTGTTGTCCTTCTACATAAGTTGATTATTGGCGATATAGATTCTCCTTATCTGCTAGGGCGTCTTCAATTCTCTGTTTCGTCTAGACCAACCAGAAATTACCGCCCCTTATTCCTGTCTACGTGCACAACAGACTACGCTATGCACAATCCTTTTCGCGTGCTATGTAAAACTTATAATAGTTTGCATCACGTTTTCTCTACCGAACTTTCTCTACCCCTAATAAAATCGTTGCTTTCAGGATACCTTCGAGAAGTCACTGACCATTCCCAGCTATGAGCAGGGGCATAGCTTGCCGGACAGGCTGTAAATTTTCCCCCACCGGGTCGGTGATTTCCCACTACTTTTCTCTCTGTTCTATCTACTTAACACTCTATATATCTAGCTTACATTTCATTACTTTATTAACAATCTTCTTACTTTCTTTTCCTTAATTATTGTATTTTATTATTTAATATAGCAAACTAAGATTATTTTAAATTTTAGTTAAGAACACTATTTTCCTACTTACACCCTTCTTCTTAGATGTAGGCTCTAATAGCGTCACTGACAAATTTAGCTGTGAAAAGGGGCACAGCTGGCCGGACTGGCAACTAAAACACCTCCATCGATCGGTGATGCTATTTAGAGAACTGTGTTATCTAACTAGGCTTTTAGCATATAATTCCATTATCTATTGTAGTCTACTGAATAATGAGGAATAAAATAAATAAATAAAATAAAAATAAATAAATAAATAAATATCCGATATTCCATTTCACAGCCGCATTACTGAATAAAATCAATATTTTTAATATACCCTGCATGTAGAACTATTTGTGCTGACTAACTGACTAACTCAACGAACAGCCGAACCAGTAAGAGCTACGAAGTTGACATTTGTACTGTAGTTACCTTATGTGGTGAAGGTGCATGCGAAGACATCCGATCGCCCTTAAGATAGTTTTCAAAGATTTTTGTTCGAATTGATTTGAGCGTTCAAATTCGTTTTCAAAGGTCCTTACAAAAAATCATTTGAGATGTATTTCATACTTTGTGGAGAGTCCAAGCACCGTTGTTAAAAATGGGATTCAAAGAAAAGAAGGGTATACAGCCGTCAAGAATGCTGTACTGAAGTTTAGCTCAGACTTTGGAACCTGATCTTTTTTTTCACGTCACTGACCATAAGGAACATTTAAAAAAATTCTCTATTCAACCCTTCGTAGACGCCCTACTTCAATCAGGGCTCATTGACATTTTCCAAGGTTTCTTAGATTGAGAACGGTATCTAGGAACCATCGAAGAAATACCAATGTAAAAACAATAACAAATTTATGTGTAACAAAATACCAATATCCGAAGAGCTGAGAGCCATGCCTTGCTAAGTCCAACTTACAGACGTGGCAGGTCGCCTACAGGGACATGTGTCACGCTATAAACATCGCTAAGCAACTGTGACCAGTCCCGACAATCGCCCAGCGAGCCCAGCCATGTTAGTGGCCTGGCCTTTCCGGTAGGTTGATAATCATGGCTAGCCCTCATTGCATTATATGAAGACGCATCCCCCGACACTCCAGCGCTCTCTTCGGAGTACTGTGGGTCGGCGTATGTGCGGTGGAAAACACTTCGTGGGTCCACACACTCCTAAACAAGTTATATGAGATAACATAAAAAGAAAATACCGAACTTTGTAATTTTTAATATATTCAATCTAGTTATATTTTGAAATCATACGTAAAAATAAACTCATAATAGCCTCAATAACACAGCTTGCAAATAGACAGGTCAAACAGAGCCACACCACAATATTTAACTCATTGTACCTCTTTGGACTTGGATCGCATGCTATTGGCTCGGCGCGTCCAAAGTACACAATAACTATGCAAATTGAAAGAAATATTTTCCCCATATATATACAGCTGCGTTCCCATCGACAGTGCGATTGGCGGTTATTTCCAAAGCGCCAAGGTCCTATTATTGGTTGAAATAAATACCATTTTCCCATGCATAATTCGATAGCAAATGAGAAACGAGCTGACCACCGGTAAATTTCCTTTGGTGTGTTGCTTGCACGTGTGAACATCTTGGTTGAATTATGTCTTCGCTCCATAGGTGACGCACGCACCCAGCGTTTAACTCGAAAATTTTGAGTTTGCTCTGTAAGTACGTCGGTAAAAACTACACTTCGACAAAAATAGTGTGGATAAATGCCGGAGTTATCATGACCGAGCGAAAGGCGCACAGGCAAATGGACGAGCTCCCGGTGAAGCCGAAATGATATAGTGTTATTGCGCTCAAAAGTCTTATAAACGGGGTCTTGGTAAACAATGACCTGTATTTGACCTTGTGATGATTGCAATGAAAGTATAATGTTTGCTGAAGATCCAGAATTGTATCTACCGCCAAATGTAACTTTAACAATAATGTCACCACTATGGCATAGCTCGCCACTGTATAGCTCTTCTAAGTAAAGTCGTTTGTCCCAGAGGGGTGCTCTCTGCATTTGAAAAAACAGGTACGCCATAACTGCCGTTGGTATAACTACGTAGCAAATTATTATTTGATAATTACGACCCACCACTGGTCTCTCTAAATGGCATTTAAGATTCATTCGGACAACAATAATAGGTTTAGTGTCGGCGTCCAGGTCGCTAATAAAATTACAGCGGCAATGAATCCCAAAGTACACGCTTTTATTCATATCAGGAATGCAGGAAATAGTCTGCCAGCTAGGTTCAGGTCGTGCGTAATTCCAGATTCGGCAACTTCGGATTTCAGTAGAAAAAGTGAAATATGCACCAGTTTTTTCAACTTGTTCTAACTTGTTCTCTGCGCGAATATATATGTAAACTGGCCGTGCCTGCTCACAACGATTACGAAGTAACAACGCGGTAGGTTCTACAATCCCGTTTTTTACCAAACATGTGGCATGTGTGTCCATGTCTCTCAGCTTTGGTATGTTTGTCATATGCAGTAACACCCGGTAATCTATATCGGCCTGTGTAAAGATAACACCTAGCACGGAGTGTCCGTAAAGTTCGGTACGATACATGCGAACTTCATTGGCATTTATCACGTTGTCATGTATAATACTCTCTACGTCTTCTTGGGGATCGTCGAAGTCGCTTTCTTTTTGATGTCGTCTATGGAGGCGCCTCTGATAACTGCACTTGGGTTCGATTGCTGAGAAATTCGTTTTAAGTCGGGAGATGTATTGAAATGGCTCAGACAGTTTCTTTGTTTTCTCCCAGATAGCGTTGGATGTATAGGCATTAACAACTAGTACCTGTGTCCGTGATTCTTGCTCTGGATACCACCAGTACTGGGTCTGCTTATGACTCCTCACTGAGATAAGAACTTCATCATTTCGTAGCTGTTGACGCAACTCTTGTAATAAACTTTCCGTGAAAATAAGAGTATGCATAGAGTCAGCAGATTCTATTACAATATCACGTTCTAGGTCAAGATCAAAGCTCTCCATACGCATTGTAAAAGTTGTTCGAGTAATTATTTTCGGTGCTTCCTCAGGATGTTGACGTCGCGCCGTACCCATACCCATGTAAAATAGGCACATACTCAGCTTCCAATGTGCATGTAGCCAATTGTTTATATGTTCCAGCCCCTGTGGTTGCAGGGTAGACATTTGTTCCAGGCGATGACGGAAGTTGTCTGTGTTAAGGCAGGACTCTGATTCTGCCCGACACTGTGACTTTGGTATAAACTCCCATTCAGCACTAAACTTATTAAGCAGGTCGCAAAGATCGTTTACCATCGTCTGGTAGTATTCATCCATAAGAGTATTAAGCTCGTTATTAGCAATAATAGATTTGAAAGTGGACGCTATAATATGCAGTATTCGAGCAAGAACATTTACTTCCATATCATCCAGCGGCTCAAGAGAAAGAACTACATTTAATAAAAGGCGTACGAGATGAGCTAATTGTACAGTAGTTTGTGGTTGATATTCTCCCAGTGTTTCAGTGAAAACAACGAGACGCTCTTTAGAACTGATTCTTCGAGCCAGCTGATTAAGCAATATAAAAGATTTTTGCCAATCTGCATATTCTAGCCAGTATCGAGCGCGTGCTAGGTGATTTATAATTGAAGGCTCTGTGTCTTCAATGTCAGTATGGCGGACATTGACAGTCACGTTTACAGTTACGCATGCACCCAAATTATCGCATACCTAAAATAAAATAAATAATAAAATAATAAATAAAAATGAGACAGAAAGGCTATCTTCGGCACGCCGAAGATCTTATACACTTGCAGACCCAACCTTTTCATAACGCTCATAGTGCTTTGCCAGTATCTAAGAAACACAAGGAAAATAGTTATTGCCGAATTTGGTCAAGATATCTTCATAAACTATAAATGTTTTAATCAAAATCCTAGTTTTCGACTGATCGGTCCTATGGCAGATATATGATATAGTAGTCCGATGTAAATAAGATTTTGCAAAAAATGATGGGAACATAGTGAAATCCTCAAATGCCGTGTTTCATTAAATTATCTTGAATGAGAAAAAAGTTTTCTATACAACAACTTAATTTACGACCGATCGTTCCTATGGCAGCTATATGATATAGTTTTCCGATCTTAATAGGATATTGCATATATATGAGGCGCATAGTAAAACCAATAAACGCCGAGTATTGTCAAGATATCTTGAAAAACAAAATGTTTTTCTTACAGGATCCTACTTTTCGACCGATCGTTCCTATGGCAGCTATATGATAGCCTGGTCCGATCTTAATAGGATTTTGCATATATATGAGGAGCATAGTAAAAGTAATAAATGCCGAGTTTGGTCAAGATATCTTGATAAACAAAAATGTTTTTCATACAACAACTTAATTTTCGACCGATCGTTCCTGTGACAGCTATATGATATAGTGATCCGTAAAACTAATAAATGCCGAGTTTGGTTTTTTTCATACAACAACTTAATTTTCGACCGATCGTTCCTGTGACAGCTATATGATATAGTGATCCGTAAAACTAATAAATGCCGAGTTTGGTCGAGATATCTTGATAAACAAAAATGTTTTTCATACAACAACTTAATTTTCAACCAATCGTGCGTGTGACAGCCATATAATAGAGTGGTCCGATGTTGATGGGATTTTTCACATATATGAGGAGCATAATAAAACTAACAAATGCCGAGTTTGGTCAAGATATTTTGATAAACTAAAATGTTTTTCATACAACAACTTAATTTTCGACCGATCGTTCCTATGGCAGTTATATGATATAGTAGTCCGATCTTAATAAGATTTTGCAAATATATGAGGAGCATAGTAAAACTAATAAATGCCGAGTTTGGTCGAGATATCTTGATAAACAAAAATGTTTTTCATACAATAACTTGATATGATATAGTGGTCCGATCTTAATAGGATTTTGCATATATATGAGGAGCAATGAGAGAGTTCTCAGTTGAGAGTGATTGACGTGTTTTACTTGTGCTCCAAGATTTTTATATATTTTTGCGCTTTAATCCTGCTTTTTATATGTATCTAAATTTGGCCTTTTTTGTGCATTATTTAAAAAGTTTTATAATTTTGCAAAGTGTTATTCTGTTGTCACAGCGTAAGTCTGTTAATAATTGCATTTATTGAACGCGGCGTCAGTTCCGTGTTGTTGTTATTGCCTGTTTTGATTCTTTTGCTTTGGTGCTCTCCTGTGCATACACTTGTTTGTGCGTGTGTTCGCTACTGCATATTTCAGCTTGTGCATCGCGCTCTCGCAAATTTTTGCTGTTTCTTTTCGCTCCAAACAATTTGTTTGTGTACGAATAGTTATTTTTCGACCGTTTACTTGCTCTACTTCTGTGCACTGTGTTTTGTTTTGCTCTGCGCTCTCGCAACTTGTATACGCTTGTAGTAATTATGTCGTGCTGTAAGAAACTTTGCACGTTCAAGCAGGCTGATGATTCTGCACAACGAGAATATGATGCATGCTAAATGTGCAGGTCTCACTGGGCGTGATTGCAACAAGATCGCTGCAGTTGCTAAGAAGGGCTGCGGTGGGTTGCGTTGGTCGTGCCCAGATTGCATCGACAAGCAAATAGATTTCTCCAGAATGTATAATTCGGTGAGAAATCAATTCTTAAAATTGAATAATGTGGCTAAGCAGCTGTCGAGTAAATTTGAAATAAATTCGAGTCTCCAACCAATCGCCGGTTGGAGCCTCAACTTTTGCAATTGCCCTCTGCGTCTGTTCAGACACCTACGCCTTTCTTGTCCCTACCTCGCAACTTGGATTTATCTCTAATGTTGTCTTTATCGCCTTCTCCAAGCGACTGCCCAATTACCCCCTTTTCATCCCCTATAGTATTTCCATTAGAGCCCGTACCTGATACTGTCCCAGTTATCCAAACTGCCTCAGCCCTGTCAGCTCCTGGCCGCAAAGGTAGACCTGCGCGTAATCTTGCCCAGATTGTTTAACACAATGATGGTGCCTCTTTAGCTTCTCCATCTCCTGTATTACCTGCAGCCCCATCAGCACCTACATTAACGGTTGTTGCCCCTCGTATGCAAGTTTTTGTGTCTCGACTTTCATCGGACACCACTTCTGAGTCATTGGCAGCCTATATTGCTAGCAAATCTTCTGCTAGCGTGTCAATAACCAAATTTAATTTCTCCACCCCTCGTGAAATATCATCATTCAAAATAAATGTTTCACATGATATGTTCCCAATCATTTGTGATCCCAAATTTTGACCTCCACACATGATTGCTCACGAGTTCAAGCCAAAAAAGCGTAACCAACCTGTCACCCTTCCAGTCCCTTCAATGCAGGGTACCATTTCTGCCCCAAAAACTAACTTCATCTTCTGACCAAATCTGTATTCATTATCAGAATGTCAGAGGTCTTATTTCAAAGCTTAAAAATCTTTTCATGGCCAGTACTTCCTTCGACTCGGATATAATAGCATTTTCAGAAACATGGTTAAATTCAACCATATCTGATTTTGAGGTATTTTCGAATAGTTTTATTTTGCAAATGATCGGCCGACGCGAGGTGGTGTGGTGGTAATTGTCGCTAAAGCCACTCTCCAGTCAGAACTTTTCTGTTTTAGTACGCCTACTGACGCTGAGATTGTCTCAATTAAGGTGTCTTTTCCTACACGGAATATCTATATTACATGCTCTTGTGTCCCTCCTTCTTCTGATATTCAAGTTTATATAAAACATATTACTTGTATTAATGAAGTTTCTTCACACGTGCGTGATAATGACCTATTTATGGTGTTGGGTGATTTTCATTTGCCGAACATCTCTTGGTCATTATTCACTGCTGAAAATTATCTAGTGCCCTCAGCACAGCATGATTTTATAGACTGCATGCTTGATCGTTCGTTGTTTCAAATCAATTCAATTTCTAATCATTTGAATAGAACTTGACCTTGTATTTGTTAACGACTACCTTATTTCTAATGTGTCTAGGGACCCTCCTTTATTTCTTCCTGAGGATGTATATCATCCTACTTTAGAGATTACAATGTTCAATTGTAATCGTCTCGTTTCGTGCTCATCAGCCAATAAGCCCCGCCGCTGCTTTCGCAAATGAAATTATTCATTGCTGAATCAGCTTATTTATGCAACCGGTTGGTCTTTCTTATATGACACGGTTGATATGAATACTGCTATTACCTATTTTTATAGCACCCTAAACTCCCTCTTAGATATGAGTATTCCCAAGTCAATTCCTTCGACTACTTCTTCAAAACCACCCTGGCTTACTCCCAGATTGTCACATCTTAAAAACTTAAAATCTAAATATTTTTAAAAGTTTAAAAGTCTGGTTCGTGTACAGACTTGGCTAAATATTCCATAGCCAAGTCGAACTTCTTTCTTCTGAATTCTCAATGCTATGAGAATTATCTAACTCGTTGTAAAAGGCAATTTGCCCAAAATCCGAGACAGTTTTACAATTTTGTAAACTTGAAGCGTAAATCTTCAAGTTTGCCAACTTCTTTTCTTTCGGGATGGATAAAGCTAGTAATGACTCCGATTCTGCTAACCTCGTTGCTAATTTTTTCCAATCAACTTACTCCTCAGTCTGTCCTAATAATAATACTTACCCTTATACTATTTCTTCCTCTAGTTCTATACCTCCTCCTATTATTTCACACTCCTCTCTCCTTTTAGCTATAAACTCTTTAAAATCTTCTTACTCTCCTGGGCCTTACAATATTCCTAGTTGTCTACTCAAGGAGTGTAGTTCTTCCCTTCTTTATCCATTGCAAAAGCTTTTTAATCTATCCCTTGAATCTTCTGTCTTTCCATCTCTTTGGAAAGAATCTTATAATGATATCATTCCTCTCCACAAGAAAGGTGGAAAGTCTGATATACAAAATTACAGGGGCATTGCAAAACTGTCCGCTATTCCTAAATTATTTGAAAAAATAATCACTTCGAATTTGCAGCATTTCTGCTAATCAGTTGTTTCCCCTGTTCAACATGGATTCGTAAAGAATCGGTCAACTACGACCAATCTGCTAGAGTTTACTTCCTCGGTATCTTTCGAAAATGCAAACTGATGTCATTTATACCGACTTCAGTAAGGCGTTTGACTCTGTGCACCATGACATTTTACTTTTTAAACCCTTCTGCTTAGATGTAGGCTCTAATAGCGTCACTGACAAATTTAGCTGTGAAAAGGGGCACAGCTGGCCGGACTGGCAACTAAAACACCTCCATCGGTCGGTGATGCTATTTAGAGAACTGTGTTATCTAACTAGGCTTTTAGCATATAACTCCATTATCTATTGTATGTATTGTAAAGATGCTACTGGCCGGGGTATAACTCACAGTCTTACCAGGTCTAGCGAGTTACAAGATATTTATAATTTCGCTGGGAGTGAGAGCTTAAGGGGGAGGGGGGTGAGTATCCTGACCAGATCAAGCCTAGCTCTATTTCTGCACGCCTACACTACCGGGCCGTGGCCTCAAGCCAACTACACTAGCGGGCCGTGGCCTCGCACCAACTACTCTAGCGGGCCGGGGCCTCGCGCCAACTACACTACCCAAACTCTCTATCGGGCCGTGGCCCCGTACCACTACTCTATCGGGCCGTGGCCTCGCACCAACTACTCTAGCGGGCCGGGGCCTCGCGCCAACTACACTACCCAAACTCTCTATCGGGCCGTGGCCTCGTACCACTACTCTATCGGGCTGTGGCCTCGCACCAGCTACTCTAGCGGGCAGGAGCCTCGCGTCAACTCCACTACCCAAACGCTCTATCGGGCCGTGGCCTCGTACCACTACTCTATCGAAATACCAACCGGTAATGCCCACCCCGGGGCCACAAACTCGTACCACATGCTCCTGATCGAGGTTAGGTCGAACACCGGTTAATTCCGATGTTAAAGTAAGCCAGGCTACCAGAAAACAAAGAATTATCCGGTTTCTTCTCGATAATTATAACATTTGTACTTTATTAACTCCTCGCTTATTGCTACTTTATAGTACCTCACGAGCTAAGCCCTGCCGCACTGTTTTCTGGAGCCCTAGCGCTCCTCTGTACACTCTATGACCTTCCTTGTCTCACAATGCACGTCTACTCACCCTTAGCGTTCGTTCCAAAGTGCCGGCTCGCTCGCTAGCGAGCCATGCGCTTGCCTCGGCCGCTCAACTTCGCCGCGAGCTTTCGCAACTTCGCTTCGGAGCTTTCGCTCTTCGCCGCCGAATCGAAGCTGCGCTCTCGCAGGCGGTGTTGAACAACCGATCAGCAACGCACGGCTGTAGCGGCGGCCGGCGGTTAAATTCAAACTATCTTATAACTTTCGTGGCTCCTTGCCTCTTTACTCACTAATATAATTGATGATTATAATATAATTAATACACTGCGGCTTATAATATTGTCGGCTCCTTTCCTCTTATATAACTAATACAATTGCTAATTGTAACATTGGCGGCCTTTTGCCTCTTATATAACTAATACCATCAAGACTTATAAACACATTGTTTCCTTGGCGGGGCTCTCTGGCGTTACCTCAACGTCGGCACTGCCGGCGACCGTCTCGAACTCGGTGTCGGGCTCCTCTTCCAGCACCGAGTCCAGACTGGTATCCCACCCGTCGATACCGTCGCAAAGTCCCACGATATCATCCCACAATTCGCTCTCCGTGGGAGTCTTTAGAGCCATTGGGGAGGAGTCCCTGGTTGAACTATAAGGCTTGGGCGACGAAGCCGTCACCACCGCGTCCTCTTCCTCGGACCACACTTCACCCCGGCCCTCCTGGCGAGTAACGAAGGAGCCTTCTAGGGACGGCGCCTTGCCTTCTTGGCCGAACCAGGCGTCCTCCAACTCCCGCCGGGCGATGGTGTCGGGCATCTCGTCCTCGCGGTCAAACCACTCATCCTCCGACCCCTTTCGAAAGATTGCGTCAGACGACTCGGCGCGGGCTATGGACACGGGCGAGTTCGCCGCGTCCTTGCTGCCGAGACGGCGCTCCTCCACTACCATCTGGCAGACCGCAATCGGTATCGGCCAGGGTTCGGGATGCCCTCCTCGAGAAGCGAACTTGCAGCGGCGGTTATCCTTCCCGAGCTGGGAAGGACCCTTCTGGCGCTCGCGGGGCGAACGCGGCACGCGCCGCTGTGATCCTCTGGCTTCTCGGTCTCCGCACGAAACCTCTTCGTGGCCGACGAGGATGCTCCCTCGGGACTGGGTCGGCGTTGGCCTCCACTCCGGCGACGCTTGCCCCGGGCGGCTCTCCGTCGGCGATGGCGGCTGCGTCGGCGCTTTCCGCCTGGGCCTTCTTCGGCACCCCCCCATTCGCGCTTTGCAAGGTTAAGACGGGGTTTGTCGTTTTCCACGGGAACTTTCGGTAGGTAACGCAGCGTTATCCGGGGAAACGGGCTGTCCGGATCTACCTCCAAACGGTGGGTGGCGAAGCGGCGACGGAATGCCGGTTCGTCCTCCTCGTCCTCTGTTGACGGGTTCCTTCCCGCTAAGGGCTCTGGACCGCGGCTCGGCGGGTCTGCTTCCCAGCCGTCTGCTCGGACTCCGCTCGGCGCCTCCGTCGGCGGCGACTCCGTGTCTCCGGCCGACGGGGAGATATCTTCTCCTACCGCCTCTACTGCCCCGACCTCCTGCACTGGTGGTGTGTGCTTCTCTGTTTCGAGCGGTACGGACTCTTCCTCGTCCATCTCGCCGGTCGCGGTTGGGGTTGCCGGCCCTGGTGACTGTGCCGAGTGGGATGCGAGGGGCGGAGATGGGGGCTCTTCCACGTACTGTGGCGAGGTTCGTGCGAATGGCGCCTCCACGAACATTGTCGTGACCTCGACTGCCATTAGCATGACCATCCCGTCCAGCCTCTCCATGACGTTGGTCCGCCGGGAGTATAGGGTATGGCGGAACTGGTGAGGTGGCCCTTCTTGTCGTTCTCTTTGGTAGTACTCGCGGGGGTCGCGCGGGCCGCCTCCGGCTCCCGGCCCGGGGAAAGGCTCGTTGACTCCGCTGCTGACGTCTTCGTCTGACGAGATGCTGATAATTTCGGGATCCATCTGTAAATTCAGCTTATTGGTTAACTTACTCGTTACTTATTTGTTAATGCCCTATCCTCTCAGTGCGGCTCACATTTTACTAGGCCTTTTATCAATTATTTTATTAGTGTTAGTCTTATCTAAACTGTGTTATAATGGTTTCGTTGGGGGACGGGTGTCGCTCTCATCCTTCGCCTACTGTAGGGGCCGTCAAATTTGGGTGCCAACTTTGCGGCGAAACCTTCGGCTGCGTTGGACAACTGGTGCTGCCTCAACAGGACCATCGAATCCACCGTGGGAGCATCATAACATTCCCGCAGTACCCTCTGGCGTTGACCACTGCCTACTCATAGTTTCCAGGGGATGTAGTCCTCATCGTCTATCCGGTGACCCAAATGCCAATATAGCTGTCCGTTTTCCTCGATGTAATCCGGGAACTTGGCTGGCTCTTCGGCGATTCTGGCACGCATACTCGCGACCCATTTGCAGGGGCCTCGGCCACCACTGCTTGCTGACAGGTCTCTAGAGGATGCCTCGATAGCGCATCGGCCACGACTTTGAGCTTCCCTCGACGATAATGGACGTCAAATTGGAACTGTTGCAGTTCTAACGCCCATCGCGCGATTCTTCCGGACGGACTCTCGATCGAGTTGAGCCACTTGAGTGCTAGATGGTCAGTTATCACGTCGAGCCGGTACCCTTCTAAGTAGCAGCGCAACTTCCGGATCGACCACACTATTGCCACCTCGGCCTTCAGCAACTTCCGGCTCGCATACGCTATCACTCGCTCTTGGCCATCAATCGTCTGCGTCAGCACTGACTCGCGTCAGTCTGCAAGACGAACTTGGCGGAAAAGTCGGGGCCAGCCAACACAGGGGCAGTCGTCAAGCTATCCTTCAATTGACGCAATGCCTCCTCCTGTTCTTGCTCCCATGCCCATTTCCGCCCCTTCCTTAAGAGCGCTGTGAGTGGCTGTACTTGAGTCGCGAAGTTAGGGACGAAGCGCCTGTACCATGACGCCATCCCGAGACACTGCCGCAGTTCTTTGAAATTTTCGCCTCCACTTTCTCCGGATCAGTACGTATTCCTTCCCCGCAAATCACATGTCCTAGATAGACTAACCTCTCCCGGAAGAAGCTGCATTTTTTCCTATTTAACCTGAGATTGGCCGCCCTTAGCCGGCGGAATACCTCCCTCAAATTCTCTACATGCTGTTCTTTCGTTGCTCCTATTACCACGATGTCGTCTAGGTAGGCGAACGCATGGGGCTCCATTTCCGGCGGAATACCTCCCTCAAATTCTCTACATGCTGTTCTTTCGTTGCTCCTATTACCACGATGTCGTCTAGGTAGGCGAACGCATGGGGCTCCATTTCCGGTCCTATTACTGTATCCAATGCTCGCTGAAAGGTCGCACACGCCGAGTGTAGACCAAATGGCATCACCCGCCATTGGAAAAGACCTCTTCCAGGGACTGTTAACGCCGTACACTCCCGACTATCGGCTGCCATCGGTATCTGCCAGTACCCGTGCTTCAAATCCAGAGTGGAGATGAACCGGGCGTGACGCAACCGCTCCAGGATGTGGTTAATACGAGGCACCGGATAAGCGTCCGGAATGGAATGCGCGTTGAGTTGTCGGTGGTCAATACACATACGCCACTCGCGGACTACGCGACGGCTCGATGGCATTTGCCCGGATCAGCTCATCCACTTGCTCGTCGATCACCCTCTGCATGGCCGGATTCTTGGGATAGTATCTCTGTTTCAATGGCTTGTCATCCTTCAGCCGGATTCTGTGCTCCGCGATGTGTGAGACTCCCTGCAGCCCCTCGAAGAGAGCCAGCTCTGACTCCAGGAACTCCCTCAGTTCTGGATCCAGATCCGCTGGCCACTCCGCCTCTTCGATGCCGTTCTCGCCCCCTCCTGGCACCACTTCGACTCCAGACAGAACTCCATGACCGCTCGATTCTGGCAGTCGCTCCTGGCCCCCTGTGTCCGTGTGGATTCTGGCCATTGCTCCCACTCCGTCCTTTCCCTGGCACATTCCCGCCGTGCCGCTTCCGTAGCCAACATAAGTCTGCCTTTGCAGCTCTACGCGCCGCCTCTTGGGTTCTTCAGGCTCTCGATTTGAGCCGGACTTTACTTCCCTTTTCCTGACCTTTTCCATCGGGTGCCGAGCAGGTGCTCCCCTTCCATTACCTGGGAGGCCTTCCTCCGACTCCCTCTGTAGCCGAGCAGGTGCTCCCCTTTCATGACTCGGGAGGCCTTTCTCCGACTCCTCGCTCGTTCCTGGCCCCACGCCCGGTGTCGTCACTGCTTCTAGGACCAGTTCTGCCTCGCCGCAGCGTATTGTAGTGCCCAATGCACCCAAGAAATCCATACCCAGGATTACGTGGTCCAACATTGAGGGCATGATGAGCATCGTCATGCTGATCGTTTTTTCCCTAAGCTGACGTCTACTCTCAAGGCTCTCTCCACCTCTAGGGTGGCCCCATCCGCCAGGCGGATGCGTGCCTGTATTTCCTCCGCTCTTCCCCGAATCGTCCACATGCGTTCGCAGTCTTCACTCATGAAGCTACGAGTGGCTCCTGTATCGATCGTGGCATGCATCGTTCGTCCGCCAATCTCTACCGTAGCGACGATCCTGCCACCGTCCACCTTCAGCGGGTGTCCTACTACTGCGTTCCGTATGTATCGGCGCCGACCCGATCCTGGTCCGGGCGACGCCGTTGCCCGTTTCCCGCCTCCGCGCGGCGGCAACACGCCTGACTACTTCGGCCCCGGCTTCCACATACCCAACAAAATAAGACGGGGGCGTTGGGACATTCCCTGGCGAAGTGCCCCTCCTGTGCTCGTATCTAGCGTGATGTATAAGAGCCCTCAGCTCTATTAAATATTCTTTGAACTCTTTGCCGACGCGCTGCCTCCGGGATCGGATCTCGTCCTCAAGCCTCTCGAAGTAACGAGGCGGTAAGAAAAACTCCAGGAAACCCCTCCTAAGCACGGCCCACGGCACATCCCTTAGCCCACTGCACAGAAACCAACGGGCAGCCCTATCGCAGAACACTTCGCTCATTGCCCTGGGCATGCGGTCGAGGGCTATACCATAGGTGATGGCGCGCTCCTCGAGGTCCTCTAAGAACCCAAGGGGGTCGGAGCGGCCATCATACCTCATACCCCACTTCCGAACTTGCTCCGGAACATTGGGAAGTGGCCTCGCCTCCGGGTGATGGTATGGTCTAGTGTGGTAGGGATGACCCCCCGGTTCAACAGGGGACCGCCCTACCTCTGCGTTGACCGCAGTTGCTTGGCGTTCTTCATTCCCCCCGAGAGCAGGAACCGCCTCCACGCCCGAGCCGGACAAGCTCGGGGTGGGCGCCTGCAAACGCCCGTACAGTTGGGAGCTCCTGACGTCAGGCTCCGACTTTTGACGTGGCCGCCCGCCAACGTCGGATGGGACGCCCCATGATGGCGGCTCAAGAGTTTTAGCGTACTGAGATTTCAGCCCAAATCTCAGTCGAATGACCGCCATCCTGCACGTAGGTGGACAGCCGCTTACGTAGCTCCTCCACGCGCCCCTCTTTTTCCAGCCCAAGCTCCTGGGCGATCGCCACTAACTCCTCTTTGTGTCGCTGGTGAATCCAACGGACGCCTACCCCCGGGTTTTGGCACTCAACTGCCTCAATCCTTTATTATATACCTTCTTGGTAGCCGACGTCGCTGTTTCCCTCTCTTCCTGTTTTAGGGGTTCCGTCGGGCCCTTTATTATTTCTCTCCTTTTTTGGATCAGTTTGTCACTTTTACGCCGATCTTACTCAGCCACTTTTGTTCCTTTTAGTATTCTCTTTATTTTGCCTTTATATCTTCCACCAAACAAATATACAAAAATAAATCAAAAAATTTTTTCTTTTGTTTTATAAAAAAACTCAACAAAAGGTGATTAAATTTTCCTTTTCACTTTTAGGCCGTTCCTCACTTGGTCGCTGCCTTCTCCTTTATTGGGTACCTTGGTTTATTCTTGTGTACTTAACTGTTTGTTTTATTTATTTTATTTATTTTTGTTTAATTAATTTTATTTTTAAAAATTTTTATTTTCATCCACTTATTTTTATTTATCTTTAGCCACTTCACGAAATAAAAAAAAGTAATTCTCTCGACGTTCTTGACACTTTAACCCGCGCTCGTTTGATTCGTTTGGCGCTTGTTCTGTTCTTATTGTTCACTTCGTTCGCATGCAATCTTAAAATGCGAACATCCTCACTGCCCCCGACAACTGTACTGACGAATTCAACTTTTCACCGCGCGTGAGTTGAATTCGTCCCACTGTACAGCCGCTGCCGCGACGCCTTAACGGCCCTTCGACGTCGACGTCGACACCGCCGCGCGTTTGTGCACCCGTGTGCGAGCGTGATATCGACGTCGCCCGTCTGGCGCGCGCGCTGTACTTTTACGACCGATCGTTATGTTTTCGTCTCCTTGCTTTGCGTGCTAGATTTTTGCAAGCATTTTCGTCACTAAAATTCTGCACGTGTTCATTTTTCTGCCTCTGCCTAACACAGGGTATAAAAATGTTCGCTGGGGTATACTGGACTACTTAATCCCCTAGTTTTATATTTTACACATATATCATATCCTCATTCTCTTGTTCTCCGCTAGGGTACTTTCCCTCTAGGGTATACCCGACTAAAAATACCATTTATAAAAATAAAACCTTTTTTTTTCAAATACCTTTTTGTGCATGCTTGCGGGCTTTAATCCGCTGACATGCCACACCCCTAAACGCCTCTGGTCTCTTTCCGGGCGCCACTTGTAAAGATGCTACTGGCCGGGGTATAACTCTCAGTCTTACCAGGTCTAGCGAGTTACAAGATATTTTTAATTTCGCTGGGAGAGAGGGCTTAAGGGGGAGGGGGGTGAGTATCCTGACCAGACCAAGCCTAGCTCTATTTCTGCACGCCTACACTACCGGGCCGTGGCCTCACGCCAATTACACTAGCGGGCCGTGGCCTCGCACCAACTACTCTATCGGGCCGTGGCCTCGTACTCTATCGAAACACCAACCGGTAATGCCCACCCCGGGGCCACAAACTCGTACCACATGCTCCTGATCGAGGTTAGGTCGAACACCGGTTAATTCCGATGTTAAGGTAAGAACTCCATGACCGCTCGATTCTGTCTCCATGACGTTGGTCCGCCGGGAGTATAGGGTATGGCGGAACTGGTGAGGCGGCCCTTCTTGTCGTTCTCTTTGGTAGTACTCGCGTCCCCGACGGGGGTCGCGCGGGCCGCCTCCGGCTCCCGGCCCGGGGAAAGGCTCGTTGACTCCGCTGCTGACGTCTTCGTCTGACGAGATGCTGATAATTTCGGGATCCATCTGTAAATTCAGCTTATTGGTTAACTTACTCGTTACTTATTTGTTAATGCCCTATCCTCTCAGTGCGGCTCACATTTTACTAGGCCTTTTATCAATTATTTTATTAGTGTTAGTCTTATCTAAACTGTGTTATAATGGTTTCGTTGGGGGACGGGTGTCGCTCTCATCCTTCGCCTACTGTAGGGGCCGTCAAATTTGGGTGCCAACTTTGCGGCGAAACCTTCGGCTGCGTTGGACAACTGGTGCTGCCTCAACAGGACCATCGAATCCAGCGAAGGCCGCCACTCTCGTCTTCGCAAGTTGTAATACCGGCCCTGGTCCTTTGATGCGCGCTGGAGGTTGCTGTGGACGATATCAAAAATTTCTTTTAGCCTATCCGCCTTTGTCCTAGGGTCGAGCGCACTAGTTGCGGATCCCGGAGTCACCTGATCGTATAGAGCTGCGGGTAACCGAGGTTCCCTGCCCTGCATCAGGAAAGCGGGACTAAAGCCCGTTGAATCTGCCACGCTCGTGTTGACCGCCAGCGAGATCTCTGGCAAGAGTTCGTCCCATGAACTCTGGTAGCCCTCAATAAATTGCGCTATCATGGTCTTTACAGTTCTGTTGGTCCTCTCAGTGGGATTCTCTTGCGGACAGTACGGGGCGGTATACTGGATCTCTACACCCAGGGACCCCAAAAACGACTTGAAGCTCCGGCTCGTAAACTGTACCCCGTTGTCGCACACAAACTTTCTAGGTACCCCGAACCTACTTAGAATCCTCTCTCGAAACGCAGTCTGCAGGTGTGCTGCTGTGGCTCTCCTGAGAGGGACCAATTCCACCCACTTCGAGAAAGCGTCATGGAACACGAGTAGCATCGTGTTTCCATGTCTCGACCGTGGAAGGGGTCCGACGAAGTCCGCGCAAAGTACCGCCATCGGCTCTGCCACCTGCCTCGTCAGCATGCGACCAGCCGGTTTGAGTTGCTCACTCTTGAATTTTTGACAGTCTTCGCAACATCTCACGTATCTGGCGGCATCGCGGAACATACCCGGCCAGTAGTACCGCTGGGCTAACCTCGACACCGTTTTCCTGACACCTTGATGTCCGGCCGTGGGAGCATCATGACATTCCCGCAGTACCCTCTGGCGTTGACCACTGCCTACTCATAGTTTCCAGGGGATGTAGTCCTCATCGTCTATCCGGTGACCCAAATGCCAATATAGCTGTCCGTTTTCCTCGATGTAATCCGGGAACTTGGCTGGCTCTTCGGCGATTCTGGCACGCATACTCGCGACCCATTTGCAGGGGCCTCGGCCACCACTGCTTGCTGACAGGTCTCTAGAGGATGCCTCGATAGCGCATCGGCCACGACGTTGAGCTTCCCTCGACGATAATGGACGTCAAATTGGAACTGTTGCAGTTCTAACGCCCATCGCGCGATTCTTCCGGACGGACTCTCGATCGAGTTGAGCCACTTGAGTGCTAGATGGTCAGTTATCACGTCGAGCCGGTACCCTTCTAAGTAGCAGCGCAACTTCCGGATCGACCACACTATTGCCACCTCGGCCTTCAGCAACTTCCGGCTCGCATACGCTATCACTCGCTCTTGGCCATCAATCGTCTGCGTCAGCACTGACTCGCGTCAGTCTGCAAGACGAACTTGGCGGAAAAGTCGGGGCCAGCCAACACAGGGGCAGTCGTCAAGCTATCCTTCAAGTGACGCAATGCCTCCTCCTGTTCTTGCTCCCATGCCCATTTCCGCCCCTTCCTTAAGAGCGCTGTGAGTGGCTGTACTTGAGTCGCGAAGTTAGGGACGAAGCGCCTGTACCATGACGCCATCCCGAGACACTGCCGCAGTTCTTTGAAATTTGACGGGGCCCTCAGGCTACGTATCGCCTCCACTTTCTCCGGATCAGTACGTATTCCTTCCCCGCAAATCACATGTCCTAGATAGACTAACCTCTCCCGGAAGAAGCTGCATTTTTTCCTATTTAACCTGAGATTGGCCGCCCTCAGCCGGCGGAATACCTCCCTCAAATTCTCTACATGCTGTTCTTTCGTTGCTCCTATTACCACGATGTCGTCTAGGTAGGCGAACGCATGGGGCTCCATTTCCGGCGGAATACCTCCCTCAAATTCTCTACATGCTGTTCTTTCGTTGCTCCTATTACCACGATGTCGTCTAGGTAGGCGAACGCATGGGGCTCCATTTCCGGTCCTATTACTGTATCCAATGCTCGCTGAAAGGTCGCACACGCCGAGTGTAGACCAAATGGCATCACCCGCCATTGGAAAAGACCTCTTCCAGGGACTGTTATACGCCGTACACTCCCGACTATCGGCTGCCATCGGTATCTGCCAGTACCCGTGCTTCAAATCCAGAGTGGAGATGAACCGGGCGTGACGCAACCGCTCCAGGATGTGGTTAATACGAGGCACCGGATAAGCGTCCGGAATGGAATGCGCGTTGAGTTGTCGGTGGTCAATACACATACGCCACTCGCCAGTCTTCTTCTTGACTAAGACGATCGGGGCGCTGTGCGGACTACGCGACGGCTCGATGGCATTTGCCCGGATCAGCTCATCCACTTGCTCGTCGGTCACCCTCTGCATGGCCGGATTCTTGGGATAGTATCTCTGTTTCAATGGCTTGTCATCCTTCAGCCGGATTCTGTGCTCCGCGATGTGTGAGACTCCCTGCAGCCCCTCGAAGAGAGCCAGCTCTGACTCCAGGAACTCCCTCAGTTCTGGATCCAGATCCGCTGGCCACTCCGCCTCTTCGATGCCGTTCTCGCCCCCTCCTGGCACCACTTCGACTCCAGACAGAACTCCATGACCGCTCGATTCTGGCAGTCGCTCCTGGCCCCCTGTGTCCGTGTGGATTCTGGCCATTGCTCCCACTCCGTCCTTTCCCTGGCACATTCCCGCCGTGCCGCTTCCGTAGCCAACATAAGTCTGCCTTTGCAGCTCTACGCGCCGCCTCTTGGGTTCTTCAGGCTCTCGATTTGAGCCGGACTTTACTTCCCTTTTCCTGACCTTTTCCATCGGGTGCCGAGCAGGTGCTCCCCTTCCATTACCTGGGAGGCCTTCCTCCGACTCCCTCTGTAGCCGAGCAGGTGCTCCCCTTTCATGACTCGGGAGGCCTTTCTCCGACTCCTCGCTCGTTCCTGGCCCCACGCCCGGTGTCGTCACTGCTTCTAGGACCAGTTCTGCCTCGCCGCAGCGTATTGTAGTGCCCAATGCACCCAAGAAATCCATACCCAGGATTACGTGGTCCAACATTGAGGGCATGATGAGCATCGTCATGCTGATCGTTTTTTCCCCTAAGCTGACGTCTACTCTCAAGGCTCTCTCCACCTCTAGGGTGGCCCCATCCGCCAGGCGGATGCGTGCCTGTATTTCCTCCGCTCTTCCCCGAATCGTCCACTTGCGTTCGCAGTCTTCACTCATGAAGCTACGAGTGGCTCCTGTATCGATCGTGGCAGGCATCGTTCGTCCGCCAATCTCTACCGTAGCGACGATCCTGCCACCGTCCACCTTCAGCGGGTGTCCTACTACTGCGTTCCGTGTGTATCGGCGCCGACCCGATCCTGGTCCGGGCGACGCCGTTACCCGTTTCCCGCCTCCGCGCGGCGGCAACACGCCTGACTACTTCGGCCCCGGCTTCCACATACCCAACAAAATAAGACGGGGGCGTTGGGACATTCCCTGGCGAAGTGCCCCTCCTGTGCTCGTATCTAGCGTGATGTATAAGAGCCCTCAGCTCTATTAAATATTCTTTGAACTCTTCGCCGACGCGCTGCCTCCGGGATCGGATCTCGTCCTCAAGCCTCTCGAAGTAACGAGGGGGTAAGAAAAACTCCAGGAAACCCCTCCTAAGCACGGCCCACGGCACATCCCTTAGCCCACTGCACAGAAACCAACGGGCAGCCCTTTCGCAGAACACTTCGCTCATTGCCCTGGGCATGCGGTCGAGGGCTATACCATAGGTGATGGCGCGCTCCTCGAGGTCCTCTAAGAACCCAAGGGGGTCGGAGCGGCCATCATACCTCATACCCCACTTCCGAACTTGCTCCGGAACATTGGGAAGTGGCCTCGCCTCCGGGTGATGGTATGGTCTAGCGTGGTAGGGATCACCCCCCGGTTCAACAGGGGACCGCCCTACCTCTGCGTTGACCGCAGTTGCCTGGCGTTCTTCATTCCCCCTGAGAGCAGGAACCGCCTCCACGCCCGAGCCGGACAAGCTCGGGGTGGGCGCCTGCAAACGCCCGTACAGTTGGGAGCTCCTGACGTCAGGCTCCGACTTTTGACGTGGCCGCCCGCCAACGTCGGATGGGACGCCCCATGATGGCGGCTCAAGAGTTTTAGCGTACTGAGATTTCAGCCCAAATCTCAGTCGAATGACCGCCATCCTGCACGTAGGTGGACAGCCGCTTACGTAGCTCCTCCACGCGCCCCTCTTTTTCCAGCCCAAGCTCCTGGGCGATCGCCACTAACTCCTCTTTGTGTCGCTGGTGAATCCAACGGACGCCTACCCCCGGGTTTTGGCACTCAACTGCCTCAATCCTTTATTATATACCTTCTTGGTAGCCGACGTCGCTGTTTCCCTCTCTTCCTGTTTTAGGGGTTCCGTCGGGCCCTTTATTATTTCTCTCCTTTTTGGATCAGTTTGTCACTTTTACGCCGATCTTACTCAGCCACTTTTGTTCCTTTTAGTATTCTCTTTATTTTGCCTTTATATCTTCCACCAAACAAATATACAAAAATAAATCAAAAAAAATTTTTTCTTTTGTTTATAAAAAAAAACTCAACAAAAGGTGATTAAATTTTCCTTTTCACTTTTAGGCCGTTCCTCACTTGGTCGCTGCCTTCTCCTTTATTGGGTACCTTGGTTTATTCTTGTGTACTTAACTGTTTGTTTTATTTATTTTATTTATTTTTTGTTTAATTAATTTTATTTTTAAAAATTTTTATTTTCATCCACTTATTTTTATTTATCTTTAGCCACTTCACGAAATAAAAAAAGTAATTCTCTCGACGTTCTTGACACTTTAACCCGCGCTCGTTTGATTCGTTTGGCGCTTGTTCTGTTCTTATTGTTCACTTCGTTCGCATGCAATCTTAAAATGCGAACATCCTCACTGCCCCCCGACAACTGTACTGACGAATTCAACTTTTCACCGCGCGTGAGTTGAATTCGTCCCACTGTACAGCCGCTGCCGCGACGCCTTAACGGCCCTTCGACGTCGACGTCGACACCGCCGCGCGTTTGTGCACCCGTGTGCGAGCGTGATCTCGACGTCGCCCGTCTGGCGCGCGCGCGCTGTACTTTTACGACCGATCGTTATGTTTTCGTCTCCTTGCTTTGCGTGCTAGATTTTTGCAAGCATTTTCGTCACTAAAATTCTGCACGTGTTCATTTTTCTGCCTCTGCCTAACACAGGGTATAAAAATGTTCGCTGGGGTATACTGGACTACTTAATCCCCTAGTTTTTATATTTTACACATATATCATATCCTCATTCTCTTGTTCTCCGCTAGGGTACTTTCCCTCTAGGGTATACCCGACTAAAAATACCATTTATAAAAAAAAAACCTTTTTTTTTTTAAATACCTTTTGTGCATGCTTGCGGGCTTTAATCCGCTGACATGCCACACCCCTAAACGCCTCTGGTCTCTTTCCGGGCGCCACTTGTAAAGATGCTACTGGGCGGGGTATAACTCTCAGTCTTACCAGGTCTAGCGAGTTACAAGATATTTTTAATTTCGCTGGGAGAGAGGGCTTAAGGGGGAGGGGGGTGAGTATCCTGACCAGACCAAGCCTAGCTCTATTTCTGCACGCCTACACTACCGGGCCGTGGCCTCACGCCAATTACACTAGCGGGCCGTGGCCTCGCACCAACTACTCTAGCGGGCCGTGGCCTCGCGCCAACTCCAATACCCAAACTCTCTATCGGGCCGTGGCCTCGTACTCTATCGAAACACCAACCGGTAATGCCCACCCCGGGGCCACAAACTCGTACCACATGCTCCTGATCGAGGTTAGGTCGAACACCGGTTAATTCCGATGTTAAGGTAAGCCAGGTTACCAGAAAACAAAGAATTATCCGGTTTCTTCTCGATAATTATAGCGACGGCCGGCGGTTAAATTCAAACGATCTTAGAACTTTCGTGGCTCCTTGCCTCTTTACTCACTAATATAATTGATGATTATAATATAATTAATACACTGCGGCTAATAATATTGTCGGCTTCTTGCCTCTTATATAACTAATATCCTCAAGACTTATAAACACATTGTTGGGTTGTCCCGCCAGCGGCTCCTCGCCGTGATTTGGCCATGGGAACGATGGCTCCTCGCCAAGAAAACTGTGGGGCGGCGGACCTCAGTAGCCGCCTCACAGTATTATCTACTGAATAATGAGGAAGACACTCGTTTTGTCGACCATTAATAAATAAATAAATAAATAAATAAAAATAATAGATGCCAAGTTTGGTCGAGATATCTTGATAATCAAAAATGTTTTTCGTACATCAACTTAATTGTCGACCAATCGTTCCTATGGCAGCTATATGATATAGTGGTCCGATCTTAATAGGACTTTGCATATATATGAGGAGCATAGTAAAGAATGAGAATGAGACATCTCTGACCCCATAAAGTAAATCTATTCTTGATCAGTATCAACATCCGATTCGATATAGCCATGTCCGTCTGTCCGTCTGTCTGCTTCTATGCGAACTAGTCTCTCAGTTTGAATGCTATCTTTATGAAACTTTGCAGAAGTCCCTCTTTCTGCTGCACGCAGCACATATGTGAAAACCAGCTGGATTGGACCACTATATCATATAGCTGTCATAGGAACGATCGGTCGAAAATTAAGTTGTATGAAAAACAATTTTGTTTATAAAGATATCTATCCCAAACTCGGCATTTATTAGTTTTACTATGCTCCTCATATATATTTAATAATAATATTAAAAATAATAATTAAGTTAAAAGGCAAGAAGCCGCCGATATTATAATTAAGTTAAAAGGCAAGGAGCCGTTAACCGCATAGTAGCCGTTCATAGTTTGAATATAACCGCCGGCCGCCGCTGCAACCGTGCGTTGCTGATCGGTTGCTCAACACCGCCTTCGAGAGCGCAGCTTCGATTCGGCGGCGAAGAGCGAAAGCTCCGAAGCGAGGCTGCGAAAGCTCGCGGCGAAGTTGAGCGGCCGAGTCGCTAGCGAGCGAGTCGGCACTTTTTGGAGAACGATCAGGGTGAGTAGACGTGCCGAAAAAGGAGTGTGAGCAAAAACAGTGAAGTGTTCAGCGGAGCGCTAGGGCTCCAAGTCAGTGCGGCAGGGCCTTAGTCTAGAAAGTTCAGTAGGGAAAACGTAATGAAATTAGCAAATAAAGTGACTGTAGTCGAAATAATTAAGTGAAATGCTAATCTTTGTATTCTCGGGCGGTCATACTTGTGCTAAACATCGGAAATCGCCGATGTTCACCCTAACCTAGGGGGGACAGTGTAGTTGGTGCGTGGCCAAGGCCCGATAGTGCAGTTGGTGCGTGGCCAAGGCCCGATAGTATAGTGGGTGCTAGGCCAAGGTCCGATAGTGCAGTTGGTGCGTGGCCAAGGCCCGATAGTGTAGTAGGTGCGAGGCCAAGGCCCGGTAGTGCAGATGGTGCGAGGCCATGGCCGGCTAGTGCAGATGGTGCGAGGCCACGGCCCGCTATTGTAGTTGGTACGAGGCCAAGGCCCGATAGCGTTGGTGGTGCGAGGCCACAGCCCGCTAGATTAGGTAGCGCGAGGCTGCGGGCCGGTATGGTAGCTAGGATAGAAGTAGTGCGAGGTAACCTTTGGTCGAAACATTCATCCGATCCCGCCGGCAGGGTGTGGGGGGAAGAGTTCAAAGAATACCAGATAGAGCTGAGGGCTTTGATGCATCATGCCAGATATGAGCCGGCGCAGGAGTTGCACCGGATATACGAGAACGCCGCCCCCGAATACAGGCTTTACGTACGACGGCAAGATTTTTCCACCTTGTCCCAGCTGACTCAACTCGCTGTGGTGTACGAAACGGTGATGAGACAGCGAGCGGAATACTCCGGAAGCAGGGCAGGGAGTCAGGTGGTCACGACCTCAAGAAGCGCGGAGTGGGAAAGGACGGTACAGCCCCCGGGGGGACACAACCCATTCCGGTCAACTCCTATCGGATCCGGAGCAAGCGTTGTGGATAGGCGAGTCTCCGCCCCGCCGGCAACGGCCCCTGCGGAAGTGGTCCACCAAATGATGAACCAAGAGGCCGGAACATGTACAGGCGCGCATTCGTCTGGCAGATGGGTCCACGCTCGAAGTAAAGAAGGCATTGAGGATAGACGTCGGTTTAGCGGGGAAGCATGTTAATGCTTATCATGCCCGCAATGCTGGACCACGTTATCCTGGGGATGGACTTCCTGGGTGCAATGGGCACTACGATACGCTGTGGCAAGGCGGAGCTGGTCCTAGAAGCCGTGACGTTTTCGGCCGCGGGGCCTGGAACCAGGGAAGAGCCGAAAGAAGGCCTCACTCGCCATGGAGCGGGAGTGCCTGTTCGGCAACCGATGGCAGAAGAGACGAAGAAGGAATCGAAGGAAGGCCTCCCAGGTCATGAAAAGGGAGCACCTGCTCGGCAACAGAGTAGAGAGAAGTCGAAAGAAGGCCTCACGCGTCAGGGAACGGGAGTGCCAGCACGACAACTGCCGGAAAAGGGCAAGGGAAAGGAAGCGAAAGATGGGCCTTACTCGGAATTGGACCAAGAACTTAAGGAGCCCAAAAGGCGGCGCGTAGACCTGCAAGGGCAGATCTAGGCTGGTCATGCAGGCGGCACGGCGGAAGTGTGCAATGGCTCCAATCCACACAGGGAACAGTGAATCAGGAGCGGCTGCCAGAGTCGAGCGATCGAGGAGCCCTATTTGGAGTCGGAGTGGTGCCTGGAGGAGGCGAGACGCAGGTGGAGCCCAGCGTCGAAGAGGCAGAGTGGCCAGCGGATTTGGATCCGGAACTTAGGGAGTTCCTGGAGTCGGAACTGACACTCTTCGAGGGGCTGCAGGGAGTCTCGCACATCGCGGATGATAAACCATTAAAGCAGAGATACTACCCGAAGAACCCGGCCATGCAAAGGTTGGTTGATGAACAGGTGGACGAGCTGATCCAGGCAGGTAGTCAAGAAGACTGGCGAGTGGCGCATGTGTATCGACTATCGACAACTCAACGCGCACTCCGTCCCAGATGCTTATCCTGTTCCCAGGATTAATCACATCCTTGAGCGGTTGCGTCACGCCCGGTTCATCTCCACTCTGGATTTGAAGCACGGGTAATGGCAGATACCGATGGCAGCCGATAGTCGGGAATGTACGGCGTTCACAGTCCCCGGAAGAGGTATTTTCCAGTGGCGGGTGATGCCATTTGGCTTACACTCGGCGTGTGCGACATTCCAGCGAGCATTGGATACAGTAATAGGACCGGAAATGGAGCCTCATGCGTTCGCCTACCTAGACGACATCGTGGTAATAGGAGCAACGAAAGAACAGCATGTAGAGAATTTGAGGGAGGTATTCCGCCGGCTAAGGGCGGCCAATCTCAGGTTAAATAGGAAAAAATGCAGCTTCTTCCGGGAGAGGTTAGTCTATCTAGGACATGTGATTTGCGGGGAAGGAATACGTACTGATCCGGAGAAAGTGGAGGCGATACGTAGCCTGAGGGCCCCGTCAAATTGCAAAGAACTGCGGCAGTGTCTCGGGATGGCGTCATGGTACAGGCGCTTCGTCCCTAACTTCGCGACGCAAGTACAGCCACTCACAGCGCTCTTAAGGAAGGGGCGGAAATGGGCATGGGATCAAGAACAGGAGGAGGCATTGCGTCAATTGAAGGACAGCTTGACGACTGCCCCTGTGTTGGCTTGTCCAGACTTTTCCGCCAGATTCGTCCTACAGACTGACGAGAGCGAATACAACCTCGGCGCAGGGCTGACGCAGGAGCGAGTTATAGCGTATGCGAACAGGAAGTTGCTGAAGGCCGAAGTGAACTATTCCGCCACCGAGAAAGAGTGCCTGGCAATCGTTTGGTCGATACGGAAGCTGCGTTGCTACCGAGAAGGGTACCGGTTCAACGTGATAACGGACCATCTGGCACTCAAGTGGCTTAATTCGATTGAGAGCCCGTCAGGAAGGATCGCGCGTTGGGTATTGGAACGGCAACAATTCCAATTTGACGTTCACTACCGACGAGGGAAGCTCAACCGACGCACTATCAAGGCATCCTCTAGAGACCTGTAAGCAAGCAGTGGTGGTCAAGCCACCCTGCAAATGGGTGGCGAGTATGCGTGCCAGGATCGCCGAAGAGCCAGCCAAGTTCCCGGACTACACAGAAGAAAATGGGCAGCTATATAGGCATTTGGGCCACCGGACGGACGACGAAGATTAAATCCCTTGGAAGCTATGTGTGGCCAGTGGTCAACGGCAGAGGGTATTGGAGGAATGCTCCCACGGCCGGGCATCAAGGCGTGGTATGTTCCGTGACGCAGCCAAGTACGTGAAGTGTTGCGAAACCTGCCAAAAGTTCAAAGCGAGCAACTTAAACCGGCTGGACGCATGCTAACGAGGCAGGTGGCAGAGCCGATGGCAATACTTTGCGCGGATTTCGTCGGGCCCCTTCCACGGTCGAAACATGGCAACACCATGTTATTGGTGTTCCACGAGGCTTTCTCGAAATGGGTGGAGCTGGTCCCTCTCAGGAGAGCCACGACGGCACGGCGTTCCGAGAGAGGATTTTGAGCTGATTCGGGGGGCCCAAAAAGTTCGTGTGTGACAACGGGGTACAATTCACGAGCCGGAGCTTCAAGGCTTTTCTGGAATCCCTGGGGGTAGAGATCCAGTACACCGCCCCTTACTGTCCGCAAGAAAATCCTACCGAGAGGACCAACAGGACCGTGAAGACCATGATAGCGCAATTTATCGAGGGCCACCAGAGTTCGTGGGACGAACTCTTGCCCGAGATATCGGCAATACAAGCGTGGCGGATTCGACCGGATTTAGTCCCGATTTCCTGGTGTAGGGTAGGGAGCCGCGGTTGCCCGCCGCTCTGTACGATCAGGTAACTCCGGGGTCCGCAACTAGTGCGTTCGACCCTAGGATAAAAGCGGATAGGTTAAAAGAAATCTTTGATATCGTTCACAGCAATCTTCAGCGCGCATCGAAGGACCAGGGCAGACATTATAACTTGAGAAGACGAGAGTGGTGGCCATTGCTGGCACCTGAGTTTGACGGCCCCTATAGGGTCAGCAAATTCGTACCCCCCAATATTGTGCGCCTGGTGAAACCGGGCGAACATAAAAAGAGCGTGGCCAACATCTCGCAGCTGAAACCATTCCACAGATGGTCGTGGAAGAGCGGCGGTCCGGAGACAAGGACGCGACACCACCACTCGTGCCCATGGCCGGTGCCGGGGAGCCGATTCCCCACCCTCAAGGAGATTTGGAGGAGGCGTGGTTCGGTCACGAGGACACGATGCCCGCATTCGTGCCCATAACACGTGCCGAAACACCAAATACTACTTCTCGGAGGGAATTAGAGGAAGCGTGGTTCGGCCAAGAAGGAATCAAAGGAATCCTTTGCCACTCGCCAGACGGGCATAGGCGAACCGTGGTCCGAGGACGAGGACGCAATGGCGACGGTATCGACGGGTGGGATACCAGCCTCGAATCAGTACTCGAGGGAGAACACGACCTAGATGCCGAGATGGACGCCCGTCTTGTCGACCCGAAGGCCACTCCGAGCCGCCGACAAAGGTCACCCCGAGGAACTCCACGCCAAAGGAGGTCATCAGGAGTCCCGCCAGGGAACCCGTATCCGACTCCACCCCCTCGAGCTGGAAGGTATTTCCCAGCGGAACGCCATTATCCACAAGCTTGGTGGAGCTCATCACGACCGAGGCACGAATCCGCCGATTCCGATGCCGACGCACGCGCTTCCACGTGTCCGACGGGAAGAGGACGTGACGGTAAACGCCAGAGGCGAAGTTACCGTCACCTGCCCGAAGTAAGGGGGTGTGAGACGTCCACTAGGATTAGCCTCCCCACAGTTTTGAACTCACGGCAAGGAGCCGCCGTTCACATCGCCAAGGTCATGGCAAGGAGCTATTGGCAGTATTGTTTGATAATTTTTATAGTTTATAAGCATCAAATGTAGTAGTATAAGGTAATAGATTTGTAAGAGGCAAGAAGCCTCCGATATTATAATTAAGTTAAAAGGCAAGAAGCCGCCGATATTATAATTAAGTTAAAAGGCAAGGAGCCGTTAACCGCATAGTAGCCGTTCATAGTTTGAATTTAACCGCCGGCCGCCGCTGCAACCGTGCGTTGCTGATCGGTTGCTCAACACCGCCTTCGAGAGCGCAGCTTCGATTCGGCGGCGAAGAGCGAAAGCCCGAAGCGAGGCTGCGAAAGCTCGCGGCGAAGTTGAGCGGCCGAGTCGCTAGCGAGCGAGTCGGCACTTTTTGGAGAACGATCAGGGTGAGTAGACGTGCCGAAAAAGAAGTGTGAGCAAAAACAGTGAAGTGTACAGCGGAGCGCTAGGGCTCCAAGACAGTGCGGCAGGGCCTTAGTCTAGAAAGTTCAGTAGGGTAAACGTAATGAAATTAGCCAATTATTTTGACTGTAGTCGAAATAGTTAAGTGAAATGCTAATCTTTGTATTCTCGGGCGGTAATACTTGTGCTAAACATCGGAAATCGCCGATGTTCACCCTAACCTAGGGGGGACAGTGTAGTTGGTGCGTGGCCAAGGCCCGATAGTGCAGTTGGTGCATGGCCAAGGCCCGATAGTGTAGTAGGTGCGAGGCCAAGGTCCGATAGTGCAGTGGGTGCGTGGCCAAGGCCCGGTAGTGCAGATGGTGCGAGGCCAAGGCCCGGTAGTGTAGTTGGTGCGTGGCCAAGGCCCGATAGCGTAGGTGGGGCGAGGCCAAGGCCCGGTAGTGCAGATGGTACAAAGCCACGGCCCGATAGTGCAGATGGTGCGAGGCCACGGCCCGCTAGTGTAGTTGGTACGAGGCCAAGGCCCGATAGCGTTGGTGTTGCGAGGCCACGGCCCGCTAGATTAGGTAGCGCGAGGCTGCGGCCCGGTATGGTAGGTAGGATAGAAGTAGTGCGAGGTATACTTTGGTCGAAAATTTTATTTTTATAGGTTTTATATATATTATGCAAATAATATTTAGACTTTTTTTTTAAGTGTGCGAATATATATTTTTATTGTAAAAAGTAATAATACTTTTTTTTTTGGTTTTTTTTTTGTTTTGAATAACGTAAAACGATTTGGAATAGTTAAGAAGGTTGAATTTTTGAATTGTTTAATGGCTGATCAGGCTTTGAATAAAAAGTATGCTCGAACTAATTAATTTTTGAATATGTTAAACCTATTCTTATTTACAACAAGCGGCTTCTTTTTTCCCACATCTAGCGTAATATTGCTCCTATCTTCTATGCTTATGACCTTATATGGTCCTAAATATTTACTTTCTAGCTTATGTGCTGTTTCATTGTTTAGCATAACTAAAGACCCTATTTCTAGTTCTATATAATTTATTTTTGTATAATATTCTAATTTTCGTTTTTCTTTTTCTAATTCTAACATTGTTTTCTGTCTTTTATAGGCTACTTCTAATGTAAATTTATATTCTTTAGCGTAATCATCTATATTGTAAATAGGATCTATTTTTGACAAGTTATTGAATTTGTCGAATTGTCTAGGTAATCTCTATATATATATAAGAGTTTGTCCTGACTGTCTGATTGGTGATCAACGCACAGCCCAAACCGTAAGAGTTAGGAAGCTTTCACTGTAGTTACTTACTGTGATGAAGGTGCACGTTAAGACGGGGCTGCGGGAAATTCCACAAGCAAGTATGGAAAAATCGCGAAAAACGTTTGTATGTAACTTTTTTGTTTACCATCCTATCGGCATTAAGCTCAATTTCAAAAATCTTTATTCAAAATAATTTGAGACGTGTTTCACACTTTTCCAAAAATCCATTCCTCCTTAGTGGAAATAGGAGTCAAAGATTTGGTGGATGACGCTTCGCTCTCAAATTCATTTCCAAGGATCTATATGAAAAATCATTTGAGACGTGTTTCACATTTTTCGCAGAATCAAAGAATCCTCGGTGGAAAGTGCAATTCAAAGATATTTTTGGTGCACTTTTAAGTTTTGTCCGATTTGCTTCAAACTTATTTTCAGAGCTCTACAAAAGAATTTAGTACATACGTGTTTTAGTGATTTGGGAAAATCCACCCACAACAGTGGGTAATTCGCGAAAAACGTATGCATGTAACTTTTTTTTATACCATCCGATCGGCCTTAAACAGGTCAGCAAATTCGTACCCCCCAATATTGTGAGCCTGGTGAAACCGGGCGAACATAAAAAGAGCGTGGCCAACATCTCGCAGCTGAAACCATTCCACAGATGGTCGTGGAAGAGCGGCGGTCCGGAGACAAGGACGCGACACCACCACTCGTGCCCATGGCCGGTGCCGGGGAGCCGATTCCCCACCCTCAAGGAGATTTGGAGGAGGCGTGGTTCGGTCACGAGGACACGATGCCCGCATTCGTGCCCATAACACGTGCCGAAACACCAACTACTACTTCTCGGAGGGAATTAGAGGAAGCGTGGTTCGGCCAAGAAGGAATCAAAGGAATCCTTTGCCACTCGCCAGACGGGCATAGGCGAACCGTGGTCCGAGGACGAGGACGCAATGGCGACGGTATCGACGGGTGGGATACCAGCCTCGAATCAGTACTCGAGGGAGAACACGACCTAGATGCCGAGATGGACGCCCGTCTTGTCGACCCGAAGGCCACTCCGAGCCGCCGACAAAGGTCACCCCGAGGAACTCCACGCCAAAGGAGGTCATCAGGAGTCCCGCCAGGGAACCCGTATCCGACTCCACCCCCTCGAGCTGGAAGGTATTTCCCAGCGGAACGCCATTATCCACAAGCTTGGTGGAGCTCATCACGACCGAGGCACGAATCCGCCGATTCCGATGCCGACGCACGCGCTTCCACGTGTCCGACGGGAAAGAGGACGTGACGGTAAACGCCAGAGGCGAAGTTACCGTCACCTGCCCGAAGTAAGGGGGGGGTGTGAGACGTCCACTAGGATTAGCCTCCCCACAGTTTTGAACTCACGGCAAGGAGCCGCCGTTCACATCGCCAAGGTCATGGCAAGGAGCTATTGGCAGTATTGTTTGATAATTTTTATAGTTTATAAGCATCAAATGTAGTAGTATAAGGTAATAGATTTGTAAGAGGCAAGAAGCCTCCGATATTATAATTAAGTTAAAAGGCAAGAAGCCGCCGATATTATAATTAAGTTAAAAGGCAAGGAGCCGTTAACCGCATAGTAGCCGTTCATAGTTTGAATTTAACCGCCGGCCGCCGCTGCAACCGTGCGTTGCTGATCGGTTGCTCAACACCGCCTTCGAGAGCGCAGCTTCGATTCGGCGGCGAAGAGCGAAAGCTCCGAAGCGAGGCTGCGAAAGCTCGCGGCGAAGTTGAGCGGCCGAGTCGCTAGCGAGCGAGTCGGCACTTTTTGGAGAACGATCAGGGTGAGTAGACGTGCCGAAAAAGAAGTGTGAGCAAAAACAGTGAAGTGTACAGCGGAGCGCTAGGGCTCCAAGACAGTGCGGCAGGGCCTTAGTCTAGAAAGTTCAGTAGGGTAAACGTAATGAAATTAGCCAATTATTTTGACTGTAGTCGAAATAGTTAAGTGAAATGCTAATCTTTGTATTCTCGGGCGGTAATACTTGTGCTAAACATCGGAAATCGCCGATGTTCACCCTAACCTAGGGGGGACAGTGTAGTTGGTGCGTGGCCAAGGCCCGATAGTGCAGTTGGTGCATGGCCAAGGCCCGATAGTGTAGTAGGTGCGAGGCCAAGGTCCGATAGTGCAGTGGGTGCGTGGCCAAGGCCCGGTAGTGCAGATGGTGCGAGGCCAAGGCCCGGTAGTGTAGTTGGTGCGTGGCCAAGGCCCGATAGCGTAGGTGGGGCGAGGCCAAGGCCCGGTAGTGCAGATGGTACAAAGCCACGGCCCGATAGTGCAGATGGTGCGAGGCCACGGCCCGCTAGTGTAGTTGGTACGAGGCCAAGGCCCGATAGCGTTGGTGTTGCGAGGCCACGGCCCGCTAGATTAGGTAGCGCGAGGCTGCGGCCCGGTATGGTAGGTAGGATAGAAGTAGTGCGAGGTATACTTTGGTCGAAAATTTTATTTTTATAGGTTTTATATATATTATGCAAATAATATTTAGACTTTTTTTAAGTGTGCGAATATATATTTTTATTGTAAAAAGTAATAATACTTTTTTTTTTTGGTTTTTTTTTGTTTTGAATAACGTAAAACGATTTGGAATAGTTAAGAAGGTTGAATTTTTGAATTGTTTAATGGCTGATCAGGCTTGGAATAAAAAGTATGCTCGAACTAAGCATCAAATGTAGTAGTATAAGGTAATAGATTTGTAAGAGGCAAGAAGCCTCCGATATTATAATTAAGTTAAAAGGCAAGAAGCCGCCGATATTATAATTAAGTTAAAAGGCAAGGAGCCGTTAACCGCATAGTAGCCGTTCATAGTTTGAATTTAACCGCCGGCCGCCGCTGCAACCGTGCGTTGCTGATCGGTTGCTCAACACCGCCTTCGAGAGCGCAGCTTCGATTCGGCGGCGAAGAGCGAAAGCTCCGAAGCGAGGCTGCGAAAGCTCGCGGCGAAGTTGAGCGGCCGAGTCGCTAGCGAGCGAGTCGGCACTTTTGGAGAACGATCAGGGTGAGTAGACGTGCCGAAAAAGAAGTGTGAGCAAAAACAGTGAAGTGTACAGCGGAGCGCTAGGGCTCCAAGACAGTGCGGCAGGGCCTTAGTCTAGAAAGTTCAGTAGGGTAAACGTAATGAAATTAGCCAATTATTTTGACTGTAGTCGAAATAGTTAAGTGAAATGCTAATCTTTGTATTCTCGGGCGGTAATACTTGTGCTAAACATCGGAAATCGCCGATGTTCACCCTAACCTAGGGGGGACAGTGTAGTTGGTGCGTGGCCAAGGCCCGATAGTGCAGTTGGTGCATGGCCAAGGCCCGATAGTGTAGTAGGTGCGAGGCCAAGGTCCGATAGTGCAGTGGGTGCGTGGCCAAGGCCCGGTAGTGCAGATGGTGCGAGGCCAAGGCCCGGTAGTGTAGTTGGTGCGTGGCCAAGGCCCGATAGCGTAGGTGGGGCGAGGCCAAGGCCCGGTAGTGCAGATGGTACAAAGCCACGGCCCGATAGTGCAGATGGTGCGAGGCCACGGCCCGCTAGTGTAGTTGGTACGAGGCCAAGGCCCGATAGCGTTGGTGTTGCGAGGCCACGGCCCGCTAGATTAGGTAGCGCGAGGCTGCGGCCCGGTATGGTAGGTAGGATAGAAGTAGTGCGAGGTATACTTTGGTCGAAAATTTTATTTTTATAGGTTTTATATATATTATGCAAATAATATTTAGACTTTTTTTAAGTGTGCGAATATATATTTTTATTGTAAAAGTAATAATACTTTTTTTTGGTTTTTTTTTTGTTTTGAATAACGTAAAACGATTTGGAATAGTTAAGAAGGTTGAATTTTTGAATTGTTTAATGGCTGATCAGGCTTTGAATAAAAAGTATGCTCGAACTAATTAATTTTTGAATATGTTAAACCTATTCTTATTTACAACAAGCGGCTTCTTTTTTCCCACATCTAGCGTAATATTGCTCCTATCTTCTATGCTTATGACCTTATATGGTCCTAAATATTTACTTTCTAGCTTATGTGCTGTTTCATTGTTTAGCATAACTAAAGACCCTATTTCTAGTTCTATATAATTTATTTTTGTATAATATTCTAATTTTCGTTTTTCTTTTTCTAATTCTAACATTGTTTTCTGTCTTTTATAGGCTACTTCTAATGTAAATTTATATTCTTTAGCGTAATCATCTATATTGTAAATAGGATCTATTTTTGACAAGTTATTGAATTTGTCGAATTGTCTAGGTAATCTCTATATATATATAAGAGTTTGTCCTGACTGTCTGATTGGTGATCAACGCACAGCCCAAACCGTAAGAGTTAGGAAGCTTTCACTGTAGTTACTTACTGTGATGAAGGTGCACGTTAAGACGGGGCTGCGGGAAATTCCACAAGCAAGTATGGAAAAATCGCGAAAAACGTTTGTATGTAACTTTTTTGTTTACCATCCTATCGGCATTAAGCTCAATTTCAAAAATCTTTATTCAAAATAATTTGAGACGTGTTTCACACTTTTCCAAAAATCCATTCCTCCTTAGTGGAAATAGGAGTCAAAGATTTGGTGGATGACGCTTCGCTCTCAAATTCATTTCCAAGGATCTATATGAAAAATCATTTGAGACGTGTTTCACATTTTTCGCAGAATCAAAGAATCCTCGGTGGAAAGTGCAATTCAAAGATATTTTTGGTGCACTTTTAAGTTTTGTCCGATTTGCTTCAAACTTATTTTCAGAGCTCTACAAAAGAATTTAGTACATACGTGTTTTAGTGATTTGGGAAAATCCACCCACAACAGTGGGTAATTCGCGAAAAACGTATGCATGTAACTTTTTTTTATACCATCCGATCGGCCTTAAACACAATTTCAAAAATTTTTGTTTAAATTAATTTGAGGCGTGTTTCACAATTTTCCAAAAATGTATTCCAACTTGGTGGAAATGGGGGTCAAAGATTTGGTGGTTGTCGTTTCGCCCTCAAATTCATTTTTAAGTATAGTCTGATTTGCATCAAACTTATTTTCAAAGCTCTACATAACAATATGATGAATACGTGTTTCAGCGATTTGGGAAATTCGACATGCAACAGTGGTAAAAGGGCGGAAATCATTTTTATGAAAGTAGTTTGTTTACCGACCGCTCAGTTTCAAAATCATTTTCAAATCTTTTTGAGGACATTGATTTTATAACATACGTGCCACGGGCAAGGCCGGGCTATATATAAAACTGTTTGTCCTGACTGACTGACTGACAGACTGACTGACTGACTGATTGGTGATCAACGCACAGCCCAAACCGTAAGAGCTAGGAAGCTGAAATTTTCACTGTAGTTACATTATGTGATGAAGGTGCACGTTAAGACGGGTTTCGGGAAATTCCACCCGCAAGTATGGAAAAATCGCGAAAAACGTTTGTATGTAACTTTTTTGTTTACCATCCTATCGGCCTCAAACTCAGGGGTGTTTCGCACTTTTTGGAAAATCCATCCCTCCTTGGTATTAATGGGGGTCAAAGATTTGGTGGATGACGTTTCGCCCTCAAATTCATTTCCAAGGATCTATATGAAAAATCATTTGAGACGTGTTTCACATTTTTCGCAGAATCAAAGAATCCTCGGTGGAAAGTGCAATTCAAAGATATTTTTGGTGCACTTTTAAGTTTTGTCCGATTTGCTTCAAACTTATTTTCAGAGCTCTACAAAAGAATTTAGTACATACGTGTTTTAGTGATTTGGGAAAATCCACCCACAACAGTGGGTTATTCGCGAAAAACGTATGCATGTAACTTTTTTTATACCATCCGATCGGCCTTAAACTCAATTTCAAAAATTTGTATTCAAATTAATGTATTCCAACTTGGTGGAAATGGGGGTCAAAGATTTGGTGGTTGTCGTTTCGCCCTCAAATTCATTTTCCAGGATCTACATAAGACATCATTTGAGACGTCTTTCACATATTTCGTAAAATCTAACCTCCTTCGGGAAAAGTGCATTTCAAACATTTTTTTTGTTGAATTTTAAGTATAGTCTGATTTGCATCAAACTTATTTTCAAAGCTCTACATAACAATATGATGAATACGCGTTTCAGCGATTTGGGAAATTCGACATGCAACAGTGGTAAACAAAGGGCGGAAATAATTTATGTGAAAGTAGTTTGTTTACCGACCGCTCAGTTTCAAAATTATTTTCAAAGCTTTTTGAGAACATTGATTTTATAACATACGTGCCACGGGCAAGGCCGGGCTATACCCGCTAGTCTCTATATATAAAACTATTTGTCCTGACTGACTGACTGACAGACTGACTGACTGACTGATTGGTGATCAACGCACAGCCCAAACCGTAAGAGCTAGGAAGCTGAAATTTCACTGTAGTTACATTATGTGATGACGGTGCACGTTAAGACGGGGTTTCGGGAAACTCCACCCGCAAGTATGGAAAAATCGCGAAAAACGTTTGTATGTAACTTTTTTGCTTACCATCCTATCGGCCTCAAACTCAATTTCAAAGGCCTTTGTTCAAATTCATTTGAGGGGTGTTTCGCACTTTTTGGGGGTCAAAGATTTGGTGGATGACGTTTCGCCCTCAAATTCATTTCCATGGATCTATATGAAAAATCATTTGAGACGTGTTTCACATTTTTCGCAGAATCAAAGAATCCTCGGGAAAGTTTGCGATTGTAAGATTTTTAAGTTTTAAGTTTAGTCCGATTTGCTTCAAACTTATTTTCAGAGCTCTACAAAAGAATTTAATAAATACGTGTTTAAGTGATTTGGGAAAATCCACCCCCAACAGTGGGTAATTCGCGAAAAACGTATGCAAGTTAACAAGTAAACCCCGCACTTAGTTACTAAGTAGCCCGCGTAAGCGCTTACACACCAATATTGGAGTTCAGCGATCTATCTGCAACAGTCAGCGGCGGTAACTCTTATTGTCGCAAGAGTTTCCGTTATCGCCTACAATTATGCTGAGTCGGCTTGCCGGCCATGACGTTGTAGCGTGTTGTCTTTAGCTTAAGCTGCACCAATTTGTATTTTCTGAGTTCAGTTTTGTATTTGACGTTTAAGAATAAACTTGCACTACTCCGGCACGCTGCCGTAAATATCATTTGTTATATATTACAATTACATTGCTGAGCCACAAGGCCAGTAATTAGCAAAGAGAGTGAAGTCAAACTCTCCACCATAATCGTCCTAAATACCGTATCACTGGACTAGGCATCGCTGGACGAGAGACGGATGAACGATCGCATCGCTGGACCAGCAGATCGATATTAATTGGCGCCCAACAAAATAAGAATTCATACCCTAAGTTAGTGTTAATACCCTAACCGAAACATGTAAGTGCCTTCAAATACAAAAATTTGCACACTACTTACTAAACTGACTACAGCAGAGTGGCTGCGAAAATAAAATTTTGAATTTCAAACAAATAAGTGAACATTATTGCATATGCCGACTTTAAATAATCGGCCACCGTCATAAGAAGCTGTAGTACAACAAGTGAAGTGTCAACTAAAAGCCCTCTTGGGATAAGCCCATGAGTTGGTCAGGCTCATATAGGGAGGTTAAAGTTGAATACGACAGCGACGACAGTTGGGACACAGAGCCTACAGGCAGTAATCAGACACTTACACAATTAGAGATGGTCATGGACGCTAACCAAATACAGGCTTTGATAGCAAATGCTGTTAGCCAAGCTTTGGCGCAAGAAAGTTTTCGGGCACAGTTAAGTGCAGTACAAGCTCAGATAAGTAGTCTTCGGGTAGAAGCACCTGAAATTGAAACATACCAAAGAGTTTCAGTAAACTCAAACATCAAATGTGACATACCGTTAGACATTATAAAATCGATCCCCGACTTTGACGGCACCCAAGAAGAATATGTTGCGTGGCGGCAATCAGCCGACGCATACGAACTGTTCAGGCCATTTAACGGTAGCAGCACACACTACCAGGCTGTTACTATTATTAGGAACAAAGTGAGGGGTTCCGCAAGGGCATTACTGGTGTCACACAGCACAGTACTTAACTTCGATGCCATGATAGCGAGGTTGGACTGTACGTATGCCGATAGGACATCACTAGATGCCTCCTGAGACAGGGACTAGAGATGGTAAGGCAGGGAGATCTAAGCCTTATGCAGTACTACGATGAAGTCGAACGAAAGTTGACGCTCGTAACTAACAAAATCGTCATGTCTCATGACCAAGGAAGTGCTGAGTTGCTCAACAAAGAAGTTAGAGCCGATGCACTTCACGCATTCATTTCAGGACTCAAAAAGTCCCTGAAATCAATCGTATTTCCGGCACAGCCGAAAGATTTGCCATCCGCACTAGCACTAGCTCGAGAGGCAGAAGCTAGTATTGAGCGAAGCATGTTTTCGACTTCGTACGCTAAAGCCATCGAAGAAAGAGCTCAGGCAGCCGAAGTCAGCAAAAATCGCTCACAGAACAGGCAGGGTAGAAACAACAGAGAGGACCGTGGTCAAGAAAAAAATCCCCACTTTGTCAAACGTCAGCATTATAATACCAACCAAGAACAAAGTAAAGAACAGCAAAGCCAGTCCACAGAACCCATGGAAATAGACCCTTCAATAAGATCTAAGCAACGCACAGAGCTAGGGAAGCCCCAGACCAATAGCGCGCCGGCGCAAAAACGACAAAACACATCTGAACGAATGACAGGTCAAAGGCGTCAGCGCTTTAACAATGTTGTTCAGAACGACCCAGACCCTAAAGAAGAGAGTTATGAAAAAATAGCTGCAGCCGCAGTAAGCGAAATAGAAGATGACTGCGATTCGGCATGTGGCTATGAGTCGTTACATTTTTTAGGGAACGCTCCCGGCTACCGTTCATCGAACGACAGCTGGCTGGGAGAACACTAAGAATTCTAATAAACACAGGAGCGGCAAAGAATTATATAAAGCCCATAATGGAGCTAAAAAATGTAATTCCTGTCGACAAGCCCTTTACTGTCAGTTCAATTCACGGCTCCAGTAAAATCAAAAGCAAATGCCTAATGAAAGTTTTCAAGCAAGTTTCTCCGTTCTTTTTACTAGACACACTCAGTACTTTTGACGCCATCATAGGCTTCGACCTGCTAACGGAAGCCGAAGTAACATTAAAACTGCACAGCAATACCTCAGAATACCAAAATATATCGGAAGTGTTACGCTACCATAACTGCGACAGTGTAAACTTCACCGATGTAAATGACATAGTGGTACCCGGTTCCGTGAAAAAATAATTTAAAAATATGATACTAGGGAGACTAAAGGTGTTTTCAACCTCTAAAGAGGCGCTACCTTTTAACACCGCGGTCGTCGCCACAATCCGTACGGTAGACAGAGAACCTGTGTTTTCAAAACTATGTTCACATCCAATGGGTACGGCGGATTTCGTAAATGACGAAATCAAACAATTACTGAAAGATGGTATAATTAGGCCATCATGATCCCCGTATAACAGCCCAACATGGGTTGTCGACAAAAAAGAGAGAGATGCCAACGGCAATAAAAACAAACGTTTGGTAATCGACTTTAGGAAGCTAAATGAGCGAACTATCGCCGATCGATATCCAATGTCATGTATTAACATGATTTTAGCTAAAATCAGGTTACCATCAAATTTACTTAGCAGAGCAAGACCGTGAAAAAAACATAATTTTCGGTACACGGCGGAAAATATGAGTTCTGTCGCTTGCCATTCGTCTTAAAAAATGCCGGAAGCATTTTCCAGAGAGCCATAGACGACGTGCTAAGAGAACAAACGATGTTATAATTTTCTCTGAAAATGAAACCGACCATGTTAAACACATCGATACAGTTCTGAAATGTTTAAGCGACGCTAACATGAGAGTCTCACAGGAAAAGACCACATTTTTTAAGGAGAGCGTTGAGTATTTAGGATTCATAGTGACCAAGGGTGGGTCAAAAACTGATCCTGAAAAGGTTAAAGCCATACAAGAATACCAAGAGCCCAAAATCTTGTACAGCCTTAGATCATTCCTCGGCTAAGCCAGCTATTACAGAAGGTTTGTTAAAGATTCTGCTTCCATAGCAAGACCGTTAACAGACATATTGAAAGGCGAAAACGGCTCAGTCAGCAAACACAGGTCCAGAAAGGTTACAATTGAGTTTAATGAAACTCAGCGCGACGCATTTGAACGCCTAAGAATCTACAACCAATCGTACTCGTGGACGACGGCGTCGTAATCATCAACGAAAGCCCGGCCCGAATCAGCACTGACGACGGCCCCGAAATATCAACAAATGGCACGCATCTCGTCACCTTTGAACGCTCAGCTATGATCAACGGCATTAAGTATGTGAACCAACGCGAAGCCCTAAGCAAAATTCCAGGCATTGCGGGATCGCCACTTTTAAACATCATCAGCCACGATCCAGTGTTGAGCATGCCGCTCCTCCATAGGATTCAGCCTCCTTTTCACCGGCTCGCTCCTCCTTTTCCAAGTATTAAGGAGAAGACGAGATTCAAGGCAAATACAACAAGTCATCGGTAAGTTTATTACGACCGAGGACGGTCTTGAAATCGAGGGGAGTGTAGTTAACAAGTAAACCCCGCACTTAGTTACTAAGTAGCCCACGTAAGCGCTGACACACCAATATTGGAGTTCAGCGATCTATCTGCAACAGTCAGCGGCGGTAACCGGATACTTTTGTTATTGTCGCAAGAGTTTCCGTTATCGCCTACAATTATGCTGAGTCGGCTTGCCGACCATGACGTTGTACCACCAATTTGTATTTTCTGAGTTCAGTTTTGTATTTGACGTTTAAGAATAAACTTGCACTACTCCGGCACGCTGCCGTAAATATCATTTGTTATATATTACAATTACATTGCTGAGCCACAAGGCCAGTAATTAGCAAAGAGAGTGAGTAAATACCGTATCACTGGACTAGGCATCGCTGGACGAGAGACGGATCAACTATCGCATCGCTGGACCAGCAGATCGATATAATTTGCATGTTACTTTTTGTTATACCATCCGATCGGCCTTAAACTCAATTTCAAAAATTTTTGTTTAAATTAATTTGAGGCGTGTTTCACAATTTTCCAAAAATGTATTCCAACTTGGTGGAAATGGGGGTCAAAGATTTGGTGGTTGTCGTTTCGCCCTCAAATTCATTTTTAAGTATAGTCTGATTTGCATCAAACTTATTTTCAAAGCTCTACATAACAATATGATGAATACGTGTTTCAGCGATTTGGGAAATTCGACATGCAACAGTGGTACCGACCGCTCAGTTTCAAAATCATTTTCAAATCTTTTTGAGGACATTGATTTTATAACATACGTGCCACGGGCAAGGCCGGGCTATATATAAAACTGTTGGTCCTGACTGACTGACTGACAGACTGACTGATTGGTGATCAACGCACAGTCCAAACCGTAAGAGCTACGAAGCTGAAATTTTCACTGTAGTTACATTATGTGATGAAGGTGCACGTTAAGACGGGGTTTCGGGAAATTCCACCCGCAGGTATGAAAAAATCGCGAAAACCGTTTGTATGAAACTTTTTTGTTTACCATCCGATCGGCCTCAAACTCAATTTCAAAGTTCTTTGTTCAAATTCATTTGAGGGGTGCTTCGCACTTTTTGGAAAATCCATCCCTCCTTGGAATAAAAGGGGGTCTAAGATTTGGTGGATGACGTTTCGCGCTCAAATTCATTTCCAAGGATCTATATGAAAAATTATTTGAGACGTGTTTCACATTTTTCGCAGAATCAAAGAATCCTCGGGGAAATTTGCGACTGTAAGACTTTTTTGGTGCAGTTTTAAGTTTAGTCCGATTTGCTTCAAACATATTTTCAGCGCTCTACATAAGATCTAAAAAAATACGTGTTTCAGCGATTTGGGAAATTCCACCCGCAAGTATGGAACAATCGCGAAAAACGTTTGTATGTAACTTTTTTGTTTACCATCCTATCGGCCTCAAACTCAATTTCAAAGTCCTTTGTTCAAATTCATTTGAGGGGTGTTTCGCACTTTTTTTTTTTTTTTTTGATGGAATAAGTGAGTATTAAAGACGTATAGCCTCTTGCAAGTATTTATTTATATATTAATGGTCGACAAAACGAGTGTCTTCCTCATTATACATACAATACATAATGGAATTATATGCTAAAAGCCTAGTTAGATAACACAGTTCTCTAAATAGCATCACCGACCGATGGAGGTGTTTTAGTTGCCAGTCCGGCCAGTTGTGCCCCTTTTCACAGCTAAATTTGTCAGTGACGCTATTAGAGCCTACATCTAAGCAGAAGGGTGTAAGTAGGAAAAAGTGTTCTTAAGTAAAATTAAAGATAATCTTAGTTTGCTATATTAATTAATAAAATACAATAAATAAAAAAAAAGAAAGTAAGAAGATTGTTAATAAAGTAAAGGAATTTAAGCTAGATGTATAGAGTGTTAAGTAGATAGGACAGAGAGAAAAGTAATGGGAAACACCGACCCGGTGGGGAAAAATTTACAGCCTGCCCGGCAAGCTATGCCCCTGCTCATAGCTGGGAATGGTCAGTGACTTCCCGAAGGTATCCTGAAAGCAACGATTTTATTAGGGGTAGAGAAAGTTCGGTAGAGAAAACGTGATGCAAACTATTATAATTTTTACATAGCACGCGAAAAGGATTGTGCATAGCGTAGTTGTGCACGTAGACAGGAATAAGGGGCGGTAATTTCTGGTTGGTCTAGACGGAACAGAGAATTGAAGACGCCCAAGCAGATAAGGAGAATCTATATCGCCAATAATCAACTTATGTAGAAGGACAACACCGAGAATTGTCCTACGGTTGGTTAACGACGGAAGGTTAAGAAGAAGCAGCCTGCTGGAGTAGGATGGCAACCGAAGATTAGGGTACCAATTTAAACCTCGTAAAGCAAAAAGCAGAAATTGGTTCTGAACAGATTCAATACGATCCTGGCTATTGTTATACTGCGGAGACCAGATGCAAGAGAAGTATTCAAGGATAGGGCGAACAAGAGAGATGTACAGAAGTTTCGTTATAAAAGGATCGTTAAACTCTTTAGACCATCGATTAATGAATCCAAGTACACCTTTTGCCTCATTAACGATGGTATCTATGTGAAGATTGAAACAGAGTTTAGAATCAAAAAGAACGCCTAGATCCTTAACTGTTAGTATACGTTGCAAAGGGGTATTGTCGATTGTATAACTGACAAGATAAGGTGTAGTACGATAAAATGTCATAAACATACACTTTGAACAATTCAGATGCAATTGATTGGCCGAACACCAAAGTTGCATAGCGTTCAAATCATCTTGTAGACGAGAATGATGTAGGGGATTAGTGTATGATAGAATAAGTTTCACATCATCCGCATACATGAGTACACGGGCATGTGATATAACAGAGGGGAGATCATTTATAAAAAGAGTAAAGAGTAAAGGTCCAAGATGACTACCTTGAGGAACACCAGAAGTAACGTGAACCTGTTTAGAGGTAGTCTGCCTCAGCATTACTCTTTGGTTCCTACCTTTTAAATAAGAGTTAATCCAAAGCAAAAGAGACGGAGGGAAACCTATTCGGTCAAGTTTAAAAAGTAAAATGTCATGGTGCACAGAGTCAAACGCCTTACTGAAGTCAGTATAAATGACATCAGTTTGCATTTTCGAAAGAAAAGCATCATTTACCAAGGAAGTAAATTCAAACAGATTGGTCGTATTTGACCGATTCTTTACGAATCCATGTTGAACAGGGAAAACAACTGATTTGCAGAAATGCTGCAAATTCGAAGTGATTATTTTTTCAAATAATTTAGGAATAGCGGACAGTTTTGCAATGCCCCTGTAATTTTGTATATCCGACTTTCCACCTTTCTTGTGGAGAGGAATGATATAAGATTCTTTCCAAAGAGATGGAAAGACAGGAGATTCAAGAGATAGATTAAAAAGCTTTTGCAATGGATAAAGAAGGGAAGAACTACACTCCTTGAGTAGACAACTAGGAATATTGTCAGGCCCTGGAGAGTAAGAAGATTTTAAAGAGTTTATAGCTAAAAGGAGAGAGGAGTGTGAAATAATAGGAGGAGGTATAGAACTAGAGGAAGAAATAGTATAAGGATAAGAATTATTATTCGGACAGACTGAGGAGTAAGTTAATTGGAAAAAATTACCAAAGAGGTTAGCAGAATCAGAGTCATTACTAGCTTTATCCATCCCGAAAGAAAAAGAAGTTGGCAAACTTGAAGATTTACGCTTCAAGTTTACAAAATTGTAAAACTGTCTCGGATTTTGGGCAAATTGCCTTTTACAACGAGTTAGATAATTCTCATAGCATTGAGAATTCAGAAGAAAGAAGTTCGACTTGGCTATGGAATATTTAGCCAAGTCTGTACACGAACCAGACTTTTTAAACTTTTAAAAATATTTAGATTTTAAGTTTTTAAGATGTGACAATCTGGGAGTAAGCCAGGGTGGTTTTGAAGAAGTAGTCGAAGGAATTGACTTGGGAATACTCATATCTAAGAGGGAGTTTAGGGTGCTATAAAAATAAGTAATAGCAGTATTCATATCAACCGTGTCATATAAGAAAGACCAACCGATTGCATAAATAAGCTGATTCAGCAATGAATAATTTCATTTGCGAAAGCAGCGGCGGGGCTTATTGGCTGATGAGCACGAAACGAGACGATTACAATTGAACATTGTAATCTCTAAAGTAGGATGATATACATCCTCAGGAAGAAATAAAGGAGGGTCCCTAGACACATTAGAGATAAGGTAGTCGTTAACAAATACAAGGTCAAGTGTTCTATTTAAATGATTAGAAATTGAATTGATTTGAAACAACGAACGATCAAGCATGCAGTCTATAAAATCATGCTGTGCTGAGGGCACTAGATAATTTTCAGCAGTGAATAATGACCAAGAGATGTTCGGCAAATTAAAATCACCCAACACCATAAATAGGTCATTATCACGCACGTGTGAAGAAACTTCTTTAATACAAGTAATATGTTTCATATAAACTTAAATATCAGAAGAAGGAGGAACATAAGAGCATGTTATATAGATATTCCGTGTAGGAAAAGACACCTTGACTGAGATAATTTCAGCGTCAGTAGGCGTACTAAAACAGAAAAGTTCTGACTGGAGAGTGGCTTTAACGGCAATTAACACCACACCACCTCGCGTCGGCCGATCATTTGCAAAATAAAACTATTCGAAAATACCTCAAAATCGGATATGGTTGAATTTAACCATGTTTCGGAAAATGCTATTATATACGAGTCGAAGGAAGTACTGGCCATGAAAAGATTTTTAAGCTTTGAAATAAGACCTCTGACATTCTGATAATGAATACAGATTTGGTCAGAAGATGAAGTTAGTTTTTTGGGGCAGAAATGGTACCCTGTATTGAAGGGACTGGAAGGGTGACAGGCTGGTTACGCTTTTTTGGCTTGAACTCGTGAACAATCATGTGTGGAGGCCAAAATTTGGGATCACAAATGATTGGGAACATATGTGAAACATTTGTTTTGAACGATGATATTTCACGAGGGGTGGAGAAATTAAATTTGGTTATTGACACGCTAGCAGAAGATTTGCTAGCAATATAGGCTGCCAATGACTCAGAAGTGGTGTCCGATGAAAGTCGAGACACAAAAACTTGCCTACGAGGGGCAACAAACGTTAAAGTAGGTGCTGATGGGGCTGCAGGTAGTAGTAGGAGATGGAGGAGCTAAAGAGGCACCATGATTGTGTTTAACAATCTGGGCAAGATTACGCGCAGGTCTACCTTTGCGGCCAGGAGCTGACGGGGCTGAGGCAGTTTGGATAACTGGGACAGTATCAGGTACGGGCTCTAATGGAACTACTATAGGGGATGAAACGGGGGTAATTGGGCAGTCGCTTGGGGAAGGCGATAAAGACAACATTGGAGATAAATCCATGTTGCTAGGTAGGGACAAGACAGGCGTAGACGACGAACAGACGTAGACGACAATTGCAAAAGTTGAGGCTCCAACCGGCGATTGGTTGGAGACTCAAATTTATAATTGGCAAGCAACTCAAAACTCGAGTCAAATTTACTCGACAGTTGCTTAGCCACATTATTCAATTTTAAGAATTGATTTCTCACAGAATTATAAATTCTGGAGAAATCAATTTGCTTGTCGATGCAATCTGGGCACGACCAACGCAAGCCACCGCAGCCCTTCTTGGCAACTGCAGCGATCTTGTCGCAATCACGCCCAGTGGGACCTGCACATTTAGCATGCATCATATTCTCACACAGCCAGCAATTAACAAATTGCGGCTGTGCAGAATCACCAGCCTGCTTGAACGTGCAAGATTTCTTACAGCACGACATAATTATTACAAGTAAGCAAGTTGCGAGAGCGCAGAGCAAAACGAAAACGGTGAACAAGAATAGAGCAAGTAAACACTCAAAAACAATTATCGTACACAAACAAATTGTTTGGAGCGAAAGGCAACAGCAAAAATTTGCGAGAGCGCGATGCACAAGCAGAAATATGCGGCAGCGAACACACGCACAAACAAGTGTATGCACAGGGGAGCACCAAAGCAAAAGAATCAAAACAGGCAATAACAACAATACAGAACTGACGCCGCGTTCAATAAATGCAATTATTAACAGACTTACGCTGCGACAACAGAATAACACTTTTCACAATTATACAGCTTTTTAAATAAAGCCCAAAAAAGGCCAAATTTAGAAATAAAAAGAAGGATTAAAGCGCAAAAAAATATATAAAAATCTTGGAGCACAAGTAAAACACGTCAATCACTCTCAACTGAGAACTCTCACTTGTGATCTATGAAAAAGGATCTATATGAAAAATCATTTGAGACGTGTTTCACATTTTTCGCAGAATCAAAGAATCCTCGGGAAAATTTGCGATTGTACGATTTTTAAGTTTTAAGTTTAGTCCGATTTGCTTCAAACTTATTTTCAGCGCTCTACATAAAATCTAAAAAAATACGTGTTTCAGCGATTTGGGAAATTCCACCCGCAAGTATGGAAAAATCGCGAAAAACGTTTGTATGTAACTTTTTGTTTACCATCCTATCGGCCTCAAACTCAATGTCAAAGTCCTTTGTTCAAATTCATTTGAGGGATGTTTCGCACTTTTTGGAAAATCCATCCCTCCTTGGAATAAAAGGGGGTCTAAGATTTGGTGGATGACGTTTCGCGCTCAAATTAATTTCCAAGGATCTATATGAAAAATTATTTGAGACGTGTTTCACATTTTTCGCAGAATTAAAGAATCCTCGGGAAAATTTGCGATTGTAAGATTTTTAAGTTTTAAGTTTAGTCCGATTTGCTTCAAACTTATTTTCAGCGCTCTACATAAGATCTAAAAAAATACGTGTTTCAGCGATTTGGGAAAGACTGACTGTTGCAAATAGATCGCTGAACTCCAATATTGGTGTGTCAGCGCTTACGCGGGCTACTTAGTAACTAAGTGCGGGGTTTACTTGTAAACTACACTCCCCTCGATTTCAAGACCGTCCTCGGTCGTACTAAACTTATCGATGACTTGTTGTATTTGCCTTGAATCTCGTCTTATCCTTAATACTTGGTAAAGGAGGAGCGAGCCGGTGAAAAGGAGGCTGAATCCTACACCAGCTGCAAACCAGACCTTGGGTGACCCGGCCGACGCTATTTCCTCCTATGGAGGAGCGGCATGCTCAACACTGGATCGTAGCTGATGATGTTTAAAAGTGGCGATCCCGCAATGCCTGGAATTTTGCTTAGGGCTTCGCGTTGGTTCACATACTTAATGCCGTTGATCATAGCTGAGCGTTCAAAGGTGACGAGATGCGTGCCATTTGTTGATATTTCGGGGCCGTCGTCAGTGCTGATTCGAGCCGGGCTTTCGTTGATGATTATGACGCCGTCGTCCACGAGTACGATTGGTTTTAGATGTCTCGGTTGCGAATGGCAATGGGCTGTGCCCCCAGCATGTAGTGCCCGAGCACAAGTGTCATGGTTTGCCGCCTTGCAGAATGTATCGTAGGTTGTTGTGGTGCATTCCGAGACTGCTAGGGTATCGTCTTTGCATTCGGCCACAGTGTCATCTTGTAGTTGCAGTACGGTGTTTTGGTGTGATACAGGAAATACGATGATATTCTTACAGATAATCTTAATTCTGGGGTATGCGATTAGTATATGTATGATATTTTCCGACTGAAAGATCTTAATATTGGATGCTTCCATTAAACTAACTATGGGGACATCTGTGGTGTGTTCAACTAGAGACTTCAAATTATTATGGCCGAAAACGGTGGGGTTTACTATGTTAGACTTGGCGAGAGTGAAGGTGGAAAGCGCAATTCAAAGATATTTTTGGTGCACTTTTAAGTTTTGTCCGATTTGCTTCAAACTTATTTTCAGAGCTCTACAAAACAATTTAATAAATACGTGTTTTAGTGATTTGGGAAAATCAACCCACAACAGTGGGTAATTAGCGAAAAACGTATGCAAGTTAACAAGTAAACCCCGCACTTAGTTACTAAGTAGCCCGCGTAAGCGCTTACACACCAATATTGGAGTTCAGCGATCTATCTGCAACAGTCAGCGGCGGTAACCGGATACTTTTGTTATTGTCGCAAGAGTTTCCGTTATCGCCTACAATTATGCTGAGTCGGCTTGCCGACCATGACGTTGTAGCGTGTTGTCTTTAGCTTAAGCTACACCAATTTGTATTTTCTGAGTTCAGTTTTGTATTTGACGTTTAAGAATAAACTTGCACTACTCCGGCACGCTGCCGTAAATATCATTTGTTATATATTACAGTTACATTGCTGAGCCACAAGGCCAGTAATTAGCAAAGAGAGTGAAGTCAAACTCTCCACCACAATCGTCCTAAATACCGTATCACTGGACTATGCATCGCTGGACGAGAGACGGATCAACTATCGCATCGCTGGACCAGCAGATCGATATAATTTGCATGTTACTTTTTGTTATACCATCCGATCGGCCTTAAACTCAATTTCAAAAATTTTTGTTTAAATTAATTTGAGGCGTGTTTCACAATTTTCCAAAAATGTATTCCAACTTGGTGGAAATGGGGGTCAAAGATTTGGTGGTTGTCGTTTCGCCCTCAATTCATTTTTAAGTATAGTCTGATTTGCATCAAACTTATTTTCAAAGCTCTACATAACAATATGATGAATACGTGTTTCAGCGATTTGGGAAATTCGCCATACAACAGTGGTAAAAGGGCGGAAATCATTTATATGAAAGTAGTTTGTGTACCGACCGCTCAGTTTCAAAATCATTTTCAAAGCTTTTTGAAAACATTGATTTTATAACATACGTGCCACGGGCAAGGCCGGGCAATACCCGCTAGTCTCTATATATAAAACTGTTTGTCCTGACTGACTGACTGACAGACTGACTGATTGGTGATCAACGCACAGTTCAAACCGTAAGAGCTAGGAAGCTGAAATTTTCACTGTAGTTACATTATGTGATGAAGGTGCACGTTAAGACGGGGTTTCGGGAAATTCCACCCGCAGGTATGAAAAAATCGCGAAAACCGTTTGTATGAAACTTTTTTGTTTACCATCCGATCGGCCTTAAACTCAATTTCAAAGTTCTTTGTTCAAATTCATTTGAGGGCAGCTGTATGATAGAGTGGTCCGATCTTAATAGGATTTTGCATGTACATGAGCAGCATAGTAGAACTAATAAATGTCGAGTTTGGTCAAGATATCTTGATAAACAAAAATGTTTTTCATACAACAACTTAATTTTCAACCAATCGTGCGTGTGACAGCCATATAATAGAGTGGTCCGATGTTGATGGGATTTTTCACATATATGAGGAGTATAATAAAACTAACAAATGCCGAGTTTGATCAAGATATTTTGATAAACTAAAATGTTTTTCATACAACAACTTAATTTTCGACCGATCGTTCCTATGGCAGTTATATGATATAGTAGTCCGATCTTAATAAGATTTTGCAAATATATGAGGAGCATAGAAAAACTAATAAATGCCGAGTTTGGTCAAGATATCTTGATAAAAAGAAGTTTTTCATACAACTTAATTTATGACCGAACGTTCCTATGGCAGCTATATGATATAGTGGTTCGATCTAAATAGGATTTTGGATATATATGAGAATTTTGCATATATCTGCTAGGGCGTCTTCAATTCTCTGTTCTGCACAACAGACTACGCTATGCACAATCCTTTTCGCGTGCTATGTAAAAATTATAATAGTTTGCATCACGTTTTCTCTATAGAACTTTCTCTACCCCTAATAAAATCGTTGCTTTCAGGATACCTTCGGGAAGTCACTGACCATTCCCAGCTATGAGCAGGGGCATAGCTTGCCGGACAGGCTGTAAATTTTCCCCCACCGGGTCGGTGATTTCCCATTACTTTTCTCTCTGTCCTATCTACTTAACACTCTATACATCTAGCTTAAATTTCTTTACTTTATTAACAATCTTCTTACTTTCCTTTTTCTTATTTATTGTATTTTATTAATTAATATTGCAAACTAAGATTATCTTTAATTTTACTTAAGAGCACTTTTTTCCTACTTACTCCCTTCTGCTTAGATGTAGGCTCTAATAGCGTCACTGACAAATTTAGCTGTGAAAAGGGGCACAGCTGGCCGGACTGGCAACTAAAACACCTCCATCGGTCGGTGATGCTATTTAGAGAACTGTGTTATCTAACTAGGCTTTTTAGCATATAATTCCATTATGTATTGTATGTATAATGAGGAAGACACTCGTTTTGTCGACCATTAATAAATAAATAAATATTAAAACTAATAAATGCGGAGTTTGCTCAAGATATTTTGATAAACAAACCTTTTTTTCATATAACCACATAATTTTCGACCGAACGTTCCTATGACATCTATATGATATAGTGGTCGGATATATACCTAGATACATATATATGAGGAGAATATTAAAAATAATAACTGCCGAGTTTGCTCAAGATATCTTGATAAACAACACTTTTTTCATACAACAACATAATTTTCGACCGATCATTCCTATGGCAGCTATATGATATAGTGGGCCGATCTTAATAAGATTTTGATTTTACATATGAGGAGCATAATGAAACTAATAAATGCTTGGTTTGTTTGGTCAAGATATCTTGAATGACAGAAATGTTATCCATACAACAACTTAATTTTCGGCCACCCTATCGATATCGATATCGACATCCGGTTTTTTAAGCAAATTGGGTAAATAATAACAGCTAGAGTCACCAAACATGATTTGTTGCTTCTAGAATATTATATATATGTCAAGTATCTTTCATTTTATACCTATCGCCACCTCCCCTCTAACACTGCACAGCTATAAATCAAGTTAACAACCCAATCTAAACCACGAGCTTAATGACTTTTTGAGAATACACAAATATTCTATGGACAATAACATATACTATAGAAAATTTAATTTAGTTTGTCTGTTGAGTAGAGTCGTCAGCCAGTAATACGGTCAGCTGCAAGTTCGAATCCTGCCAAGGGAATTTTTTTTTTTTAATTTATCTTTATTACTGCAAACGAGCGCGATGCGCGAACTGCATTTGGTGTTGGAATGGGAGGGTTCAGGGTATTCCCTAGTCGGGAGCTCCCGACTAGAACCTCTTACTTGTTAAAATTGAATAGTTGCTAAATTGTGCAAGTGCAAATTAAATGGCAACAAGAAACAAAACAAAAAAAAAACGAGAAAGGAAGGCTATCTTCGGCACTAATACCCTTGCAGACCCAACCTTTTCATAATGCTCATAGTGCTTTGCCCGTATCTAACAAGCACAGGGAAAATAGTCAAATCCGAGTTTGGTTAAGATATCTTGAATGACAAAAATGTTTTCCATACAACAACTTAATTTTCGATCAATCGTTCCTATAGCAGCTATATGATATAGTGGTCCGATCTTAATAGGATTTTGCGTATATATGAGGACCATAGTTAAACTAATAAATGCCGAGTTTGGCCAAGATACAGAAAAAATTTCAAGCCTCTAGCTCATATTGATTCTGAGATCCTTGCGTTCATACATACGGACGGATGGGCAGAAGGACATTTGGACGGACGGACGGACAGACAAACGGACATGGCTAGATCGACTCGTCTATTGATGCTGGTCAATAAAATATATATACTTTATGGGGTCGGAGATGCTTCCTTATACCTGTTACATACATTTGCACAAATACATTTACCATTTTTAGTAAAAAGAGTTGTGTCGTTTAGTTCAGACCAAGTTCGATTGAACGGGTCATTAAAACTACTGAACTAATTCAGTGATTAGTGAACTAAATCGGTCATTTAATTCACTCGTTCAGCTATTCAGTCGGTCATGAACGATGTATTCCGTACTCGTTCAGTCGGTCATGAACGATGCACTCCGTATTAGTTCAGTCGGTCATGAACTATACACTCCGTCTAGCAACTCGTTCATGAACGATGTATTCCACTCAGCAGTTCAGCCGTTTATGAACGATACATTCTTTTGAGATGTTCAGTTGTTAATAATTAAATGAGATGGCGGGATTTAAAGTTTACTACTTATTTGTTGAGTTTTAACCTCCAACTTGTAAGTATTTATTATCAATGGTACAGTATAATAAGTAAAAAGTATATCATATTTTTTACAACTGAAAACATGAAAAATAACTAAACAGAAAATATTGTTCGCGTGTAATTGAATAGCTAAGCAAAACGAATCGTTCATGATCGAGTACATAACTGGATTAAGCGAATAGTTCGTGACCGACTGAATAGCTGAGCAGAATTCATCGTTCATGACCGACTGAATAAATGAACGAGTGAACTAAATGACCGATTTAGTTCGCGTGCAGAAAATGAACCAGTGACAGTATTCAGCAAATTGAACTAGAAATCCCCACTCTAATTTTTACCCATTTTTAATGGGTTCAGAGTATAAAAAAAGGTTAAATATCTTTTGTTTAACTGGTGCCTTTGCCGTATTTGTTTGTAATGTTTTTGTCGATTTTCGTCTCTTTAGACTTGGCCATACATAAAAATTTCGAAAAAATTACAACGTCAATTCCCATCCAAGTCATGCACTCAAACAGCTGCTAGGCGTAGTTAGCAAGACTTCCCGCCTACGTCATAACCAAAACGGGCAACAACAAAGAGCTGGTGCACACACCCACATTCGCACACGTGAGCTTCTGTCCGGTGAGTGGCAGTGCGGCTTTGCAACCGGGCGAGCTCTCGGCAGCGGGAGTGATGGTGGAAGACTGCCGGGAACAAGAACAAATTTTCGGCCCTCACCATAACACCGCCCATATCGAGTGCAAAAGTAAGTTAGTCCTTTATACCCTGAACCCATTGAAAATGGGTAAAAAGGGTATATTGTATTTGTGCAAAATGCACATGTATGTAACAGACAGAAGGAAGCATCTCCGACCCCATAAAGTATATATACTCTTGATCAGCATCAATAGGCGAGTCGATCTAGCTATGTCCGTCTGTCTGTCCGTCCGTCCGTCCGTCTGTCCGTCTGTCCGTATGTATGAACGCAAGGATCTCAGAACCTATTAGAGCTAGAGAGCTCAAATTTTAGAAGTAGGTGCTCCTAGTGCCTGCGTAGATCGAGTTTGTTTCGGATAATCGATAACTTACTCCGTTTCCAAGCAATCGATAAAAATCGATATCGACATTCTGTTTTTTGAACAAATTGGGTAAATAATAACAGCTAGAGTCACCAAACATGATATGTTGCTTCTAGAATATTATATATATGTCAAGTATCTTTCATTTTATACCTACCGCCACCTCGCCTCTAACACTGCACAGCTATAAATCAAGTTAATAACCCAATCTAAACCACGATTTTAATGACTTTTTGAGAATACACAAATATTATATGGACAATAATATATACTATAGAAAATTTAATTTAGCTCGGTTAAGAGAAACCCAAAGTAATATGTAACTGCGCAATTGGATGGCACAGCTAGCGAAAACATCAAGAGCATTGTAATTGCGACTTTTTTCTGTAACGCTATTTTAGTTCGTTTTTTTCTCAATGATACTTAATTATTGGTGTGGCTGTTGAGTAGAGGCATAGCAAGTGTTGCGGTCTGTCGCGAGTTCGACCCCTACCTGGGAAACTATTTATTTTTGTTTATTTTTTTTTGCTGGTTTGTCTGTTGAGTAGAGTGGTCAGCAAGTAATACGGTCAGCTGCAAGTTCGAATCCTGCCAAGGGAATTTTTTTTTTTTTATTTATCTTTATTACTGCAAACGAGCGCGATGCGCGACATGCATTTGCTGTTGGAATGGGAGGGTTCAGGGTATTCCCTAGTCGGGAGCTCCCGACTAGAACCTCTTACTTGTTAAAATTGAATAGTTGCTAAATTGCGCAAGTGCAAATTAAGTGGCAACAAGAAACAAAACAAAAAAAAAAACGAGAAAGGAAGGCTATCTTCGGCACGCCGAAGATCTAATACCCTTGCAGACCCAACCTTTTCATAATGCTCATAGTGCATTGCCCGTATCTAAGAAGCACAGGGAAAATAGTCAAATCCGAGTTTGGTTAAGATATCTTGAATGACAAAAATGTTTTGCATACAACAACTTAATTTTCGATCAATCGTTCCTATCGCAGCTATATGATATAGTGGTCCGATCTTAATAGGATTTTGCGTATATATGAGGACCATTGTTAAACTAATAAATGCCGAGATTGGTCAAGATATCTTGATAAACAAAAATGTTTTTCCTACAACAATTTAATTTTTGACCGATCGTTCCTCTGGCCGCTATATGATCCGATCTTAATAGGATTTTGCATCTATATGTTTTTCATACAACAACTTAATTTTTGACCGATCGTTCCAATGGCCGTTATATGATATAGTGGTCCGAAATGAATAGGATTTTGCATCTATATGAGGAGCACAGAAAAACTTATATATAGCAATATTGGTCAGTATATCTTGATAAACAAAAATGTTTTTCCTAAAACAATTTAATTTTTAAAAGATCGTTCCTCTGGCCGCTATTTGATATAGTTTTCCGATCTTAATAGGATTTATCATCTATTAGGGGCATAGTAAAACTAAGAAATGCCGAGTTTGGTCAAGATATCTTGATAAACAAAAATGTTTTTCATACAACACCTTAATTTTCTCCCGATATATGATATGGTGGTCCAATTTTGGATATATATGAGGAGAATATTAAAACTAATAAATGCCGAGTTTGCTCAAGATATTTTGATAAACAAAACTGTTTTTCATACAACAACATAATTTTCGACCGATCATTCCCATGGCAGCTATATGATATAGTGGTCCGATCTTAATAGGATTTTGCGTATATATGAGGACCATAGTTAAACTAATAAATGCCGAGTTTGGCCAAGATACAGAAAAAATTTCAAGCCTCTAGCTCATATTGATTCTGAGATCCTTGCGTTCATACATACGGACGGATGGGCAGAAGGACATTTGGACGGACGGACGGACAGACAAACGGACATGGCTAGATCGACTCGTCTATTGATGCTGGTCAATAAAATATATATACTTTATGGGGTCGGAGATGCTTCCTTATACCTGTTACATACATTTGCACAAATACATTTACCATTTTTAGTAAAAAGAGTTGTGTCGTTTAGTTCAGACCAAGTTCGATTGAACGGGTCATTAAAACTACTGAACTAATTCAGTGATTAGTGAACTAAATCGCTCATTTAATTCACTCGTTCAGCTATTCAGTCGGTCATGAACGATGTATTCCGTACTCGTTCAGTCGGTCATGAACGATGCACTCCGTATTAGTTCAGTCGGTCATGAACTATACACTCCGTCTAGCAACTCGTTCATGAACGATGTATTCCACTCAGCAGTTCAGCCGTTTATGAACGATACATTCTTTTGAGATGTTCAGTTGTTAATAATTAAATGAGATGGCGGGATTTAAAGTTTACTACTTATTTGTTGAGTTTTAACCTCCAACTTGTAAGTATTTATTATCAATGGTACAGTATAATAAGTAAAAAGTATATCATATTTTTTACAACTGAAAACATGAAAAATAACTAAACAGAAAATATTGTTCGCGTGTAATTGAATAGCTAAGCAAAACGAATCGTTCATGATCGAGTACATAACTGGATTAAGCGAATAGTTCGTGACCGACTGAATAGCTGAGCAGAATTCATCGTTCATGACCGACTGAATAAATGAACGAGTGAACTAAATGACCGATTTAGTTCGCGTGCAGAAAATGAACCAGTGACAGTATTCAGCAAATTGAACTAGAAATCCCCACTCTAATTTTTACCCATTTTTAATGGGTTCAGAGTATAAAAAAAGGGTAAATATCTTTTGTTTAACTGGTGCCTTTGCCGTATTTGTTTGTAATGTTTTTTGTCGATTTTCGTCTCTTTAGACTTGGCCATACATAAAAATTTCGAAAAAATTACAACGTCAATTCCCATCCAAGTCATGCACTCAAACAGCTGCTAGGCGTAGTTAGCAAGACTTCCCGCCTACGTCATAACCAAAACGGGCAACAACAAAGAGCTGGTGCACACACCCACATTCGCACACGTGAGCTTCTGTCCGGTGAGTGGCAGTGCGGCTTTGCAACCGGGCGAGCTCTCGGCAGCGGGAGTGATGGTGGAAGACTGCCGGGAACAAGAACAAATTTTCGGCCCTCACCATAACACCGCCCATATCGAGTGCAAAAGTAAGTTAGTCCTTTTTATACCCTGAACCCATTGAAAATGGGTAAAAAGGGTATATTGTATTTGTGCAAAATGCACATGTATGTAACAGACAGAAGGAAGCATCTCCGACCCCATAAAGTATATATACTCTTGATCAGCATCAATAGCCGAGTCGATCTAGCCATGTCCGTCTGTCTGTCCGTCCGTCCGTCCGTCTGTCCGTCTGTCCGTATGTATGAACGCAAGGATCTCAGAACCTATTAGAGCTAGAGAGCTCAAATTTTAGAAGTAGGTGCTCCTAGTGCCTGCGTAGATCGAGTTTGTTTCGGATAATCGATAACTTACTCCGTTTCCAAGCAATCGATAAAAATCGATATCGACATTCTGTTTTTTGAACAAATTGGGTAAATAATAACAGCTAGAGTCACCAAACATGATATGTTGCTTCTAGAATATTATATATATGTCAAGTATCTTTCATTTTATACCTACCGCCACCTCCCCTCTAACACTGCACAGCTATAAATCAAGTTAATAACCCAATCTAAACCACGATTTTAATGACTTTTTGAGAATACACAAATATTATATGGACAATAATATATACTATAGAAAATTTAATTTAGCCCGGTTAAGAGAAACCCAAAGTAATATGTAACTGCGCAATTGGATGGCACAGCTAGCGAAAACATCAAGAGCATTGTAATTGCGACTTTTTTCTGTAACGCTATTTTAGTTCGTTTTTTTCTCAATGATACTTAATTATTGGTGTGGCTGTTGAGTAGAGGCATAGCAAGTGTTGCGGTCTGTCGCGAGTTCGACCCCTACCTGGGAAACTATTTATTTTTGTTTATTTTTTTTTGCTGGTTTGTCTGTTGAGAAGAGTGGTCAGCAAGTAATACGGTCAGCTGCAAGTTCGAATCCTGCCAAGGGAATTTTTTTTTTTTTTAATTTATCTTAATTACTGCAAACGAGCGCGATGCGCGAACTGCATTTGGTGTTGGAATGGGAGGATTCAGGGTATTCCCTAGTCGGGAGCTCCCGACTAGAACCTCTTACTTGTTAAAATTGAATAGTTGCTAAATTGTGCAAATGCAAATTATGTGGCAACAAGAAACAAAACAAAAAAAAAAAAGGAAAAAGGAAGGCTATCTTCGGCACGCCGAAGATCTAATACCCTTGCAGACCCAACCTTTTCATAATGCTCATAGTGCTTTGCCCGTATCTAACAAGCACAGGGAAAATAGTCAAATCCGAGTTTGGTTAAGATATCTTGAATGACAAAAATGTTTTCCATACAACAACTTAATTTTCGATCAATCGTTCCTATAGCAGCTATATGATATAGTGGTCCGATCTTAATAAGATTTTGCGTACATATGAGGAGCATAATGAAACTAATAAATGCTTGGTTTGTTTGGTCGAGATATCTTGAATGACAGAAATGTTATCCATACAACAACTTAATTTTCGGCCAACCTATGGCAGTTTTATGATATAGTGGCCCGATCTTAATAAGATTTAGCATTTATATGAGGAGCATAGTAAAACTAATAAATGCCGAGGTTAGTTAAGATACCTTGATAAACAAAAATGTTTTTCATACGACAACTTAATTTTCGGCCGATCGTTCCTATGGCAGCTATATGATATAGTGTTCCGATTTTAATAAGATTTTGCAAATATATGAGGAGCATAGAAAAACTAATAAATGCCAAGTTTTGGCAAGATATCTTGATAAAAAAAATGTTTTTCATACAACTTAATTTTTGACCGATCGTTCCTATGGCAGCTATATGATATAATGGTCCGTTCTTAATAGGATTTTGCATAAATATGAGGAGTATAGTAAAACTAATAAATGCCGAGTTTGGTCAAGATATCTTGATAAACAACATTGATTTTCATACATTACCTTAATGTTCGACCGATCGTTCGTATGGTAGCTATATGATATAGTGGTCCGATCTTAATAGGATTTTGCGTATATATGAGGAGCATAGTGAAACTAATAAATGCCGAGTTTGGTCAAGATATCTTGATAAACAACATTGTTTTTCATACATTACCTTAATTTTCGACCGATCGTTCTTATGGTAGCTATATGATATAGTGGTCCGATCTTAATAGGATTTTGCAAATGAGGAGCATAGTAAATAAATGCCGAGTTCCGGCAATATATCTTGACAAACAAAAACGTTTTTCATACAATAACTTAATTTTCGGCCGATCGTTCCTGTGGCAGCTATATGATATAGTGGTCCGATCTGAATAGGATTTAACATATATATGAGGAGTATAATAAAACTAATAAATGTCGAGTTTGGTCAAGATATCTTGATAAACAACACTGTTTTTCATACAACTTTATTTTCGTCCAATATATGATATGATGGTCCGATCTCAATAAGATTTTGCAAATAGATGAGGAGCATAGAAAAACTAATAAATGCCGAGTTTGGTCAAGATATCTTGATAAAAAAAATGTTTTTCATACAACTTAATTTTCGGCCGATCGTTCCTATGGCAGCTTTATGATATAGTGGTCCGATCTTAATAAGATTTAGCATTTATATGAGGAGCATAGTAAAACTAATAAATGCCGAGGTTAGTCAAGATATCTTGATAAAAAAAATGTTTTTCATACAACAACTTAATTCTTGACCGATCGTTCCCATGGCAGCCATATGATATGGTGTTCCGATTTTAATACCATTTTGCATATATATGAGGAGAATATTAAAACTAATAAATGTCGAGTTAGGTCAAGATATCTTGATAAACAAAATTTTTTTTTCATACAACACCGTAATTTTCAGTTGATCGATACTATGGCCGCTATATGATATAGTAGTCCGATCTTAATAGGATTTTGCAAATATATGAGGAGCATAGTAAATAAATACCGAGTTCCGGCAAAATATCTTAATAGACAAAAATGTTTTTCATACAACAACTTAATTTTCTTCCGATATATTATATGATGGTCCGATCTTAATAAGATTTTGCAAATATATGAGGAGCATAGAAAAACTAATAAATGCCGAGTTTGGTCAAGATATCTTGATAAAAAAAATGTTTTTCATACAACAACTTAATTCTTGACCGATCGTTCCCATGGCAGCTATATGATATGGTGGTCCAATCTTAATAAGATTTTGCAAATATATGAGGAGCATAGAAAAACTGATAAATGCCCAGTTTGGTCAAGATATCTTGATAAAAAAAATGTTTTTCATACAACTTAATTTTCGACCGATCGTTCCTATGGCAGCTATATGATATAGTGGGCCGATCTTAATAGGATTTTGCATATATATGAGCAGTATAGTAAAACTAATATATGCCGAGTTTGGTCAAGATATCTTGATAAACAACATTTTTTTTCATACAACCCCGTAATTTTCAACCGAACGTTCCTATGGCATCTATATGATATAGTGGTCGGATATATACCTAGATACATATATATGAGGAGAATATTAAAACTAATAAATGCCGAGTTTGCTCAAGATATCTTGATAAACAACATTTTTTTCATACAACAACATAATTTTCGACCGATCATTCCTATGGCAGCTATATGATATAGTGGTCCGATCTTAATAGGATTTTGCGTATATATGAGGACCATAGTGAAACTAATAAATGCCGAGTTTGGTCAAGATATCGCAAGAAAACTCGATCTGCGGAGGCACTAGGAGGACCTACAGCTAAAATTTCTCTAGCTCTTATTGATTCTGAGATCCTTGCGTTCATACATACGGACGGATGGGCAGAAGGACATTCGGACGGACGGACGGACAGATAAACGGACATGGCTAGATCGACTCGGCTATTGATGCTGATCAATAAAATATATATACTTAATGGGGTCGGAGATGCTTCCTTCTACCTGTTACATACATTTGCACAAATACATTTTACCATTTTTACCCATTTTTAATGGGTTCAGAGTATAAAAAAAGGGGTAAATATCTTTTGTTTAACTGGTGCCTTTGCCGTATTTGTTTGTAATGTTTTTGTCGATTTTCGTCTCTTTAGACTTCGCCATACATACAAATTTCGAAATTACAACTTCAATTCCCATCCAAGTCATTCACCAAACAACTGCTAGACAAAACGGGCAACAACAAAGAGCTGGTGCACACACCCTCATTCGCACACGTGAGCTTCTGTCCGGTCAGTGGTAGTGCGGCTTTGCAACCGGGCGAGCTCTCGGCAGCGGGAGTGGGGGTGGAAGACTGCCGGGAATAAGAACAAATTTTCGGCTCTGTGACCCATCTTGCTTGGTCTTAGTTTAAAACCATAACCTCAACAGCACACCGCCCATATCGGGTGCAAAGTAAACGATATACTTTTAGTGTTTAATTGTTCTATTGAGTAAGTTAGTCCTTTTTAAAATTGAATAGTTGCTAAATTGTGCAAGTGCAAATTAAGTGGCAACAAGAAACAAAACAAAAAAAAACGAGAAAGGAAGGCTTTCTTCGGCACGTCGAAGATCAAATTCCAGACCCAACCTTTTCAAAATGCTCATAGTGCTTTGCCCGTATCTAAGAAGCACAGGGAAGATAGTCAAATTCGAGTTTGGTCAAGATATCTTGTATGACAAAAATGTTTTCCATACAACAACTTAATTTTTGACCAATCGTTCCTATGGCAGCTATATGATATAGTGGTCCGATCTTAATAGGATTTTGCGTATATATGAGGAGCATAGTAAAACTAATAAATGCCGAGTTTGGTCAAGATATCTTGATAAACAAAAATGTTTTTCATACAAGAACTTAAATTTCGGCCTATCGTTTCAATGGCAGCTATATGATATAGTGGTCCGATCTTAATAAGATCTTGCGAATATATGAGGAGCATAGAAAAACTAATAAATGCCAAGTTTTGTCAAGATATCTTTAAAAAATTATGTTTTTCATACAACTTAATTTTTTACCGATCGTTCCTATGGCAGTTATATGATATAGTGGTCCGTTCTTAATAGGATTTTGCATAGATATGAGGAGTATAGTAAAACTAATAAATGCCGAGTTTGGTCAAGATATCTTGATAAACAAAAATGTTTTTCATGCAACACCTTAATTTTCGACCGATCGTTCCTATGGCAGCTATATATATTTATTAAGATTTAATATTTTAGTAAGATTTTACAAATATATGAGGAGCATAGAAAAACTAATAAATGCCGAGTTTGGTCTAGATATCTTGATAAAAGAAATGTTTTTCATGCAACTCAATTTTTAACCGATCGTTCCCATGGCAGCTATATGATATAGTGGTCTGATCTTCTTAATAGGATTTTGCATATATACAAGGAGATAGGAAAACTAATAAATGCCGAGTTTGGTCAAGATATCTTGATAATCCAAACTTTTTTCATACAACACCTTACTTTTCGACCTATCGTTCCTATGGCAGCTATATGATATAGTGGTCCCATCTTAAAAGGATTTTGCATATATATGAGGAAACTAGTAAATATAATAAATGCCGAGTTTAGTCAAGATATCTTGACAATCAACATTGTTTTTCATTCAACACCTTAATTTTCGACCGATCGTTCTTATGGCAGCTATATGATATAGTGGTCCGATCTAAATAGAAGTTTGCATATATATGAGGAGCATAGTAAATAAATGCCGAGTTCCTGCAAGATATCTTGATAAGCAACAGTTTTTTTCATACAACAATTCAATTTTCGACCGATCGTTCCTATGGCAGCTATATGATATAGTGGTGCGACCTTAAGAAGATTTTGCGTATATATGAGGAGCTTAGTGAAACTAATAAATGCCTAGTTTGGTCAAGTTATCTTGAATGACAGAAATGTTTTCCATACAAAAAGTTAATTTTCGACCTATCGTTCCTATGGCAGCTTCATGATATAGTGGTCCGACATTAGTAGGATTTAGCATTTATATGAGGAGCATAGTAAAACTAATAAATGCCGAGGTTAGTCAAGATACCTTGATAAAAAAAATGTTCTTCATACAACATCTTAATTCTTGACCGATCGTTCCCATGGCCCCTATATGATATGATTGTCCAATCTTATTTGGACTTTGCATATATATGAGGAGCATAGTAAATAAATGCCGAGTTCCGGCAATATATCTTGATAAACAAAAATGTTTTTCATTCAACTTAATTTTCGGCCGATCGTTCCTATTCCCCTATATGATATAGTGTTCCGATTTTAATAAGAATTTACAAATATATGAGGAGCATAACAAAAACTAATAAATGCCGAGTTTGGTCAAGATATCTTGATAAAAGAAATGTTTTTCATGCAACTTAATTTTTGACAGATCGTTTATATGGCCGCTATATGATATAGTGGTCCGATCTTAATAGGATTTTGCTTATATACGAGGAGAAAGTAAAACTAATAAATTCCGAGTTTGGTCAAGATATCTTGATAAACCAAACTTTTTTCATACAACACCTTACTTTTCGACCGATCGTTCCAATGGCAGCTATATGATATAGTGTTCCGATTTTAGTAAGATTTTACAAATATATGAGGAGCATAGAAAAACTAATAAATGCCGAGTTTGGTCAAGATATCTTGATAACAGAAATGTTTTTCATGCAACTTAATTTTTGACCGATCGTTCCTATGGCAGCTATATAATATAGTGGTCTGATCTTCTTAATAGGATTTTGCATATATACAAGGAGATAGGAAAACTAATAAATGCCGAGTTTGGTCAAGATATCTTGATAAACCAAACTTTTTTCATACAACAATTTAATTTCCGCCCGATCATTCCTATGGCAGCTATATGATATAGTGGTCCAATCTTAATAGGACTTTGCATATAAATGAATTTGCATATTCATGATATAGTGGTCCGACATTAGTAGGATTTAGCATTTATATGAGGAGCATAGTAAAACTAATAAATGCCGAGTTTGGTCAAGATATCTTGATAAAAGAAATGTTTTTCACGCAACTTAATTTTTGACAGATCGTTCATAGGGCAGCTATATGATATAGTGGTTCGATCTTAATAAGATTTTGCGTACATATGAGGAGCATAATGAAACTAATAAATGCTTGGTTTGTTTGGTCGAGATATCTTGAATGACAGAAATGTTATCCATACAACAACTTAATTTTCGGCCAACCTATGGCAGTTTTATGATGTAGTGGCCCGATCTTAATAAGATTTAGCATTTATATGAGGAGCATAGTAAAACTAATAAATGCCGAGGTTAGTCAAGATATCTTGATAATAAAAATGTTTTTCATACAACATCTTAATTCTTGACCAATCGTTCCCATGGCCCCTATATGATATGATGGTCCAATCTTATTTGGACTTTGCATATATATGCGGAGCATAGTAAATAAATGCCGAGTTCCGGCAATATATCTTGATAAACAAAAATGTTTTTCATTCAACTTAATTTTCGGCCGATCGTTCCTATGGCAGCTTTATGATATAGTGGTCCGATCTTAATAAGATTTAGCATTTATATGAGGAGCATAGTAAAACTAATAACTGCCGAGGTTAGTCAAGATATCTTGATAAAAAAATGTTTTTCATACAACATCTTAATTCTTGACCAATCGTTCCCATGGCCCCTATATGATATGATGGTCCAATCTTATTTGAACTTTGCATATATATGCGGAGCATAGTAAATAAATGCCGAGTTCCGGCAATATATCTTGATAAACAAAAATGTTTTTCATTCAACTTAATTTTCGGCCGATCGTTCCTATGCCCCTATATGATATAGTGTTCCGATTTTAATAAGAATTTACAAATATATGAGGAGCATAGAAAAACTAATAAATGCCGAGTTTGGTCAAGATATCTTGATAAAAGAAATGTTTTTCACGCAACTTAATTTTTGACAGATCGTTCATATGGCAGCTATATGATATAGTGGTTCGATCTTAATAGAATTTTGCATATATATGAGGATGATAGTAAAACTAATTAATGCCGAGATTGGTCAAGATATCTTGATAAGCATCAGTTTTTTTCATATAACAACTCAATTTTCGACCGATCGTTCCTATGGCAGTTATATGATATAGTGGTCCGATCTTAATAAGATTTTGCGTATATATGAGGAGCATAGTGAAACTTAAATTTCGGCCGATCGTTTCTATGGCAGCTATATGATATAGTGGTCCGATCTTAAGAAGATTTTGCGAATATATGAGGAGCATAGAAAAACTAATAAATGCCAAGTTTTGTCAAGATATCTTGATAAAAATAATGTTTTTCATACAACTTAATTTTCGACCGATCGTTCCTATGGCAGCTATATGATATAGTGGTCCGATCTTAATACGATTTTGCATATATATGAGGAGCATAGTAAATAAATGCCGAGTTCCTGCAAGATATCTTGATAAACAAGTTTTTTTCATGCAACTTAATTTTCGGCCGATCGTTCCTATGGCAGCTATATGATATAGTGTTCCGATTTTAGTAAGATTTAACAAATATATGAGGAGCATAGAAAAACTAATAAATGCCGAGTTTGGTCAAGATATCTTGATAAAAGAAATGTTTTTCATGCAACTTAATTTTTGACCGATCGTTCCTATGGCAGCTTTATGATATAGTGGTCTGATCTCCTTAATAGGATTTTGCATATATACGAGGATGATAGTAAAACTAATTAATGCCGAGATTGGTCAAGATATCTTGATAAACAAAACTTTTTGCATACAACTTAATTTTCGACCGATCGTTCTTATGGCAGCTAAATGATATAGTGGTCCGATCTTAATAGAATTTTGCATATATATGAGGAGCATAGTAAATAAATGCCGAGTTCCTGCAAGATATCTTGATAAGCATCAGTTTTTTTCATATAACAACTCAATTTTCGACCGATCGTTCCTATTGCAGCTATATGATATAGTGGTCCGATCTTAATAAGATTTTGCGTATATATGAGGAGCATAGTGAAACTAATAAATGCCGAGTTTGGTCGAGTTATCTTGAATGACAGAAATGTTTTCCATACAAAAAGTTAATTTTCGACCTATCGTTCCTATGGCAGCTTCATGATATAGTGGTCCGACATTAGTAGGATTTAGCATTTATATAAGGAGCATAGTAAAACTAATAATATCTTGAATGACAGAAAGTTAATTTTCGACCTATCGTTCCTATGGCAGCTTTATGATATAGTGGTCCGACATTAGTAGGATTTAGCATTTATATGAGGAGCATAGTAAAACTAATAAATGCCGAGGTTAGTCAAGATATCTTGATAAAAAAAATGTTTTTCATACAACATCTTAATTCTTGACCGATCGTTCCCATGGCCCCTATATGATATGATGGTCCAATCTTATTTGGACTTTGCATATATATGAGGAGCATAGTAAATAAATGCCGAGTTCCGGCAATATATCTTGATAAACAAAAATGTTTTTCATTCAACTTAATTTTCGGCCGATCGTTCCTATGCTCATATATGATATAGTGTTCCGATTTTAATAAGAATTTACAAATATACGAGGAGCATAGAAAAACTAATAAATGCCGAGTTTGGTCAAGATATCTTGATAAAAGAAATGTTTTTCATGCAACTTACTTTTCGACCGATCGTTCCTATTGCAGCTATATGATATAGTGGTCCGATCTTAATAGAATTTTGCATATATATGAGGAGCATAGTAAAACTAATAAATGCCGAGATTGGTCAAGATATCTTGATAAACAAAACTTTTTGCATACAACTTAATTTTCGAACGATCGTTCCGATGGCAGCTATATGATATAGTGTTCCGATTTTAGTAAGATTTTACAAATATATGAGGAGCATAGAAAAACTAATAAATGCCGAGTTTGGTCAAGTTATCTTGAATGACAGAAATGTTTTCCATACAAAAAGTTAATTTTCGACCTATCGTTCCTATGGCAGCTTCATGATATAGTGGTCCGACATTAGTAGGATTTAGCATTTATATGAGGAGCATAGTAAAACTAATAAATGCCGAGGTTAGTCAAGATACCTTGATAAAAAAAATGTTCTTCATACAACATCTTAATTCTTGACCGATCGTTCCCATGGCCCCTATATGATATGATTGTCCAATCTTATTTGGACTTTGCATATATATGAGGAGCATAGTAAATAAATGCCGAGTTCCGGCAATATATCTTGATAAACAAAAATGTTTTTCATTCAACTTAATTTTCGGCCGATCGTTCCTATTCCCCTATATGATATAGTGTTCCGATTTTAATAAGAATTTACAAATATATGAGGAGCATAACAAAAACTAATAAATGCCGAGTTTGGTCAAGATATCTTGATAAAAGAAATGTTTTTCATGCAACTTAATTTTTGACAGATCGTTTATATGGCCGCTATATGATATAGTGGTCCGATCTTAATAGGATTTTGCTTATATACGAGGAGAAAGTAAAACTAATAAATTCCGAGTTTGGTCAAGATATCTTGATAAACCAAACTTTTTTTCATACAACACCTTACTTTTCGACCGATCGTTCCAATGGCAGCTATATGATATAGTGTTCCGATTTTAGTAAGATTTTACAAATATATGAGGAGCATAGAAAAACTAATAAATGCCGAGTTTGGTCAAGATATCTTGATAACAGAAATGTTTTTCATGCAACTTAATTTTTGACCGATCGTTCCTATGGCAGCTATATAATATAGTGGTCTGATCTTCTTAATAGGATTTTGCATATATACAAGGAGATAGGAAAACTAATAAATGCCGAGTTTGGTCAAGATATCTTGATAAACCAAACTTTTTTCATACAACAATTTAATTTCCGCCCGATCATTCCTATGGCAGCTATATGATATAGTGGTCCAATCTTAATAGGACTTTGCATATAAATGAATTTGCATATTCATGATATAGTGGTCCGACATTAGTAGGATTTAGCATTTATATGAGGAGCATAGTAAAACTAATAAATGCCGAGTTTGGTCAAGATATCTTGATAAAAGAAATGTTTTTCACGCAACTTAATTTTTGACAGATCGTTCATAGGGCAGCTATATGATATAGTGGTTCGATCTTAATAAGATTTTGCGTACATATGAGGAGCATAATGAAACTAATAAATGCTTGGTTTGTTTGGTCGAGATATCTTGAATGACAGAAATGTTATCCATACAACAACTTAATTTTCGGCCAACCTATGGCAGTTTTATGATGTAGTGGCCCGATCTTAATAAGATTTAGCATTTATATGAGGAGCATAGTAAAACTAATAAATGCCGAGGTTAGTCAAGATATCTTGATAATAAAAATGTTTTTCATACAACATCTTAATTCTTGACCAATCGTTCCCATGGCCCCTATATGATATGATGGTCCAATCTTATTTGGACTTTGCATATATATGCGGAGCATAGTAAATAAATGCCGAGTTCCGGCAATATATCTTGATAAACAAAAATGTTTTTCATTCAACTTAATTTTCGGCCGATCGTTCCTATGGCAGCTTTATGATATAGTGGTCCGATCTTAATAAGATTTAGCATTTATATGAGGAGCATAGTAAAACTAATAACTGCCGAGGTTAGTCAAGATATCTTGATAAAAAAAATGTTTTTCATACAACATCTTAATTCTTGACCAATCGTTCCCATGGCCCCTATATGATATGATGGTCCAATCTTATTTGAACTTTGCATATATATGCGGAGCATAGTAAATAAATGCCGAGTTCCGGCAATATATCTTGATAAACAAAAATGTTTTTCATTCAACTTAATTTTCGGCCGATCGTTCCTATGCCCCTATATGATATAGTGTTCCGATTTTAATAAGAATTTACAAATATATGAGGAGCATAGAAAACTAATAAATGCCGAGTTTGGTCAAGATATCTTGATAAAAGAAATGTTTTTCACGCAACTTAATTTTTGACAGATCGTTCATATGGCAGCTATATGATATAGTGGTTCGATCTTAATAGAATTTTGCATATATATGAGGATGATAGTAAAACTAATTAATGCCGAGATTGGTCAAGATATCTTGATAAGCATCAGTTTTTTTCATATAACAACTCAATTTTCGACCGATCGTTCCTATGGCAGTTATATGATATAGTGGTCCGATCTTAATAAGATTTTGCGTATATATGAGGAGCATAGTGAAACTTAAATTTCGGCCGATCGTTTCTATGGCAGCTATATGATGTAGTGGTCCGATCTTAAGAAGATTTTGCGAATATATGAGGAGCATAGAAAAACTAATAAATGCCAAGTTTTGTCAAGATATCTTGATAAAAATAATGTTTTTCATACAACTTAATTTTCGACCGATCGTTCCTATGGCAGCTATATGATATAGTGGTCCGATCTTAATACGATTTTGCATATATATGAGGAGCATAGTAAATAAATGCCGAGTTCCTGCAAGATATCTTGATAAACAAGTTTTTTTCATGCAACTTAATTTTCGGCCGATCGTTCCTATGGCAGCTATATGATATAGTGTTCCGATTTTAGTAAGATTTAACAAATATATGAGGAGCATAGAAAAACTAATAAATGCCGAGTTTGGTCAAGATATCTTGATAAAAGAAATGTTTTTCATGCAACTTAATTTTTGACCGATCGTTCCTATGGCAGCTTTATGATATAGTGGTCTGATCTCCTTAATAGGATTTTGCATATATACGAGGATGATAGTAAAACTAATTAATGCCGAGATTGGTCAAGATATCTTGATAAACAAAACTTTTTGCATACAACTTAATTTTCGACCGATCGTTCTTATGGCAGCTAAATGATATAGTGGTCCGATCTTAATAGAATTTTGCATATATATGAGGAGCATAGTAAATAAATGCCGAGTTCCTGCAAGATATCTTGATAAGCATCAGTTTTTTTCATATAACAACTCAATTTTCGACCGATCGTTCCTATTGCAGCTATATGATATAGTGGTCCGATCTTAATAAGATTTTGCGTATATATGAGGAGCATAGTGAAACTAATAAATGCCGAGTTTGGTCGAGTTATCTTGAATGACAGAAATGTTTTCCATACAAAAAGTTAATTTTCGACCTATCGTTCCTATGGCAGCTTCATGATATAGTGGTCCGACATTAGTAGGATTTAGCATTTATATAAGGAGCATAGTAAAACTAATAATATCTTGAATGACAGAAAGTTAATTTTCGACCTATCGTTCCTATGGCAGCTTTATGATATAGTGGTCCGACATTAGTAGGATTTAGCATTTATATGAGGAGCATAGTAAAACTAATAAATGCCGAGGTTAGTCAAGATATCTTGATAAAAAAATGTTTTTCATACAACATCTTAATTCTTGACCGATCGTTCCCATGGCCCCTATATGATATGATGGTCCAATCTTATTTGGACTTTGCATATATATGAGGAGCATAGTAAATAAATGCCGAGTTCCGGCAATATATCTTGATAAACAAAAATGTTTTTCATTCAACTTAATTTTCGGCCGATCGTTCCTATGCTCATATATGATATAGTGTTCCGATTTTAATAAGAATTTACAAATATACGAGGAGCATAGAAAAACTAATAAATGCCGAGTTTGGTCAAGATATCTTGATAAAAGAAATGTTTTTCATGCAACTTACTTTTCGACCGATCGTTCCTATTGCAGCTATATGATATAGTGGTCCGATCTTAATAGAATTTTGCATATATATGAGGAGCATAGTAAAACTAATAAATGCCGAGATTGGTCAAGATATCTTGATAAACAAAACTTTTTGCATACAACTTAATTTTCGAACGATCGTTCCGATGGCAGCTATATGATATAGTGGTCCGATCTAAATAAGATTTTGCATATAGATGAGGAGTATAGTAAAACTAATAAATGCCATGTTTGGTCAAGTAATATTGATAAACAAAACTTTTTTTCATACAACTTAATTTTGACCGATCGTTCCTATGGCAGCTATATGATATAGTGGTCCGATCTTAGTAGGATTTAGCATATATATGAGGAGCATAGTAAAACTAATAAATGCCGAGTTTGGTCAAGATATCTGGATAAAAAAAATTTGTTTGTACAGCACCTTAATTTTCGACTGATCTGCTGCGTGCAGCAGAAAGGGGGACTTCTGCAAAGTTTCATAAAGTTAGCTTAAAAACTGAGAGACTAGTTCGCATAGAAATGGACAGACGGACAGACGGACATGGCATTATCGACTCGGCTGTTGATACTGATCAAGAATAGATTTACTTTATGGGGTCAGAGATGTCTCATTCTATGCGTTGCACGACAAAATTATAATACCCTCTGCAAGGGTATAAAAAACCGATCATGATATGTATGAAGCAACATATCAAGTTTGGTGACTCTAGCTCTTATTATTTACCCAATTTGCCCAAAAAAAGGGATGTTGATATCGATTTTTATTGATTGTTTAGAAACGGGGCAAGTTATCGAATATAGCAAACAAACTCGATCTGCGCAGCCACTAGGAGGACCTACAGCTAAAATTCAAGTCTCTATCCCTTATACATTCTGAGATCCTTCCGTTCATACATACGGACGGACGGGCATTCGGACAGTCGGACGGACGGATGGACAGACAGACGGACATTGTTCGCTCGACTCGGCTGTTGATGCTGATCAATAAAATATATATACTTTATGGGGTCGGAGATTCTTCCTTCTACCTGTTACATACATTTGTACAAATACATTATACCCTTTTTATCCATTTTTAATGGGTTCAGGGTAATAAAAAATGGGTAAATATCTTTTGTTTAACTGGTGCCTTTGCCGTATTTGTTTGTAATGTTTTTGTCGATTTTCGTCTCTTTAGACTTGTCCCTACATACAAATTTCAAAAATATTACAACTTCAATTACCAAGACTTCCCACCTACGTCATAACCAACACGGGCAACAACAAAGAGCTGGTGTACACACCCACATTCGCACACGTGAGCTTCTGTCCGGTCAGAGGCAGTGCGGCTTTGCAAGCGGGCGAGCTCTCTGCAGCGGGAGTGGAGGTGGAAGACTGCCGGGAACAAGTACAAGAACAAGAACAAATGACAAAAAAGTTTTCGATACAAAAACTTAATTTTCGACCGATCGTTCCTATGGCAGCTATATGATATAAAGGCCCGACAATAATAGGATTTAGCATTTATATGAGGAGCATATTAAAACTAATAAATGCCGAGGTTAGTCAAGATATATTGATAAAAAAATTTTTGACTGATCGTTCCTATGGCAGCTAAATGGAATGGTGGTACGATCTTAATAGGATTTAGCTTATATGTGAGGAGCATAGAAAATAAATACCGAGTTTCGGCAATATATCTTGATAAACAAAAATGTTTTTCAGACAACAACTTAATTTTTGACTGATCGTTCCTATTGCAGCTACACTGCCGATCAACTGAAGAGGTTCACATAATTTTGCTTGCATTTTCATGATTTTCTTAATATATATTGAATGTACACTTTTTTTTGTATTTTATTGCAATGTTATATTTGTGCCAATCGGTCGGCGCTTGTAAAGTCAAGTTTGCCAAGTACCGTTACTTTGCACATTCTGTTTTCATATCGCGTTCGTTAAATTCTATGCAATTTTTTGGTTCAAGTGAATAGGTTCAGCTGAATGATTTTGTGTTTGTGATGAAATTCGGCGATATAACGACAAAATTTTTTTGTAAATTTATAAATTAATATATTTACTTCATATTTAATGAAAATGGGTCGCGGAGCGCAAGAGGCCAAATCGAAGCCTATCATGAAAGTGGTCTTAGCCATCGCAAAATCGCTCAAACAATTGGAAGAAGCCAAAATGTTGTTAGTAATTTTTTAAGAAACAAAGCCGAATATGATAAAAATATGAAGGGCGGAGTCAAATACGCAACCACTGCGCCAGACAGGAGGCATATTGTTCGAGCTGGGTCCACCTGCATCTCTCAGCACCCAAAATTAAAGAAATTTGTGATATTAAAGCAAGTGTGTCAACAGACGGCCCTGATGGCTACAATTATTACTAACATGATCTTCGAAAAGAGGAGCATTTCCTGAGCCGTTGCCACTCGTGTGAAGGAGGCGTTATGGTTTGGGGATCGGTATCAATCTATGGCACATGCGACCTTGAATTTGTATCTTCCAGAATGAACGCGATAACCTATAAATCCATAATTCAGAAGGCGTTTCCTCACTATACAAATATTTTTCACTCTATTCAATGGACTTACCAACACGATAACGCCCCCATTCATACTGCTAGGGTGGTAAAAGAATGGAGTAAGGCTCAAAAGGTGGAATTGCTTGAATGGCCTTCATATTCGCCTGACCTTAATATAATGGAAAATGTGTAGGGGTTGTTATCGCGCAAGGTATATGAAGGAGGCAGACAATTCGACTGCAAAGAAACTTTAGTTGCGGCGATTAAAGCGGCCTGGACAACAATTTCATTGCAAATCCTGGAAAATTTGTATACCCAACCGGGTATTTGAAGTTATTTCAACAAAGGGAGGATTCACACACTATTTAAATCTATTGAAATTTCTTTAAAAATGTGAAAATGAGCTTAAATTTTTAATTAATTTTTAATTTTAATATGTTGAACCTATTCAGATGACTCTTTCAGAAGAAAAAATAAACAAGCAATAAATATTAAGTTTATGAAAATCATACTTTGACATCTAATTAATATAAGATCAGAGAGTTATAGAAAAAAAATTGCATGTAAATCGGAACATTGGTATAGGAATTACAGCCCAATTCTTACCTCGGTGATCATGAACCTATTCAGTTGAACGGCAGTGTATATGATATACTGGTCCGATCTAGCTGGATTTCACATATGTGCTGCGTGCAGCAGAAAGCGGGACTTCTGCAAAGTTTCATAAAGATAGCTTTTAAACTGTTTTGCATAGAAAACTACAGACGGACATGGCTATATCGACTGGGATGTTGATACCGATCAAGAATATATATTCTTTATAGGGTCGGAGATGTCTCCTTCTATGCGTTACACATTTCACGAAAAAATTATAATACCCTCTGCAAGGGTATAAAAAAAATGAGAAAGAAAGGCTTTCTTCGGCACGCCGAAGATCTAATACCCTTGCAGACCCAACCTTTTCATAATGGTCATAGTGCTTTGCCCATATCTAAGAAGCACAGGGAAAATAGTCAAATCCGAGTTTGATCAAGATATCTTGAATGACAAAAAAGTTTTCCATACAACAACTTAATTTTCGACCGATCGTTCCCATGGCAGCTATATGATATGGTGGTCCGATCTTAATAGAATTTTGCATCTTTATGAGAAGCATAGTAAATAAATGCCGAGTTTCGGCAATATATCTTGATAAAATTTTAGACCGAGCGTTCCTATGGCAGCTATATGATATAGTGTTCCGATCTTAATTAGATTTCGCAAATATATAAGAAGCATAGAAAAACTAATAAATGCAGTGTTTGGTCAAGATATCTTGATAAAAAAAATGTTTTTCATACAACAACTTACTTTTCGACCTATCGTTCCTACGGCAGCTATATGATATAGTGGTCCGATCTTAATAGGATTTTAAATATATATGAGGAGTATAGTTGAAATATGTTCGAGAAAGACCGTTTTGGTTTGGAGCGTCTGCTCCGTTGTGTTATTTTATCCCCCTTATATGTTTTTGTTGGGTTCAGCTAACCCGTAACATGCAATGCTTATATCTATGTGTTTATATGTATGTATAAGTATGTTGGTATATACATATGTATGCAGAAGGCATGCATATGTTGTGTATGGTTTAACCACTTGAGCTGCAAAGTGCATGCTCAGCATTCCCACGCGCCGCGATCGGCTTATGTATAAGCGATGGATCGTATTGCTTGTGCGCTGGAATGTTTATGTAATTCTAAGCGGTCTTTTAATGTACTTTGGGCATTTGTATATTTGTATTTATTATGACAAAGTGTCACAATGTATTTACGGATTACTATACCCTTTGATTTATGATAATGGTAGGGTAGTTATGCTACACCTCCCATTTTAAAGAAATCACGTAATACATGTAGTCATTTAGTTAGTGTTAGTGTTAGTGTTAGTGTTAATATATAGTATTTAATTTTTAAAAAGAAATTAATTTGTTACTTATTATAAATTAATGTATTGAAAATTGTTTTATCTCTTTTTTTTTAAACATTAGTGTTCATTGAAAAATTTTTATTTTCAATATATTTGAATTTACGTTTTATTTTATTTTTTACTTTCTTAGAAGAATAAAACAACATTTTTTTTTTCCATTTTTTTCAGGTTGGAAAAAGGGGACTACTTTTTTTCATGAAACGTTTCATTGAATATATTTTTTTAGCCTTTCCTTATGTACTTTTTGTTTCTTATCTTGACTATCTTAATAAAAATGTTGTCATTATCTTCTATTTTCTCTACTATATATGGTCCTGAATATACTGGGTCTAACTTGTGCCCTGTTTCGTTTTTTTTATAAGTACTTTATCTCCTACTTTTTATTCAAAATTTTTTGTTTTTTCATCATATTCTAATTTCCTATAATCCTTGGCTTTTTCTAACATAATTCTAGCTCTTTTGTATGCTATTTGTAATCTAAACTTTATTTCCTTAGAGTAGTCATCTAAATTATAAATAGGATCTATGTAATTAGTTTTGTTTAAATCTATGAACTTTTTTGGTAGTCTGCCAAATACTAGTTCGTATGGACAATACTCATGCGTTGCTGATGGTGTCGTGTTGAAGCAATAAGTGAAATATTGAATCCAGACATCCCAGTCAGTTTTGTCTGCAGAGATGTATGAACGAATGTATTCATTAAATAGTAGTAGCAGTAGACAGTATACTTGCATAAATCATTTAAAATCTGGTTTTTATACTCTGTTCCCATGTCCGAGATGAACGTCTTCATTGAACCAAACTTGAGTATGAAACTTTCGAATATAGCTTTTGCGACATTATTTGCGCTTTTGCTATTTATTGGAATGGCTACTAAACATTTTGTAAGGTCACATATTAATGTAACTATGTATTCATTACCATTTTCCGATTTAGGTAGCGAACCAACTGTATCCACTATCACTATATCGAAAGCATTCACAGGTGTTTCTGTGAGAGTCAAAGGAGTTTTTGTGTGCGTCTTTGTGTTAGACATTTGGCATTTTTGACATCTACGTACGTACTCTTTTATATGACGTGTCATATTTTTCCAGTAGTAGTGTCTTTTTATTTTTGCTAGCGTTCTTGTTATGCCACTGTGGTCTCCTTGAATTGGGTCGTCATGGTATGTAGACAATATTTGTTGTATCTCTTTTTCATCTTTTATTTGGGTCACCGGCTGGAGTAGCGCTACTCTTAAAGATTTTAATATTTCATTGCCCATATTTTTAAAAGAGTCTATTGAAACTGAATCAAAGATCTTTGCGCTCGATGCCACTTTGAGATGGCTGATTTTTAATATACCGGTTTCTGTTTCAAGCCTTTGGAAGAACTGACCGAAGTCGAGGATTCCATTACTATATAAATCGCTTACTTCAATACTTGCGATAATTTTATTTCCATGTTTAAATAAACATTTAGATTCTGTTATGCGCAAGGTCACTACTTTTCGTACTTCATCATTTGTAATGACTTCATATACGTTGGGCTAAGATACATTTTTATGATATTGCCTTGGCAGAAGTTCATAAGTTTCTACTGTACAGTTTTTATTTTGTCTACTTTGTCGCCTGGTAGTGACTTTCAGGACTTTATGTTGCATATCTTTGAGTTCTTTTATATTAATACGCGAAAGTGCGTCTGCTACAAAATTATCTTTCCCCTTTAGGTATTCTACTGTGAAGTCGTATTCTTCAAGCTCTAGCCGCATGCGAGTTAATTTCTAACTGGGATTAGTCATAGAAAAAAGATATGTCAATGGTCTGTAATCCGTTTTAATAATAAAGTGTTTGCCATAAATATATGGTCTAAAATGGGTAATTGCCCTATGAATTACCGCTAACTCCTGTTCTGTTGTGCTCTTATTGCTTTCCCCTTTTGTAAATGAACGAGATGATTAAGCTATTGGGAGCTGAATTCCGTCACGGTGCTTGTTTACTAGCATCTGTTATAATGCAAAATTCTTTGCGAAAATCACGATATTGTAATAATGTGGGGTGCATAAGCTTTTCTTTAAGGTATTGGAATGCGTTTTGGCATTCACTTGACCATTCAAAAGGAACATTCTTTTTACATAATCTAGTTATGTGCCGTGAATAATCGGCGAATTTTTTTATAAATCGATGATATTAATTGCAAAATGCTACAAATCGTCTCGCGCTGTCCGCATCATGAGGGACACTATAATTTTTGATGACGTCAAATTTCTTGTCATCTGGCAATACTCCTTTGTCAGTGCATTTGTGACCTAAGAATGTCACTTCATGCATGAAAAATGAACATTTTTCTGGATGCAACTTTAGGTTATTTTTCCTACATACATTAAAAACATCAGTTAAGTTTTTAATCACGTGTTTTTCGGAACATCCTATCACCATTAAGTCATCCATATAAAGGAATGCCTGAGAGGGTTCTAAACCCGAGAATGCTATAGTCATCATTCTCTGAAATGAATTTGGTGCTATTTTAAGACCAAATGGTAATCGCGTGAAGCGATATGAGCCATTGCTCGTTAAAAAAGATGTTATATTTCTTGAATTTTCTTCAAGTTCAATTTGGTGGAAACCTGACATTAAGTCAAGGCATGAAAAGTATTTAGCTCTGCCCAGTTGGTCTAGAATATAATCAATTCTGGTGAGTGGGAATTTATCAGAAAGTAGTTTTTTGTTGATTTGGCGATAGTCAATTACTAATCGCCATTTCTTTTTTTCCGAATTTGGTAATGATTTTTTTCGGAACTAACAAGAGTGGGCTGTTATACTCGGATACGGACGGTTCTACGATTTTGTCATTTATTAATTTCCCTACTTGTTTTTGAATTTCTTCGACGTGGCTATGCGGGCTTCTGTAGTTTTTAATATAAATGGGTTCATCATCTTTAAGTCTTAATGTTTTTTTATAAAACTTATTTGTCGCTATTGGTTCGGTTTCCAGTCCGAACACATCACTATACTTGGTGCATAATTCTGTTAGTTGACTTTTGAATTGTTCTGGAAAATTTTTCTTTAATTTTGAAAGTACTTGTTCGCTTCAATTTTCTAGATTAGTGTTATGAATGTCATAATCTGATAAATTTTTATACCCTTGCAGAGGGTATTATAATTTTGTCGTGAAATGTGTAACGCATAGAAGGAGACATCTCCGACCCCATAAAGTATATATATTCTTGATCAGCATCAACAGCCGAGTCGATATAGCCATGTCCGTCTGTCCGTCTGTCCGTCTGTCCGTCTGTCCGTCTGTCCGTCTGTCTGTTTCTATGCGAACTAGTCCCTCAGTTTTAAAGCTATCTTAATGAAACTTTGCAGAAGTCCCTAATTCTGTTGCACGCAGCACATATGTCAAAACCAGCTGGATCGGACCACTATATCATATAGCTGCCATAGGAACGATCGGTCGAAAATTAAGTTTTTGTATGAAAAAACATTTTGTCTATCAAGATATCTTGACCAAACTCGACATTTATTAGTTTTACTATGCTCCTCATATATATGCAAAATTCTATTAAGATCGGACCACTATATCATATAGCCGCCATAGGAACGATCGGTCGAAAATTAAGTTTTTGTATGAAAAAACATTTTGTTTGTCAAGATATCTTGACCAAACTCGGCATTTATTAGTTTTACTAAGCTCCTCATATATATGCAAAATCCTATTAAGATCGGACCACTATATCATATAGCTGCCATAGGAACGATCGGTCGAAAATTAAGTTTTTGTATGAAAAAACATTTTGTTTATCAAGATATCTTGACCAAACTCGACATTTATTAGTTTTACTATGCTCCTCATATATATGCAAAATTCTATTAAGATCGGACCACTATATCATATAGCCGCCATAGGAACGATCGGTCGAAAATTAAGTTTTTGTATGAAAAAACATTTTGTTTGTCAAGATATCTTGACCAAACTCGGCATTTATTAGTTTTACTAAGCTCCTCATATATCATGCAAAATCCTATTAAGATCGGACCACTATATCATATAGCTGCCATAGGAACGATCGGTCGAAAATTAAGTTTTTGTATGAAAAAACCTTTTGTTTATCAAGATATCTTGACCAAACTCGACATTTATTAGTTTTACTATGCTCCTCATATATATGCAAAATTTTATTAAGATCGGACCACTATATCATATAGCCGCCATAGGAACGATCGGTCGAAAATTAAGTTTTTGTATGAAAAAACATTTTGTTTGTCAAGATATCTTGACCAAACTCGGCATTTATTAGTTTTACTAAGCTCCTCATATATATGCAAAATCCTATTAAGATCGGACCACTATATCATATAGCTGCCATAGGAACGATCTATCGAAAATTAAGTTTTTGTATGAAAAAACATTTTGTTTTTCAAGATATCTTAACCAAACTCGGCATTTATTAGTTTTACTAAGCTCCTCATATATATGCAAAATCCTATTAAGATCGGACCACTATATCATATAGCTGCCATAGGAACGATCGGTCGAAAATTAAGTTTTTGTATGAAAAAACATTTTGTTTATCAAGATATCTTGACCAAACTCGACATTTATTAGTTTTACTATGCTCCTCATATATATGCAAAATTCTATTAAGATCGGACCACTATATCATATAGCCGCCATAGGAACGATCGGTCGAAAATTAAGTTTTTGTATGAAAAAACATTTTGTTTGTCAAGATATCTTGACCAAACTCGGCATTTATTAGTTTTACTAAGCTCCTCATATATATGCAAAATCCTATTAAGATCGGACCACTATATCATATAGCTGCCATAGGAACGATCGGTCGAAAATTAAGTTTTTGTATGAAAAAACCTTTTGTTTATCAAGATATCTTGACCAAACTCGACATTTATTAGTTTTACTATGCTCCTCATATATATGCAAAATTTTATTAAGATCGGACCACTATATCATATAGCCGCCATAGGAACGATCGGTCGAAAATTAAGTTTTTGTATGAAAAAACATTTTGTTTGTCAAGATATCTTGACCAAACTCGGCATTTATTAGTTTTACTAAGCTCCTCATATATATGCAAAATCCTATTAAGATCGGACCACTATATCATATAGCTGCCATAGGAACGATCTATCGAAAATTAAGTTTTTGTATGAAAAAACATTTTGTTTTTCAAGATATCTTAACCAAACTCGGCATTTATTAGTTTTACTATGCTCCTCATATATATGCAAAATCGTATTAAGATCGGACCACTATATCATATTATTAAGTTTTTGTATGGAGAATTTTTTGTTTTTCATGATTTTGCCATTAAACACGGCATTTAAAGATTTCACTATGCTCCCTTCATTTTTGCTAAATCTTATTTACATCGGTTTTTGATTAAAAGCCTTTTTTTTGTTTATCAATATACCTTGACCAAACTCGGCCTTAACCATTTTCTCGGCATTAAAAGGTTGGGTCTGCAAGGGTATTAAATCTTCGGCGTGCCGAAGATAGCCCTTCTTTCTCGTCATGTTTGATTTTGTTTAGTTTGACCTATTGGTCGAAATTAGTTGTGTTTAGAAGGCGAATGTATACATGTTTGGATGCTGCTATTATATTTGCAACATAAATTCCATTATGTATTTCTTGATTAGGAACAAATATATAATCATTTACTGTATTAATGTCTATTTTTCGAATTACTTGGGATCTGGCTGGCAGAAGAACAGTATTGTTGCCAGCACTATATTGTTGTGAACGATATATTATTTTTATTAATTTATTGGGGGCAGCGACTACTTCGTAGCTCGAAAGTGATTCATACGCTAAATTATTTGTACTGACTACTTGATCTTTATTTGTTGTATTGAGTAGTCTTATAAAAGCGTTTTTAGATGTAGCTATGGTACTTGCTATGTAAATACCATGCTTAATTTCTTGATTTGGAATCAATACACTGTCTTCTTTTGAATTTAGTTGGATTTTTCTAATAACTTGGGATCTTGGAAATTTTAAGTTATTAGGTCTAATTATAAGCCAATCTTCAGATGGCTTGAAGTCTAATTGACAGTTGTATTTTTTAATAAAATCGATTCCTAATATGCCATCACAAGGAATAGCGAATTGTAAATCCACGATATGAAAATCGTGTTGGATTATGTACTTAGTGGTCTGTATCTCAATAGAAGTTAACCCCTTGGATTTGGTTACCTCTTGACTAATTCCTTTTATTTCTATAATATAATTATCTTGTATGTCATGAAAGACATCAGAATTTTCTTTAACTATTGAAATGTCTGCACCTGTGTCTACTAAAAAGACAAGTTCTTTCCTGTAGCCACATGGTTGAATGATACAAACATATTCTGACTGAGATTAATGGTATGAACCTTTGCATTTTCTATTGTTGAGTATCTAAAGGGTTTTGCGAGTTTTCCGATGTAGTATGGGTTACTCTGACATTACGTGGGTTATTATAGTTTTGGCCTCGACTCGTGTTGCCACGGCCTCTTGAGTTTCCTCTATATTGGCCTCGTCCATTATTGTATTGGGTACTATTGTTATAATTATCGTTGCGACTGCGAAAGTTACCTCTATGATTTCCACGTCCGCGGTTTCCGCCGCGCTGTGGGTAATTTTTGTAATATAGGACAGTGTTTGGCTGTCCGGTTGCTTCTGTGCAACTATTTACAAATTTTGATACGGCATCATTCATAGTATTGAAGGTACCAGCTTGCATGATAAGTTTTACCTTATCGATTGTGCAATTTTTAGTTATTGCTTTGACTGCATGCTGAGTGGAATAACTTCTGGCTAACTCTAGGGTAAGCCGTCTGTTATATATGCACCTTCTAACGTTTTTGTCAACTGCTCGACCTCTAGTATGTACTGGTTAGCAGTTTTATTGCGTTGCTGTAGGTTCATCAGTTTTGCTGACAATACTTCTACAGTTTCACCTTTGACGTTGCTTTTTAATCTTGAAATGACTTCAGTTATTGTTGTTTCATTTCCGACTAGATTTCTGGCGACACCTTTTAGCCTTGATTTTATTATAGAAACCGCTAATTGTTCGTGTTCGCCTTTTATCAATTCTAATATTTGTAAAGCATCAATAAAACTTGTTAAGTTTTCAGCTTTACCATAAAAAATTGGTATAAGCTTGGATGCTGTATTAATAAAATCAATATTAGTTTGTGCCATTGTGATATTGCTGCTTAATTTATTCTCTATTATGCCTGTACCAGTATCAGAATCTGTAGAATTATCCAGATCTGACATCAAAACAGCTGGAATGGTAAGATTAATTAAATCTTGCTCTTCTATTTTAGGGTTTGTCTTCGCGAGCTCTTCTGACTCTATTTGGTCAGTGTCAGTTTGTTCTGTTGATTCCGGTTCATCACCAGTTTCAACTGTTTCAACTGTTAGAGAAGTGTTAAGTATGGTCGGTACTGATATATCTAAATTGAACTTTAGTTTAATTGATATTAAATTAGATCGTAGTCTAATTAAAAATTTTGATACTTGGGACCAATGATCTTGATTTAATTTTTCTCTGTGGCCATGTATTAGTATACGTGCTTCATTAAAGCATTCTACTAGTATTTCTACATGTTTCTTAATAGTATTTTTTTGAATTTGCCTGTTTTGTGTAAGTGACTTATATGATTTATCAAAGTCAATTTTTATGTTATTTATTTCTTTACATAATTCATTTCATTCCATTATATTATGGATATGAAGTCTTTCTTTAAAATAAGGGTAAACTGAACTCTATCATATGTTGCTCTAATTGTCTTTAGTGTAGCCATATTTTTATTAATATATTTTTTTTTGTAATTCATTATATTTGTTTTATTGCATTTTCTTAAAGTTACTAAATTAACTATAGGGTTATTTTATTCAATGTTGTTTGTGCTCTTTTTTTTTAAATTTTGTCTAGGTCATTTGCCTTGCTCATATATTTTTTTTTAAACATTTGTTATGTAATTTATATAGTTTATAAAAACAATTTGCGCACATTATAACAACAATTATTATTAACAGTGTGTGTATTAGTTCTAAGTCATTATTATTTGACTCTACTTTATTAATGACATTAGCAGTGGAGTCCACTGGCTTACCGTCTACTATTGCCATTTTGGGCGTATATATTTTTAGAGTGTATTTATAACTATTTGTTGTATCTTCAGTAAATTTTACTATTGCATTGCTTTGCATTTACGTTAACAAGTTTTTCTACCTATTGGTTTGTATAGCTTTACGGGCTATTCTTCTAATTGAGCGGAGATGGTTCCGCACAATTTTACAAATTTTATTATAATAATGTTAACTGTTGCGCCAGATGTCCAGTTGTCATCCGCGTCAGCTGGTCGTCGCCGGTTTGGCTACGCTGACGCTCCTTCGTAGGCGAAAGTGGCGGAGTGCCCCTCGCGCTGTTGTCTTCACTGCTGCTGATGTCCGTGGCCTATTGGCTCAGGCGGGGCCGGTGCCGGTCTTCGCACTGGTCTTTGGTCCCAAGCATGTGAATTTGCATGCTGGAGCGTAGAGTGGTCCAGGGCAGTCGTTCGGGCAGACGTCAGGTTTTTTCGGCAACGGCTTTGGAGATGGTGGTTTTTTAATTAGTTTTTCATTTATAACTTTGATATTTTCTGAGTGAGTTGCGGTATTTGGCTTTCTTTGCTGGAGGCTTTCTTTCAGAAAATCAAGTTCGGTAGTTAATTTTTGTGCAGTTGCCCATGTGGGCGGCGTATTCGTGTATAACAGGCACTTAATGTGTGCTATTCTTTTATTTATTTTGTTTTTCTGGCCTCCGCGTTTGCCCATTACTCGCACTCTACTCACTCAGGCTTTCAGTTTTTTTTCCAATCTCTAGGTCTCCCGCGCTGTCGTAAGGGACGGATTGCCTCTCACACTTGTTGCTTGTTGTTGTTGTCATCCAGCCCTCTCACTCTTGTGTTTTATTCCATCGTTGACGGACTGCCACTCGTACTTGTAGGCACTTTTCATAGTTGTTGTTGATTTTTTTTTTTTTAATATTTAGGACCATGTCACGGTCGCCATGTTGTGAACGATATATTATTTTTATTAATTTATTGGGAGCAGCGAAGGTGCCGCTTCCAACGTTCAGTTGAATCTGATTTTTAAACCCTTGCAGAGGGTATTATAATTTTGTCGTGAAATGTGTAACGCATAGAAGGAGACATCTCCGACCCCATAAAGTATATATATTCCTGATCAGCATCAACAGCCGAGTCGATATAGCCATGTCCGTCTGTCCGTCTATCCGTCTGACCGTCTGTCCGTCTGTCCGTCTGTCTGTTTCTATGCGAACTAGTCCCTCAGTTTTAAAGCTATCTTAATGAAACTTTGCAGAAGTCCCTATTTCTGTTGCACGCAGCACATATGTCAAAACCAGCTGGATCGGACCACTATATCATATAGCTGCCATAGGAACGATCGGTCGAAAATTAAGTTTTTGTATGAAAAAACCTTTTGTTTATCAAGATATCTTGACCAAACTCGACATTTATTAGTTTTACTATGCTCCTCATATATATGCAAAATTCTATTAAGATCGGACCACTATATCATATAGCCGCCATAGGAACGATCGGTCGAAAATTAAGTTTTTGTATGAAAAAACATTTTGTTTGTCAAGATATCTTGACCAAACTCGGCATTTATTAGTTTTACTAAGTTCCTCATATATATGCAAAATCCTATTAAGATCGGACCACTATATCATATAGCTGCCATAGGAACAATCGGTCGAAAATTAAGTTTTTGTATGAAAAAACCTTTTGTTTATCAAGATATCTTGACCAAACTCGACATTTATTAGTTTTACTATGCTCCTCATATATAGGCGAAATCCTATTAAGATCGGACCACTATATCATATAGCTGCCATAGGAACGATTTGTCGAAAAGTAGGATCTTGTATGAAAAAAATTTTGTTTTTCAAGATAACTTGACCAAACTCGGCATTTATTAGTTTAACTATGCTCCTCATATATATGCAAAATCCTATTAAGATCGGACCACTATATCATATAGCTGCCATAGGAACGATCGGTCGAAAATTAATTTAGTATGGAGAATTTTTGTTTTTCATAATTTTTCGATTAAACACGGCATTTAAAGATTTCACTATGCTCCCTTTATTTTTTCAAAATCTTATTTACATCGGTTTTTGATTAATATATTTTTTGTTTATCAATATACCTTGACCAAACTCGGCCTTAACCATTTTCTCGGCATTAAAAGGTTGGGTCTGCAAGGGTATTAGATCTTCGGCATGCCGAAGATAGCCCTTCTTTCTCGTTTAGTTTTACTATTCTCTATGCAAAATCCAAAATACAAATGCCTATTAAGTTCGGACCACTATATCATATAGCTGCCATAGGTACTATCGGTAAAAAATTAAGTTGTTGTATGAGAAACATTTTTGTTTATCAAGATATGTTTTACTAAGCTCCTTCTATATATGCAAAATCCTATTAAGATCGGACCACTATATCATATAGCTACCATTGGAACGAGCGGTCAAAAATTAAGTTTTTGTATGAAAAACATTTTTGTTTATCAAGATATCTTGACCAATCTCGGCATTTATTATTTCTTTAGTGCTCCTCATATAGATTCAAAATCCTATTAAGATCGGACCACTATATCATATAACGGCCATAGGAACGATCGGACAAAAATTAAGTTGTTGTATGGAAACTTTTTATACCCTGAACCCATCCCCATACCCAAACCCAAATGTATGTAAACTTTTTTTTTTCACGCTTCCTTGACCAAACTCGGTTTTTTTAGTTCTGCTGTGCTCCTCATATATACGCAATGTTCTAACAACATCGGACCACAATATCAAATAGCTGTGATAGGAACGATCGGTCAAAAATTAAGTTGTTGTAAGAGAAACATTTTTGTTTATCAAGATATCTTGACTAAACTCGGCATTTATTAGTTTTACTATGCTCTTCATATATATGCAAAATCCTATTAAGATCGCACCACTATATCATATAGCTGCCATAGGAACGATCAGTCAAAAATTAAGTTGTTGTATGAAAAACATTCTTGTTTATCAAGATATCTTGAGTCTTTGCATGAAAAACATTTTTGTTCATCAAGATATCTTGACCAAACTCGGCATTTATTAGTTTTACTATGCTCTTCATATAACTGAAAACCCCTATTAAGATCGGACCAGTATATCATATAGCTACCATAGGAACGATAGGTCGAAAATTAAGTTGTCGTATGAAAAACATTTTTGTTTATCAAGATATGCAAAATCCTATTAAGATCGGACCACTATATCATATAGCTACCACAGCAACGATCCGTCGAAAATTAAGATGTTGTTTGAAAAACATTTTTGTTTATCAAGATATCTTGACCAAACTCGGCATTTATTAGTTTTTCTATGCTCCTCATATACATACAAATGCCTATTAAATTCGGACCACTATATCATATAGCTGCCATAGGTACTATCGGTCAAAAATTAAGTTGTTGTATGAGAAACATTTTTGTTTATCAAGATATGTTTTACTAAGCTCCTTCTATATATGCAAAATCCTATTAAGATTGGACCACTATATCATATAACGGCCATAGGAACGATCGGACAAAAATTAAGTTGTTGAATAGAAACTTTTTATACACTGAACCCATCCCCCAACCCAAACCCAATTGTATGAAAACTTTTTTTTTTCACGCTTCCTTGACCAAACTCGGTTTTTTTAGTTCTGCGGTGCTCCTCATATATACGCAATATTCTAACAACATCGGACCACAATATCAAATAGCTGTGATAGGAACGATCGGTCAAAAATTAAGTTGTTGTAGGAGAAACATTTTTGTTTATCAAGATATCTTGACTAAACTCGGCATTTATTAGTTTTACTATGCTCTTCATATATATGCAAAATCCTATTAAGATCGCACCACTATATCATATAGCTGCCATAGGAACGATCCGTCAAAAATTAAGTTGTTGTCTGAAAAACATTCTTGTTTATCAAGATATCCTGAGTCTTTGCATGATAAACATTTTTTTTCATCAAGATATCGTGAACAAACTCGGCATTTATTAGTTTTACTATGCTCCCCATATATATGCAAAATCCTATTAAGATCGGACCACTATATCATATAGCTACCATAGGAACGATCGGTCAAAAATTAAGTTGTATGAAAAACATTTTTGTTTATCAATATATCCTGAGTCTTTGCATGATAAACATTTTTTTTCATCAAGATATCGTGAACAAACTCGGCATTTATTAGTTTTACTATGCTCCCCATATATATGCAAAATCCTATTAAGATCGGACCACTATATCATATAGCTACCATAGGAACGATCGGTCAAAAATTAAGTTGTATGAAAAATATTTTTGTTTATCAAGATATCTTGACCAATCTCGGCATTTATTAGTGTAGTGTGCACATATCGAGAGCTTACTGTACTCAGCAATATATCCAGTATGTACTTCATATATACTTATTAACATAAATGCTAAAAAGGCAAAGACATTTATTCTTTGTTGCATAAACATATGTCATGTTCAAGTGCAGTCCAAGTGCCCGAAATATGATCGGCCCAGAATGCCTTGACTACAAACAAGCCGCGTCAGCATTAGTCCCATGCGTTGACCGCTTACATACGTGCACAATACGCTCTGTCCCACCTGCGACGTTTCCGCCGCTTATACATAATATATTTATACTCGTTTTATACGTAATATATAAAACGACTTATATACAAAAGGCAGCGCTGCCCCCGAGGACTGCTCAGTTTTAGGTTTAGTAATAATGAAAACCAAATGTAAAGAACAGAAGAATAAAGTCGTGAGTAGCGATAACAACTGTTGCTCTCACTTAACACTACAAAATCAAGTGTTCTATTTAATGATGACATTATCAAAAAACTAAGTTAACGAAGTTAACTACATGGCGACCGTGACTTATGTCACTGGAGGACAACAAACCTGGATCAACGAATAACAACGGCAAGCAACAGGAACAACGGGAACAGGAGGAACAACAAATAAACAATTAATAAACGCAGTGAGTAGAGTGATATGTGTGCGAAGCGCAGTGGCATAGTAAAACGGTTAAGAGCAAGAAAAGCTCAACTGTTAAAATTATTAAATACCGGTACTGATTTACCCTGGAGCAAATCAGTAGGAGTACATGCCGAAGTGGAACATATAAAAGAATTATTGTCCACTCACAAAAACATAAAATCAACCCCGCACACATACACCTTCTCTGCAATAAAAAACATTGCAAAACAAAATACTAAATCCTCTCCACCCCAACAAAAAGAAATTACGAAGCCAATAAAGACCTGTCCAGCCGACTGCGAGGGACCACTATACGCACCGCACTGTCAGTACACTTGTGCAGCCAGCACCGGTGCCCCTCCAGAAATATAAGCAGCTTGTGCAGCCAGCACCGGCGCCCCTCCAACAATATAAGCAGCCTGTGCAGCCTGCACCGGCACCCCTCCAACAACTGGATCCGACAGCGCTTCCAAGAGCGCATACATTTCTTCATTCCAATACACTGCGTGTATATTTTTTTTCATTGCACTACGATGCATATTTTTTTTTATTAATTCTTAAAAATTAATTGTAAAACTGAGCGATATAAAAGTTGCCCGATTAGAGTGTGGCCTGAAAACCATACAAAAACCCAGGCAGGAAACAATGTAAAAAAAAAAAATAGAATATATAAAAATAAAATGAAGTAAATGAATGATAACAGAATTAGTAAACGTGTTGAAAATCTTGAGTTTATAGAAAATATTAAATATATAATATATGTATCACCCGCAAAAATGGGTCTATTAGATGTAAAAGCAGTAGACTCCACTGCCAATGTAATTAATAAAGTAGCAGTAGAAAATCAAGATTTAACAATGATAACAACATTGCTAATAATAATAGTAATAATAATGATCCTAAATCTATTGTTCAAAATTTATAAAGTACACAATAAGTGTCTGAAGAAAAAGTATTTGAGTAAAGCAAATGATCTGGATACGTTCTAAAAAGAAAAAATATTAAAATCATTGTATCATTACAGTAATGCTAACTATCATGTACACATATTTCAATACTAAAGAACAAAAGTAAAAGTAACTACATACAAAAAAAAATCATGAAGAGATTTTCTTATAGGGTAGATATAAAACAGATATGGAATGGCAACAAATAAAAGCCAACCTTCAAGAAATCAAGAAAGCCTTTGATAGATCCAATAAATGTCTCTCACAAAATAGAAATATTCTCCCAGAAACTTTAAATAGACACGCAAAGATATTAGTAGACTGCTTTAATGAAGCAAGAATATTAATACATAAAAACAGAGAAAAGCTAAATCAATCACACTGGTCAATAGTATCTAAATTATTGGTAAAATTCAGGTCAAATTTATTATCAGTCCAAAGGAGGTACAATCTAGATATATCGATACCGACAATCTTGAACACCCCATTGATAGTGAGAACTAGTGAAGAACCAAATCCAATAGATCAGGAAGACATAGATTCAACAGAAGAAGACGAATCAGAAAGTAATACTGACCCAGAAGTTGAAGAAAAAGATCTACAAGACTTAACTATACCTGCGGTTATAAATTTACCCGAAATAGACGAAGATAATTCCTTATCAGAATCCGACACGAACTCCAGCTTTGTCGAACAAAAACCAGCAATCATGACGCAAACTAATATTGAATTTATAAACACAGCATCGAAGATTATACCGGATTTCAGCGGTAAAGCTGAAAACCTGCGTAGTTTCATAGATGCATTGGAAATTATAAAAACAATACAGGACGCGCATGAAAACTTAGCAGTATCTTTAATAAAAACAAAACTAAAAGGACCAGCCAGGAATATAATCAGCAATGAGAGTACAATTGATCAGATCATAAATAAACTTAAAACAAATGTAAAGGGTGAGTCAATCGACAATATATCTGCACGATTATTGAATCTCTCCCAGAAAAACAAAACACCCAACGTATATACCCAAGAGATAGAAAAGTTAGCTAAGTCTCTAGAAGGAGCATATATTGAAAAAGAATTTACACTAGAACAAGCTAAATCATTAAGTACCAAACAAGCTGTATCAGCAATGAAGAAAAATTGCCTAAGCAAAGAAATTAAAGCTTTTATGCGTTCTCGTCAATTCAACACTATGGACGAAGCAATAGCTACATTTATTGAAACAGCCAATGATATAGCAGAAGAAACTAATACCATTATGTATTACCAAAATTACCCACAGCGCGGTGGAAATCGTGGTCGTGGTAATTATAAAGGCCGTAACTATAACAGAGGCGGCCAAAGGTACAATAATAACAATAATCACAACAACAACAACTCTAGAGGTGGCTCGAACAGAGGCGGCTCAAATAGAGGTAATAATAGAAGTAATAATCAAGTACGAGTAACACAAAGTAGCTCGGAAAACGACCAAGCCCCCTTGAGCAACAGAACATAAAAGTTTTTAATATAAATCTAAATCTCAGCCGCATAATTAAAATACAGAATCATAAAAATAATAAACCATTAACATTACTAATAGATACCGGAGCTAACATATCAATTCTTAAAGATAATAGCATATGTTCTGAAATTAATCAAACTTTCAAAACAAATATAACAGGAATTGGTCAGGGAACAATTCAATCAATTGGACTAGCAACAATTGATTTACTCTTCGATTATTTCATAATCAGTCATGACTTCCAAATAGTTAATAATGAATTCCCAGTACCGTGTGACGGAATCTTGGGACTTGACTTCATTCGAAAACTCGATTGCATATTAGATTATCACAACGATGAATTAATACTAAAACCACAATCACTTAAATACCAAATACATGTGCCACTCTTACACAATGTTATTGACAATTCAATATTATTGCCAGCAAGGTCGGAAGTAGTGAGAAAAATCACACTTCAGACAAATGAAGATGCAGTTTTAGTACCAAATCAGGAAATTCATCCTGGGGTATTTATAGCTAACAGCATCGTAAAAAGCAATAGTGCAATAGTTCGAATTTTGAATACAACAAATAATAATATAAATATCGAAAATCCTAACATTGAATTTGAATCAATAGAAAATTACGAAATTAAATCGTTCAATAAAAACCAAACCAATAGAACAAATGAAGTCTTAAACAAACTAAAATTCCCAGACCATGTGAAAACAGAACTTACTGAATTATGCACCAAATACAGTGACATATTTGGTTTAGAATCAGAAGCAATTTCGAGTAACAACTTTTACAAACAAAAATTAAGATTAGCAGACAAAACTGCGGTATACATTAAAAACTATAGAAATGCGGAAACAGAAAAACCAGAAATAAATAGACAAGTAGAAAAATTGATTAAAGATGGTATAGTCGAACCGTCTATATCAGAATATAATAGCCCACTTCTCTTAGTTCCTAAGAAATCACTCCCAAATTCAAAAGAAAAAAAATGGCGTCTAGTAGTGGATTATAGGGAAGTAAATAAAAACTTCTAGCAGATAAATATCCATTACCTAGAATAGAAGAAATCCTAGATCAATTGGGAAGAGCGAAATATTTCTCGTATCTAGACCTAATGTCTGGCTTCCATCAAATTGAACTAGAAGAAAAATCTAGAAATATAACATCTTTTCCACGAGCACTGGCTCATATCGCTTCACGCGATTACCATACGGCCTTAAAGTAGCCCCAAATTCATTTATGAGAATGATGCAACTTGCTTTTTCTGGTCTAGAACCATCGCAAGCATTCCTTTATATGGATGATTTAGTTGTAATTGGTTGCTCTGAAAAGCACATGCTCAAAAATCTAACAAGCATATTCGAGCTTTGTAAAAAACACAACCTTAAACTAAATCCAGAGAAATGTTCATTCTTTATGCACGAGGTAACATACCTTGGCCATAAATGTACGGACCATGGCATCCTTCCGGATGATAAAAAATATGATGTAATTAAAAATTATCCAACTCCAACAGATCCGGATAGTGCACGACGTTTCGTCGCTTTTTGTAATTACTATAGAAGATTCATTAATAATTTTGCACAATACTCACGTCACTTGACAAGACTGTGCAAGAAAAATGTCCAATTCAAATGGACTCAAGAATGTGAAGAATCATTCCAATATCTTAAAAACGCATTAATGAAGCCAACATTATTGCAATACCCTGATTTTAGCAAAGAATTTTGCATAACCACAGATGCAAGTAAACATGCATGTGGTGCAGTACTTACACAAGACTGCAACGGTGCGCAACTACCAATTGCATATGCATCGAGAGCTTTCACGCAGGGAGAAAGTAATAAATCGACTACAGAACAGGAATTAGCAGCTATACACTGGGCAATAAAACACTTCAGACAATATATCTATGGAACGCATTTCTTAGTAAAAACAGATCATAGACCACTAGTATACTTATTTTCTATGAAGAATCCTACTTCAAAGCTGACTAGAATGAGACTAGATTTAGAAGAGTATCAATTTACAGTTGAATACCTCAAGGGGAAGAATAATCATGTTGCGGATGCATTATCTCGCATAAACGTAGAAGACTTAATACAAATGAACAGAAACATATTGATAGTCCAAACAAGATCATCAAAAAGACAGGAAAACATCTGCGCAGATGAAAAAATTAAAATGCACGATAAAATATACGAGCCCAATGTCTACGAAGTCGTTAGCAATAGCGACGTAAAGAAATTTGTAAAAATTAAAATGAATAATTTCAAATGTTTACTCAAACGAGGCAAACAAATTATTTCACAATTTTCAGTTAAAGATTTATATTCTAATGAAAAATTCGACTTAGGTCAATTTTTTCAAAGGCTTATTGCAGAAGCCGGAATACACAAAATCATTAACATACAGATGTCACCAAGTGAACAAATTTTTCAGTTTGTCACTATAAATGAATTTAAAAATAAGGGCAATAAACATTTATTAAATATAAAAATAGCGCTATTACAAAAAGTGACACAAGTAGACAAAAATGACGAAAGTCAAATTAATGCAATCCTGTTAAGATATCATAACGACCCAATAGAAGGAGGCCATACAGGGATTACGCGTACCCTATCAAAAATAAAGAAACGTTACTATTGGCCCAAAATGATACAAACCATAAAAAACTATGTAAAAACGTGTGTAGACTGCCAAAGAGCTAAAACTACAACACATACAAAGGCCCCAATGATAATAACAAATACCCCAAACACAGCTTTTGACACTGTTTTAATTGATACCATCGGCCCATTACCTCGAACCGAGAATGGCAATGAGTATGCAATAACTATAATATGCGACCTTACAAAATATCTAGTTTCAATACCAGTAACAGATAAAAGCGCAAAAACAGTAGCCAAAGCAATATTTGAATCATTTATACTAAAGTACGGTCCTATGAAGACGTTCATAACAGACATGGGTACTGAGTATAAAAATTCACTTATTAATGACTTGTGCAAATATATGAAGATAAGTAATATATTATCAACAGCACATCATCACCAGACTTTAGGAACGGTAGAAAGAAGTCATCGAACATTCAACGAATACATTCGTTCATACATCTCTATAGACAAAAATGATTGGGATGAATGGTTGAATTACTTCACATATTGTTTTAACACTACCCCATCAACAGTACATGACTACTGTCCTTATGATTTTGTTTACGGTAAACTACCAAGACAGTTTACAGAATTTAACACTTTTTCACAAATAGATCCTATATACAATTTAGACGATTATGCAAAAGAGTTTAAATTTAAATTACAAATAGCATATAAAAGAGCAATTTCTATGATTGAAATAGAAAAACAAAAACGTAAAATAGAATATGATAAAAAAGTTAATGACTTAAAGTTAGAAATAGGAAACTTAGTACTACTTAAGAATGACTCAGGTCATAAGCTAGATAATCAATATTTAGGACCATACAAAATAATAAAAATAGAAGATAAAAACAATATTGTAATCAATATTGGAAAAAAGAAACCTCAGAAAGTCAATAAGAATAGGCTAAAGTTATTCAAAAAATAATTTGAAAAAAAAAAAAAAATCTTTTTACGTATAAAAACAAAAATAAAATTTTACTATTTTTCTATTTTATTGAAATACATGTACTTTCTACGAACAAAAATAAAACATATATTAATATACATGAATTAAAACATCATATTCATAAATTAAAAATAACTTCATATAATTACGTTATTTTTCAAAAGGAGGGAGATGTAGTGTGCACATATCGAGAGCTTACTGTACTCAGCAATATATCCAGTATGTACTTCATATATACTTATTAACATAAATGCTAAAAAGGCAAAGACATTTATTCTTTGTTGCATAAACATATGTCATGTTCAAGTGCAGTCCAAGTGCCCGAAATATGATCGGCCCAGAATGCCTAGACTACAAACAAGCCGCGTCAGCATTAGTCCCATGCATTGACCGCTTACATACGTGCACAATACGCTCTGTCCCACCTGCGACGTTTCCGCCGCTTATACATAATATATTTATACTCGTTTTATACGTAATATATAAAACGACTTATATACAAAAGGCAGCGCTGCCCCCGAGGACTGCTCAGCCTTAGGTTTAGTAATAATGAAAACCAAATGTAAAGAACAGAAGAATAAAGTCGTGAGTAGCGATAACAACTGTTGCTCTCACTTAACACTACAAAATCAAGTGTTCTATTTAATGATGACATTATCAAAAAACTAAGTTAACGAAGTTAACTACATTAGTTCTTCTATGCTTCTCATATAGATTCAAAATCCTATTAAGATCGGACCACTATATCATATGGCTACCATAGGAACGATCGGTAAAAAATTAAGTTGTTGTATGGAAACTTTTTATACCCTGAACCCATACCCATACCCAAGCCCAATTGTATGGAAACTTTTTATTTCACGCTTCCTTGACCAAACTCAGTTTTTTTAGTTCTGCTATGCTCCTCATATAAACGCAATATCACTAACCACAAATGTGTGAAGGGTCAATAAAAATCGGAGAATCTTGAGAATTTTTGGCAGTTAATGACATTTTAGGCGTTAAATGTCATAAAAGAGACTGCCTCTCAATAAATGCAAAAAATTTTATTTCACTATTTACCTTTTCATCGATATATAACAAGGGAGAAAATACATATATAAAAAAATGTCCATAACTGCCAAAAAATTCTCAAGAATGCAATTGATCTGTTTATGCATTTATTGACATTGTATAGAATTTTGGTTAAAGGGTTTTATGGCAGGTCATTACGGTCGAAATGTCTAGCGTGCGTCTGTATCCATAACAAAATGCAAACGAACGACAACTGCGGCTTACCTATTTTTATTGACCCTTCACACATTTGTGCCTTTTGCGGCCGCAAGCCCTCCGCAGGCAAGAAAAAAACAAAGACCGTGCCCGTCGCACAAATTTACGCACCCATTGATGAAAATATCTCGTCTCACGACAAACCCTTGATCGGCTCATTCACACGCATTTGTGAGTGTGTGTATGGGTCAAATTTTGTGAAATTTGCATCAGGCAGGCAGGCAACCAACACGCATACAAACGCATAAATGCTTCCATCCATATAGAAAAGTGTGTAAGTATGCGTGCTTGGCAGGCCCAAAAACTTATCATGCCCAAATGCCAACGTTCAGGTACCCTTACCCCTACAACAAGCATGGAAAATAGCAAATTTCCAGATAAACAGGGCAAACCCTTTTATAATATCACACGACTGCTCCGTCGAAAGAGTGTGCGTGTGCACAAGTAGCAAATCGCAAAATTTGAATATTTTAAATATTTCGTATTTTCTTAGAATTTTTCGACAAGCCGACGATGAATTACCCTTGCAGAAATACGACTTAGATATATTTTTATTTTAAGCAAAATAAGTCCCTACAGTAAATAGAAAATAAATATAGTTATTTTATTTAGGTCAATGAATTGTTTATTTAATAAATATAGATCAGATTCTTCTCATTTTACCTTACTGGACGAAGAAATATATAATATAGCATTTGAATGTGTGTTCCTTTTGCTACCACAGGCACAAAGGGCACACAATTGAAAATTGAGGGCGCGGCAAATGCGTATACACTACATATGTATTTGGGCGGTAAGCATTTAAAACAGGCATACATACATATATTAAGAAAAGACATCAGCCGCAGCGACGATGTGCGCTGAGCGAGATGCGGCTTCATACTGAACGATCGGCTTTCGAGGCCGGCGTTCGACTGCTGCTCTCAGCAGTCTTACTTTATTTGGGCACACTAAAATGTTCTCAGACACCCATGGGGCTCACTCGTTGCGAAAAATCCTGCTTCGATTAAAATGCTGTTTGGAGTATTGGACCACAATATCAAATAGCTGTGATAGGAATGATCGGCCCAGAATGCCTTGACTACAAACAAGCCGCGTCAGCATTAGTCCCATGCATTGACCGCTTAAATACGTGCAAATTATGAATTATATACGGTAGTCCCGCGTAGTATCTAATGTCAATGTGTGTAACTCGTTGTTGTGCAACGTTACGAGGCGAATCCCGCGTTGTCAAATGTTATGCGTGGATTAGGTTGCGAAGTTTACTGACTTCTATTGCTGGCCTTGGGCTCAGACAATAATAAAAGATATAGTTTTACGGCGAGTGCCGGAGCAAGTATTTTATTGTAGCGACTTATGGTACGCGCTATTCATATCAAACTAAAAACTAGGGGACAAGCAAATTATACAAATACCCTAAGCCTCAATGCATCACGCCATCAAAGCATGGTCGGCAAGCCGACTCAGCATTCCATGCAGTGTCAGCTTACCGCTGCTGGCCGTTCTTAGCGCAGAGCGCTGAACTCAGTTCTGGCGCGTCAGCATTGTTAATACGAAGCTACTTAGTTGCTTGGGCAATATATTTATGCTTAGTTGTTAACTACCCCCCCCTCAGGATGATGGCCGTCCTCGGGCATGTCGTATTTGTCAATCGCCTTCTGCATCTGCATGGAGGCTCGTCTTTTCCTTAGCACCAGAAAAAGGAAGAATGAGCCAATTAGTCCGACATTCAGGACCGCACCAATCGCGAACCAGAATTTAGGCGAGCCAGCCGCAACTACCTCCTCCTTGAAATCTCGAATTGATAGCAAGTTGTTGATGTTCATACGATGCAGGAGTGGTATGCTTAGTGCCGGGTCATGTCCGATGATGTTTAGGAGCGGTGACCTCACGATGCCAGGCTGCTTGCTTAGTGATTTGCGCAGGTTTACAAATTCTGTGCCATTGATAGTTGCAGACCGTTCGAAAGTTATCAGGAAGGTTCCTGAGACGGTTACCTCTGCGTCATCATCTGTTCGGACGCGCGCTGTCGCTTCGTTGATAACCACGACGCCGTCATCTACAGGCATTATCGCTTTCAGGTGGCTAGGTTGAGTGTGGCAGTTGGCGATGTTTCCCGCGTGGAGGGAGCTAGCACAGGTTTCGCGCCGTGCTCGTTCGCAGAAGGTGTTATGCGTAGTTACGGTGCATCCAGTAACTGCAAAGGTATCCTTTTCGCATTCCGCCAACGTGTCTTCGTCCAGTCGCAGAATGGTTTGTTGGTGTGAAACGGGGTAGACGGAGACCTTTTGGCACCTAAACTCAACTTTAGGGTAGGCTATTAATATGTGGATAATATTCTCGGACTGAAGGACCTTGATCTTAGAAGCTTCTATTAAGCTAACTATTGGGGTATCTTGTTCGATAAGTGATTTTAGATCGGTATGATCAAGGATTGTAGGATTTACTATGCTTGCTTTTGCCAACGTTATGGTGAGTACTAAATTTTGAATTTCTGTGTTCAGTATTCTATTTCTTGCCAACAGGGTCTCGAATAAATGAGGAGTGTCAACCAAATCGCCTTTGCGGGAACTGATAATTTTATTGATAGTGTCCGTTAGTCTGTTTATTTGTTTTTGAGTTTCGGAGTTTATTAGTATCTGTTTGGAGTTAGCCTCCACCAACTGCGTCTCTGTAACGCGGATCCTTAAGAAATCTGAAGCATCAGGGGTGCCAGCAACAACCTTCAAGGCAGTGCCTAAGAAATCGAGGCTTCGTGCAAATCTGTGATGCACTTGAAGAACGGACAACAATGTTCTAAGGTGATCTGTATCTACGTCTAGTAGTTTGCGCATATGCGACTGTGGAAAGGAATCGGACAGTCTTTCCGTCTCGTCTATCATACTAACAAATTCGGAAATGTTACTTGAGTGCCTCAAGTAGCTACGTTGATCGAACACCAGTACTTCCCCGTCTAAGACCGGAATGTAGTTGGCATGCGAGAAGTCGGTGATCCGAGCATTTACCGCTGCTAGTGCCACAAGCAAAGTGAGTGCAAACCTGAAATGGACGAACAATATAAGACGGTGTTTAAACTCTGAGTTGGCTTACTAGCTAATTGTGGAGGAAAACTTATTTCAGGTTGTCCTTATGGACCACCCTCCCCTTAATGAGGACAGACGTTCCCAGGTCTGCTTCGACCTTTTGTTCTGAGCATAAGGGAGTTAACTTGTTCCCTAGCCTCTTGTTGTTCTTCTGGAACACCTTTTCTCCTACCTCGAAAACGCGGTTTTGCCTGGATGCATTGCACCTTTTGATATTGTCTTGCTGTGCCTTAATTAGCCTGTTTTTGACGTTCCCGCGACGATCAGAAGCTGCTGCATGAACGACCTCAATTGGTTTCTCGAGGGTTACTGAGTGCAAACTTTTGTTGTACTCTATCGTAGCCTTTAAGATTAATTCTGTAGTGTCGCTGATTTTCTTGTCTAACTTGAGGCATCTCGCAATTTCGGTCAGGGTGCTATGAAAGCGCTCCACCTGGCCGTTTGAGGTGCTGTGAAGCGGAGCCGCATTCACAATGCAAATGCCGTAGGCGTTTCGGAGCATCGAAGTGATGGTCTCGGAATTGAAGGCCGCCTCGTTATCGCAATAAATTGTCTTGGTTGCGGGAAAAAGGTTAACAATTTGCAGTAGAGGGCTTGTGACATCGATTATCGTTCTGGATAATATCGGTTGGACGACTGCAAATTTTGAGAATTTGTCTATGCAGGTCAAGAACTGTTTCTTGTCTGTCGAGAAAATGTCAATATGCAACATTTCGCCAGTATAACTTGGTATAGGCGTTTCCCCGAGTTCTTGTTTCTTCGGGTGCCTATCGTATTTGGCTTTAGTGCAGACCCTGCAGTTTGCAACCACTTCTTTGGCCAGACTGGCCATATTGGGAAAATAATAGTCCCGAAGTACTTGTTTAATGTTTTCCTGAGCTGCTCTGTGCGGTCGATTGTGCTCGGCAGTGATGATTTCTAACTGCTCGTTTTTTGTCCGTTATATCTTGCACAAGATTTTTGCAATGCCAGAATTGGGTAGCAGGGAAATACAAAATCAGGTCGTGTTGGAAACTTGCCAACGTGGGAAGATCGCAATGTATTGCATTAACGACTCCAGAATTCACAACTTCTTTGAGGGTTTTGAGAATTGTGCTCTTGTCAGTGTAACTGATCAAGTGGCGTGTTTTGCTGCGAAACAGCAACAAGTTTCGCTTTAGCGGAAAACGCGATTCCTCTAGGACAATCTGGTTCCTAAAGCAATTCAAAGGTTTGTCTGTTGTCTCGACCGTGTAGGTCAGGGAAAGTTCGCTGTGAACGGTTGCAGCGTCCGAACGGGGCCCATCTTGCAGAGCATTAATGTTTTGCCTTGAAAGGGCATCCGCCACCAGATTCTCTTTGCCCGGTTTATAAAACATTTTGGCATTGTGCTGGTCAATGTAAGATTTCCATCTTTTAATCTTGGAATTCGTGTTCTTGTCCGACACAGCGAACGTGAGCGGCTGGTGGTCCTTGAAAATGTTAATTTCCCTAGAACCGTACAGAAAGTTCTGCAATCTGCCTAAAGCCCACACAATGGCCAGCAATTCTCTTTCGTTAGTGGCATAGTTTTGTTCGGTCTGTTTTAAGGCGCGAGAAATCATTGTTATTTGCCTATTGCCTTGGGAAAGAACCGCGCCAATTCCACTGGCCGAAGCATCAGTGGTTAAATCGAACGGTTTCTGGAAGTCTGGATACATTAACATGACATCTTCTGATGCCAAAATACTCCGCAGACGGTGAAATGCATCGCGTTGAACTTCATTAAATTCAACAGGGATTTTCTTTGATACGTGCCTACTAACTGAACCATTTTCCCCTTTAAGTATGTCCGATATCGGACGCGCTATAGCGGCAAAGTCCTTAATAAAGACCCTATAGTAGTTGGCTAACCCCAAGAAGGACCTAACGCTGTAGACATTCTTTGGTTCAGGGAATTCCTGAATGGCTTTAACTTTTTTGGGGTCGGATGTTGCTCCGTCTTTGGTTACAATGAAACCCAGGAATTCGATACTTTCCTTGAAGAAACGAGTCTTTTCGATGCCCACACGCATGTTTGCGTCGATTAGACATTTTAACACAATGTTAATGTGTTGAAGGTGCTCCGTTTCGTTTTTAGAAAAAATTATGACGTCGTCTACATAGACAAAGCAAATCTTTCCTATATGTTCCCTCAGGATATCGTCTATTGCCCTTTGGAATATGCTGCTTGCATTGCGCAGGCCGAATGGTAGGCGACAGAACTCGTACTTGCCGCTGCTTACTGAAAATGAAGTCTTTTCGCGGTCATGCTCCGCAAGGTAAATTTGATGGTACCCCGACTTTAGGTCGAGGGTAGTGAAGTATTTCGCCTTTCCTAGATTTGCTAAGATCATGGGGATGCTCGGCATGGGGTAGCGGTCCGGTATGGTTTTTTCGTTCAGTTTCCTGAAGTCGGTTACCAACCTTTTTTGGGTTACCGTATGAGTCAGTGCCTTTTTTATCAACCACCCATGTTGGGCTGTTGTAAGGCGATCTGGAGGGCCTGATTATGCCATCGTCCAGTAATTGTTTGACTTCTTTGTTTATGAAGTCAGAAACACCCATGAGACTCGGGTATCTTGAATACACAGGCTCGTTGTCTACTGTTCGGATTGTAGCGATAACAGCAGTATTAAAAGGGAGAGCTTCGTCTGCATTTGAGAAGGCTCTTTTGTTTCTGAGTATCATGTCCCTGAACTCTTTCTTTACGGAAGGGGGGACTACGATGTTGTTGACATCGGTGAAGTTCACATCAGCACATTGATAGTACTGGAGTTTTTCGGATGTACTCTGGTATTCCAGAGTGTTTTTTGCCAAGTTCAATTTGACTCCGGCTTGTGTTAGCAAGTCGAAGCCTATGATGGCGTCGAAAGAACTTAGGGTATCGAGGAGAAAAACGGGGAGGTATGTTGGAAAATATTCATCAAGCATTTGCGCTTGATTTCGGTAGACCCGTGGATCGAGTTTACCGAGAATGACTTGGCGATCGGCGTTATGGTCTTTAGCTCTGTTAAGGGCTTCACATAATTTTTTGCCGCGCCAGTGTCAATCAACATCTTCAGAGTTCTCCCAGCCAACCGTCGTTCAATGTACGGAAGCCGGGAGTGTTCCCTAAAAAATTAATCGAGTCGTCACCAGGTGCGTACTCGTTCTCACTCTCTAGTTCTTCAACTGCCTCTTTGGCCGCCTTCTCGAATTCTGTTACGGCTTCTTTGGAATCTGATTGTACGACATTGTTAACGCGTTGTCGTCTTTGACCTGTTGAACGGTCTGACGAATTCTTGCGTTTTGGTGCGTTGGACTCATTAGCCTGACGCTTGCTGTAGTCGGTTTTTGTCTAAATCTGGAGGAAGAGTCAACTTCCATGGGCTGTGGAGCCTCAGTTTGATTATCTTTAGGGGCCTGGGGCTGGGGACCGCCCTTTTGGCGTTTCACAAAATGGGGATTTCTCTCCTGATTTTGCTCATCTTTGTTAAATCTGGTTTGTTTGCCTTGGGCACGGTTTTTGTTACTTTCAGCAATTTGCGCTCGGTCTTGCAAGGCTTTAGCGTAAGAGTTCGCGAACATGCTTCTCTCAATGCTAGCTTCTGCCTCTCGGCAAGGGCCAGAGCGGATGGTAGATCTTTTGGTTGTGCAGGGGAACACAACCGCTCTCAACGGCTTCCTAAGACCGGAGATAAAGGCGTGCAAGGCGTCGTCTCTGACCTCCCGGTTGAGCAAATCCGCGCATTCTTGGTCGTGAGACATTACAATTTTGTTAGTTACGAGCGTGAGTTTCTTTTCGACGTCATCGTAGTATTGCATCAGGGACATTTCGCCCTGCGTAACTAACTCCAAACATTGTCTCAGCAAGCGCAAGGATGTTTTGTCCGAGTATGTGCAATCTAGCCTAGCTAGTATTGCATCGAAATTTAGGACAGTGTTGTGAGATACTAGTAAGGCTCCAGCTGGGCCTTTGATTTTGTTCCTAATGATCGCTACCGCTTGGTAGTGTGCAGTGCTCTTTGGATAGTTCTTGAGTAGTTCGTACGCGTAGATGGCTGCTTGCCTCCACGCTACATACTCATCCTGTACGCCGGAGAAATCCGGCACAGATTTAATAATGTCCAAGGGAATATCGCATTTGGCGTTAGGATCGACGGATATTTTCTCGTATGTGACGATTTGCGGCGCCTCCACCTGCAAACTCTGTACTTGTGAAGCTAAAGCGGTTATTTGTGCTTGAAACTGATTTTGTTGTTGCGCTAAAGCTTGCCTGATGGCACCCTCAATGAGATTCTGAACTTGAGCCGGCTCCATTTTTTCAGTTCCAACGGTATCTGCAGGAGTAGGATCTACTGAGCAATTGATTTCCCCCTCCCAGCTATCGTCACTATTATATTCGACTTTTATCTCCCTATAATTCCAACTCATTGGCTTATGGTTGGCACTTTTCAAAACTTAGGCCGATCGAGAAAGATCGGCAGGAAACGCTGTTGGCAATAGTGGAAACTGGTAAATCTTGGGGTATGCAATATTTATTATAAAAAATTGTTAGGGGTATGCAGCAAAAAATATAATGCTGCCGAAAGTATGCAATAATTATTCGTTTAAGGTATGCAATGCTTTATTGACAAGGAACGCTGGTAAAAGTATGCAACAGTTTTTAGTGAAAGTATGCAACAATTTTTATAAAAGTATGCAATGATTTAAAGGAATGAAATGCTGGCAGAAGAGAGCAGCAATATTTACTTTACTTTACAATTTTTATACCCTTGCAGAGGGTATTATAATTTTGTCGTGAAATGTGTAACGCATAGAAGGAGACATCTCCGACCCCATAAAGTATATATATTCTTGATCAGCATCAACAGCCGAGTCGATATAGCCATGTCCGTCTGTCCGTCTGTCCGTCTGTCCGTCTGTCTGTTTCTATGCGAACTAGTCCCTCAGTTTTAAAGCTATCTTAATGAAACTTTGCAGAAGTCCCTAATTCTGTTGCACGCAGCACATATGTCAAAACCAGCTGGATCGGACCACTATATCATATAGCTGCCATAGGAACGATCGGTCGAAAATTAAGTTTTTGTATGAAAAAACATTTTGTTTATCAAGATATCTTGACCAAACTCGACATTTATTAGTTTTACTATGCTCCTCATATATATGCAAAATTCTATTAAGATCGGACCACTATATCATATAGCCGCCATAGGAACGATCGGTCGAAAATTAAGTTTTTGTATGAAAAAACATTTTGTTTGTCAAGATATCTTGACCAAACTCGGCATTTATTAGTTTTACTAAGCTCCTCATATATATGCAAAATCCTATTAAGATCGGACCACTATATCATATAGCTGCCATAGGAACGATCGGTCGAAAATTAAGTTTTTGTATGAAAAAACATTTTGTTTATCAAGATATCTTGACCAAACTCGACATTTATTAGTTTTACTATGCTCCTCATATATATGCAAAATTCTATTAAGATCGGACCACTATATCATATAGCCGCCATAGGAACGATCGGTCGAAAATTAAGTTTTTGTATGAAAAAACATTTTGTTTGTCAAGATATCTTGACCAAACTCGGCATTTATTAGTTTTACTAAGCTCCTCATATATATGCAAAATCCTATTAAGATCGGACCACTATATCATATAGCTGCCATAGGAACGATCGGTCGAAAATTAAGTTTTTGTATGAAAAAACCTTTTGTTTATCAAGATATCTTGACCAAACTCGACATTTATTAGTTTTACTATGCTCCTCATATATATGCAAAATTTTATTAAGATCGGACCACTATATCATATAGCCGCCATAGGAACTATCGGTCGAAAATTAAGTTTTTGTATGAAAAAACATTTTGTTTGTCAAGATATCTTGACCAAACTCGGCATTTATTAGTTTTACTAAGCTCCTCATATATATGCAAAATCCTATTAAGATCGGACCACTATATCATATAGCTGCCATAGGAACGATCTATCGAAAATTAAGTTTTTGTATGAAAAAACATTTTGTTTTTCAAGATATCTTAACCAAACTCGGCATTTATTAGTTTTACTATGCTCCTCATATATATGCAAAATCGTATTAAGATCGGACCACTATATCATATTATTAAGTTTTTGTATGGAGAATTTTTTGTTTTTCATGATTTTGCCATTAAACACGGCATTTAAAGATTTCACTATGCTCCCTTCATTTTTGCTAAATCTTATTTACATCGGTTTTTGATTAAAAGCCTTTTTATACCCTTGCAGAGGGTATTATAATTTTGTCGTGAAATGTGTAACGCATAGAAGGAGACATCTCCGACCCCATAAAGTATATATATTCTTGATCAGCATCAACAGCCGAGTCGATATAGCCATGTCCGTCTGTCCGTCTGTCCGTCTGTCCGTCTGTCTGTTTCTATGCGAACTAGTCCCTCAGTTTTAAAGCTATCTTAATGAAACTTTGCAGAAGTCCCTAATTCTGTTGCACGCAGCACATATGTCAAAACCAGCTGGATCGGACCACTATATCATATAGCTGCCATAGGAACGATCGGTCGAAAATTAAGTTTTTGTATGAAAAAACATTTTGTTTATCAAGATATCTTGACCAAACTCGACATTTATTAGTTTTACTATGCTCCTCATATATATGCAAAATTCTATTAAGATCGGACCACTATATCATATAGCCGCCATAGGAACGATCGGTCGAAAATTAAGTTTTTGTATGAAAAAACATTTTGTTTGTCAAGATATCTTGACCAAACTCGGCATTTATTAGTTTTACTAAGCTCCTCATATATATGCAAAATCCTATTAAGATCGGACCACTATATCATATAGCTGCCATAGGAACGATCGGTCGAAAATTAAGTTTTTGTATGAAAAAACATTTTGTTTATCAAGATATCTTGACCAAACTCGACATTTATTAGTTTTACTATGCTCCTCATATATATGCAAAATTCTATTAAGATCGGACCACTATATCATATAGCCGCCATAGGAACGATCGGTCGAAAATTAAGTTTTTGTATGAAAAAACATTTTGTTTGTCAAGATATCTTGACCAAACTCGGCATTTATTAGTTTTACTAAGCTCCTCATATATATGCAAAATCCTATTAAGATCGGACCACTATATCATATAGCTGCCATAGGAACGATCGGTCGAAAATTAAGTTTTTGTATGAAAAAACCTTTTGTTTATCAAGATATCTTGACCAAACTCGACATTTATTAGTTTTACTATGCTCCTCATATATATGCAAAATTTTATTAAGATCGGACCACTATATCATATAGCCGCCATAGGAACTATCGGTCGAAAATTAAGTTTTTGTATGAAAAAACATTTTGTTTGTCAAGATATCTTGACCAAACTCGGCATTTATTAGTTTTACTAAGCTCCTCATATATATGCAAAATCCTATTAAGATCGGACCACTATATCATATAGCTGCCATAGGAACGATCTATCGAAAATTAAGTTTTTGTATGAAAAAACATTTTGTTTTTCAAGATATCTTAACCAAACTCGGCATTTATTAGTTTTACTATGCTCCTCATATATATGCAAAATTTTATTAAGATCGGACCACTATATCATATAGCCGCCATAGGAACTATCGGTCGAAAATTAAGTTTTTGTATGAAAAAACATTTTGTTTGTCAAGATATCTTGACCAAACTCGGCATTTATTAGTTTTACTAAGCTCCTCATATATATGCAAAATCCTATTAAGATCGGACCACTATATCATATAGCTGCCATAGGAACGATCTATCGAAAATTAAGTTTTTGTATGAAAAAACATTTTGTTTTTCAAGATATCTTAACCAAACTCGGCATTTATTAGTTTTACTATGCTCCTCATATATATGCAAAATCGTATTAAGATCGGACCACTATATCATATTATTAAGTTTTTGTATGGAGAATTTTTTGTTTTTCATGATTTTGCCATTAAACACGGCATTTAAAGATTTCACTATGCTCCCTTCATTTTTGCTAAATCTTATTTACATCGGTTTTTGATTAAAAGCCTTTTTTTTGTTTATCAATATACCTTGACCAAACTCGGCCTTAACCATTTTCTCGGCATTAAAAGGTTGGGTCTGCAAGGGTATTAAATCTTCGGCGTGCCGAAGATAGCCCTTCTTTCTCGTTTTTGTTTATCAATATACCTTGACCAAACTCGGCCTTAACCATTTTCTCGGCATTAAAAGGTTGGGTCTGCAAGGGTATTAAATCTTCGGCGTGCCGAAGATAGCCCTTCTTTCTCGTTTTTCTTTAAAAAAATCACACGTATCGGTACGTGGCGTTCGTGAATAATTTCTTCAAACTGAAATCACTTATGAACTTACATGGTATGGGTTCCTATTTATTGGTTGGGCGCCAATTATGAATTATATACGGTAGTCCCGCGTAGTATCTAATGTCAATGTGTGTAACTCGTTGTTGTGCAACGTTACGAGGCGAATCCCGCGTTGTCAAATGTTATGCGTGGATTAGGTTGCGAAGTTTACTGACTTCTATTGCTGGCCTTGGGCTCAGACAATAATAAAAGATATAGTTTTACGGCGAGTGCCGGAGCAAGTATTTTATTGTAGCGACTTATGCTACGCGCTATTCATATCAAACTAAAAACGAGAAAGAAGGGCTATCTTCGGCACGCCGAAGATTTAATACCCTTGCAGACCCAACCTTTTAATGCCGAGAAAATGGTTAAGGCCGAGTTTGGTCAAGGTATATTGATAAACAAAAAAAGGCTTTTAATCAAAAACCGATGTAAATAAGATTTAGCAAAAATGAAGGGAGCATAGTGAAATCTTTAAATGCCGTGTTTAATGGCAAAATCATGAAAAACAAAAATTCTCCATACAAAAACTTAATAATATGATATAGTGGTCCGATCTTAATACGATTTTGCATATATATGAGGAGCATAGTAAAACTAATAAATGCCGAGTTTGGTTAAGATATCTTGAAAAACAAAAATGTTTTTTCATACAAAAACTTAATTTTCGATAGATCGTTCCTATGGCAGCTATATGATATAGTGGTCCGATCTTAATAGGATTTCATATATATGAGGAGCTTAGTAAAACTAATAAATGCCGAGTTTGGTCAAGATATCTTGACAAACAAAATGTTTTTTCATACAAAAACTTAATTTTCGACCGATAGTTCCTATGGCGGCTATATGATATAGTGGTCCGATCTTAATAAAATTTTGCTATATATGAGGAGCATAGTAAAACTAATAAATGTCGAGTTTGGTCAAGATATCTTGATAAACAAAAGTTTTTTTCATCAAAAACTTAATTTTCGACCGATCGTTCCTATGGCAGCTATATGATATAGTGGTCCGATCTTAATAGGATTTTGCTATATATGAGGAGCTTAGTAAAACTAATAAATGCCGAGTTTGGTCAAGATATCTTGACAAACAAAATGTTTTTTCATACAAAAACTTAATTTTCGACCGATCGTTCCTATGGCGGCTATATGATATAGTGGTCCGATCTTAATAGAATTTTGCATATATATGAGGAGCATAGTAAAACTAATAAATGTCGAGTTTGGTCAAGATATCTTGATAAACAAAATGTTTTTTCATACAAAAACTTAATTTTCGACCGATCGTTCCTATGGCAGCTATATGATATAGTGGTCCGATCTTAATAGGATTTTTGCTATATATGAGGAGCTTAGTAAAACTAATAAATGCCGAGTTTGGTCAAGATATCTTGACAAACAAAATATTTTTTCATACAAAAACTTAATTTTCGACCGATCGTTCCTATGGCGGCTATATGATATAGTGGTCCGATCTTAATAGAATTTTGCATATATGAGGAGCATAGTAAAACTAATAAATGTCGAGTTTGGTCAAGATATCTTGATAAACAAAATGTTTTTTCATACAAAAACTTAATTTTCGACCGATCGTTCCTATGGCAGCTATATGATATAGTGGTCCGATCCAGCTGGTTTTGACATATGTGCTGCGTGCAACAGAATTAGGGACTTCTGCAAAGTTTCATTAAGATAGCTTTAAAACTGAGGGACTAGTTCGCATAGAAACAGACAGACGGACAGACGGACAGACGGACATGGCTATATCGACTCGGCTGTTGATGCTGATCAAGAATATATATACTTTATGGGGTCGGAGATGTCTCCTTCTATGCGTTACACATTTCACGACAAAATTATAATACCCTCTGCAAGGGTATAAAAGGCTTTTAATCAAAAACCGATGTAAATAAGATTTAGCAAAAATGAAGGGAGCATAGTGAAATCTTTAAATGCCGTGTTTAATGGCAAAATCATGAAAAACAAAAAATTCTCCATACAAAAACTTAATAATATGATATAGTGGTCCGATCTTAATACGATTTTGCATATATATGAGGAGCATAGTAAAACTAATAAATGCCGAGTTTGGTTAAGATATCTTGAAAAACAAAATGTTTTTTCATACAAAAACTTAATTTTCGATAGATCGTTCCTATGGCAGCTATATGATATAGTGGTCCGATCTTAATAGGATTTTTGCATATATATGAGGAGCTTAGTAAAACTAATAAATGCCGAGTTTGGTCAAGATATCTTGACAAACAAAATGTTTTTTCATACAAAAACTTAATTTTCGACCGATAGTTCCTATGGCGGCTATATGATATAGTGGTCCGATCTTAATAAAATTTTGCATATATATGAGGAGCATAGTAAAACTAATAAATGTCGAGTTTGGTCAAGATATCTTGATAAACAAAAAGGTTTTTTCATACAAAAACTTAATTTTCGACCGATCGTTCCTATGGCAGCTATATGATATAGTGGTCCGATCTTAATAGGATTTTGCATATATATGAGGAGCTTAGTAAAACTAATAAATGCCGAGTTTGGTCAAGATATCTTGACAAACAAAATGTTTTTTCATACAAAAACTTAATTTTCGACCGATCGTTCCTATGGCGGCTATATGATATAGTGGTCCGATCTTAATAGAATTTTGCATATATATGAGGAGCATAGTAAAACTAATAAATGTCGAGTTTGGTCAAGATATCTTGATAAACAAAATGTTTTTTCATACAAAAACTTAATTTTCGACCGATCGTTCCTATGGCAGCTATATGATATAGTGGTCCGATCTTAATAGGATTTTGCATATATATGAGGAGCTTAGTAAAACTAATAAATGCCGAGTTTGGTCAAGATATCTTGACAAACAAAATGTTTTTTTCATACAAAAACTTAATTTTCGACCGATCGTTCCTATGGCGGCTATATGATATAGTGGTCCGATCTTAATAGAATTTTGCATATATATGAGGAGCATAGTAAAACTAATAAATGTCGAGTTTGGTCAAGATATCTTGATAAACAAAATGTTTTTTCATACAAAAACTTAATTTTCGACCGATCGTTCCTATGGCAGCTATATGATATAGTGGTCCGATCCAGCTGGTTTTGACATATGTGCTGCGTGCAACAGAATTAGGGACTTCTGCAAAGTTTCATTAAGATAGCTTTAAAACTGAGGGACTAGTTCGCATAGAAACAGACAGACGGACAGACGGACAGACGGACATGGCTATATCGACTCGGCTGTTGATGCTGATCAAGAATATATATACTTTATGGGGTCGGAGATGTCTCCTTCTATGCGTTACACATTTCACGACAAAATTATAATACCCTCTGCAAGGGTATAACTAGGGGACAAGCAAATTATACAAATACCCTAAGCCTCAATGCATCACGCCATCAAAGCATGGTCGGCAAGCCGACTCAGCATTCCATGCAGTGTCAGCTTACCGCTGCTGGCCGTTCTTAGCGCAGAGCGCTGAACTCAGTTCTGGCGCGTCAGCATTGTTAATACGAAGCTACTTAGTTGCTAGGGCAATATATTTATGCTTAGTTGTTAACTTGCACAATACGCTCTGTCCCACCAGCGACGTTTCCGCCGCTTATACATAATATATTTATACTCGTTTTATACGTAATATATAAAACGACTTATATACAAAAGGCAGCGCTGCCCCCGAAGACTGCTCAGCCTTAGGTTTAGTAATAATGAAAACCAAATGTAAAGAACAGAAGAATAAAGTCGTGAGTAGCGATAACAACTGTTGCTCTCACTTAACACTACAAAATCAAGTGTTCTATTTAATGATGACATTATCAAAAAACTAAGTTAACGAAGTTAACTACATTAGTTCTTCTATGCTTCTCATATAGATTCAAAATCCTATTAAGATCGGACCACTATATCATATAGCTACCATAGGAACGATCGGTAAAAAATTAAGTTGTTGTATGGAAACTTTTTATACCCTGAACCCATACCCATACCCAAGCCCAATTGTATGGAAACTTTTTATTTCACGCTTCCTTGACCAAACTCAGTTTTTTTTAGTTCTGCTATGCTCCTCATATAAACGCAATATCACTAACCATACAATGCATAGATACTCCAAACAGCATTTTAATCGAAGCAGGATTTTTCGCAACGAGCGAGCCCCATGGGTGTCTGAGACCAATTTAGTGTGCCCAGATAAAGTAAGACTTCTGAGAGCAGCAGTCGAACGCCGGCCTCGAAAGCCGATCGTTCAGTATGAAGCCGCATCTCGCTCAGCGCACATCGTCGCTGCGGCTGATGTCTTTTCTTAATATATGTATGTATGCCTGTTTTAAATGCTTACAGCCCAAATACATATGTATGTGTATACGCATTTGCCTCGCCCTCACTCATTGCTTTGCGCACTTGTGTGCATCTCTTTCTCCCTGCATATCTTCTCACAAAACCCCGAGATCTACACACATACATACATACATATGTTTGTGTTGTGTGGATATGCACACAAGTAGATCACGGCGTTTGTCGCGAGCCAGAGGGCTCGCCGATCAAGGGTTTGTCGTGAGACGAGATATTTTCATCAATGGGTGCGTAAATTTGTGCGACGGGCACGTGGGCTTGCGGCCTCAAAAGGCACAAATGTGTGAAGGGTCAATAAAAATCGGAGAATCTTGAGAATTTTTTGGCAGTTATGGACATTTTAGGCGTTAAATGTCATAAAAGAGACTGCCTCTCAATAAATGCAAAAAATTTTATTTCACTATTTACCTTTTTCATGGATATATAACAAGGGAGAAAATACATATATAAAAAAATGTCCATAACTGCCAAAAAATTCTCAAGAATGCAATTGATCTGTTTATGCATTTATTGACATTGTATAGAATTTTGGTTAAAGGGTTTTATGGCAGGTCATTACGGTCGAAATGTCTAGCGTGCGTCTGTATCCATAACAAAATGCAAACGAACGACAACTGCGGCTTACCTATTTTTATTGACCCTTCACACATTTGTGCCTTTTGCGGCCGCAAGCCCTCCGCAGGCAAGCCAAAAAAACAAAGACCGTGCCCGTCGCACAAATTTACGCACCCATTGATGAAAATATCTCGTCTCACGACAAACCCTTGATCGGCGAGCCCTCTGGCTCGCGACAAACGCCGTGATCTACTTGTGTGCATATCCACACAACACAAACATATGTATGTATGTATGTGTGTAGATCTCGGGGTTTTGTGAGAAGATATGCAGGGAGAAAGAGATGCACACAAGTGCGCAAAGCAATGAGTGAGGGCGAGGCAAATGCGTATACACATACATATGTATTTGGGCTGTAAGCATTTAAAACAGGCATACATACATATATTAAGAAAAGACATCAGCCGCAGCGACGATGTGCGCTGAGCGAGATGCGGCTTCATACTGAACGATCGGCTTTCGAGGCCGGCGTTCGACTGCTGCTCTCAGCAGTCTTACTTTATTTGGGCACACTAAAATGTTCTCAGACACCCATGGGGCTCACTCGTTGCGAAAAATCCTGCTTCGATTAAAATGCTGTTTGGAGTATTGGACCACAATATCAAATAGCTGTGATAGGAACGATCGGTCAAAAATTAAGTTGTTGTAGGAGAAATATTTTTGTTTATCAAGATATATTGACTAAATTCGGCATTTATTTGTTTTACTATGCTCCTCATATATATGCAAAATCCTACTAAGATCGGTCAAAAATTAAGTTGTTGTATGAGAAACATTTTTCTTTAACTTAACCAAACTCGGCATTTATTAGTTTTCCTATGCTCCTCATATGTAAACAAGTGCCTATTAAGATCGGACCACTATATCATATAGGTACCACAAGAACGATTGGTCGAAAATTAAGTTGTTTGAAAAACAATTTTTTTTTAAAGATATCTTGACCAAACTCGGCTTTTATAAGTTTTTCTGTGCTCCTCATATAGGTGCAAAATCCTATTAAGATCGGACCAGTATATCATATAAAGGCCATAGCAACGATCGGTCAAAAATTAAGTTGTTGTATAAAAAACATATAGATGAAAAATCCCATTGAGATCGGACCACTATATCATATAGATGCCAAAGGTACGATCGGCCCAAAATAAAGTTGTGGTATAAAAATCTTTTTTATTTATCAAGATATCTTGACTAAACTCGGCATTTATTAGTTTTACTGTGGTCCTCATATAAATGCAAAATCCTATTAAAATCGGACCACTATATCATATGGCTGCCATAGGAACGACCGGTCAAAAATTAAGTTGTTGTATGAAAAACATTCTTGTTTATCAAGATATCTTGAGTCTTTGCATGAAAAACATTTTTGTTCATCAAGATATTTTGACCAAACTCGGCATTTATTAGTTTTACTATGCTCTTCATATAACTGAAAAACCCTATTAAGATCGGACCACTATATTATATAGCTACCATAGGAACTATAGGTCGAAAATTAAGTTGTCGTATGAAAAACATTTTTGTTTATCAAGATATGCAAAATCCTATTAAGATCGGACTACTATATCATATAGCTACCACAGGAACGATCGGTCGAAAATTAAGTTTGAAAAACATTTTTGTTTATTAAGATATCTTGACCAAACTCGGCATTAATAAGTTTTTCTGTGCTCCTCATATAGACGCAAAATCCTATTAAGATCGGACCACTATATCATATAGCTGCCACAGGAACGATCGGTGAAAAATTAAGTTGTTGTATGAAAAACATTTTTGTTTATCAATATATCCTGAGTCTTTGCATGATAAACATTTTTTTTTCATCAAGATATCGTGACCAAACTCGGCATTTATTAGTTTTGCTATGCTCCTCATATATATGCAAAATCCTATTAAGTTCGGACCACTATATCATATAGCTGCCATAGGAACGATCGGTCGAAAATTTAGTTCTTGTATGAAAAAAATTTTGTTTATCAAGATATCTTGACCAAACTCGGCATTTATTAGTTTTATTAAGCTCCCCATATATATGCAAAATCCTATTAAGATCGGACCACTACATCATATAGCTGCCATAGGAACGATCGGTCGAAAATTAAGTTGTTGTATGAAAAAATTGCTTGGCTTTCACGATATTTTGAACAAACAATTGAATGCTTGCAATTTCCAGTGTTTCCTGCTGAAGCCATAACCATCCACAAGAGTCAGGGAGCAACCTACAAAAAAGTTGCAGTGCATTTGCAAGATGCAGCATTATACGTAGCTTGTAGCAGAGCGACTAATGCATCTGGGCTTTTCCTTATAGGAAAGTTTAATCCGCCTAGAGAAATACAAGCTACCGATCCCGTCTATATTAAGTTGGAAAAACTCCGGGGCGAGAAAAAATTGACCACCCACCATCAGATATATTTTGAGAGAGTAGAAGGAAATATTTTGATATATTTCCATAATATTGAGGGCTTGCATAATTATAGATTAGACATATCAAATGATTTTATAATAAGCGCAGCCGAATATATTATGTTTCGTAGAGACTTGGAGTAGAGAAGGCCAAGTATATAATATAGACGGCTTTAACATACTCGGTCGAATCGATGGTAGCATGTGTACAGGTAGTACTAGACCACCAGGTGGTATAATTGTCGTACATTGCACAAAGTGCTGAAATATTGTCTGTGGTTAATATTAATCTGGAACATAATAAAGTTTGCCAGATCCTTATATTTCAACACTTAGATACCAAATATGTAGTTGTTTATAGAAACCCGTCCTTCTCCTTTTCCGAATTTCGTAAATTATTTTTAGAACAGTTAGAGCACGAGCTTGATAGGGACCTTAAAATAGTTATTTTGGGAGATTTCAATTCATGCCGGGCTAGAGTTCGAGACCAGTTAGAAATTAGATTGAACGAGCTTGGTATTGTAGTATGTGCATATATTGAGGGTACACTGTACTAATAAAGTAACATCGGTTAAGCATAAATATATCAGCAACACATTGTTGCAGTACAAAAACAAAACCATTTCAAGTGAGCGAGTAATAGCTAAGCTAAGTCAGCAGTCCCACGCTGACCACTTGTAACATATATATATATATATAGATATATATATATATATATATAGTGACATATCCATAGTCGCACCCACCATTTCACATAACTTAGCACACAAGCTTAAGTATAAGTATAAGTATAAACATTTCTAATATTGTAAACAAAAAGCCTGGTGATAACATCGACATTGGTCAAGATCAAACTGTCCCCCTTTGGTAGACATAAACAATTCACAATACTATCCCACGCATAATTGCTGACGCAGCTCAAATTTCACTCAATTTTGACTCAAGCGCATAATTGCTGACGCTGCTCAAACTTCACTCAATTTTGACTCAAGCTCTCTCAAAGCGAAGTTTGCTAAGCGACCGCAACAGATAGATAAATCAGTTCATATTCGGGAGGCAAATCTGAATGTACTCGATATAAGAAGTAGCCGTTAGTCAAAATAAAGAATTGAAATATATTTTTTTAGTAAAAAACGTGTAAAACTTAATTGGCGCAGCCGGTAGGATACGTCGGGAAAAAGTAAAGATCGCTAAAGGATAATTAATTCCTAGATCTAAAGCACAGTCGCGACCGAAATTGTTGTCGGTGTGTAACAAACGTTTTCTCGAATACGTATCCGCACAAGAACCTTCGGGTCACCAGTAGTTTATTAACATTGACCCTTCGGGCAATAAAGCTACAACAGTTAATAACGACTGGCTTTGCATATCATTCGATCCCTGCAATACGTTATTACTGGGTATTTTCAATAAGACACACACACAAACTATAAACTAAATTAAATGTACAAAGTACAAGAACACAGTGCAAAGAAATAAAAGTGCAAAATCAAAGAACTAAAAAACTTCATAACAACAAACTCAAAATCATCATCAAACACCAAAAGTGTATTACACTACGATCATGACAATGGAATTATTAGAACAACACCTCAACCAGGCCCTTTCACAACTGAGACAGGTGCCAAGTTTTGACGGATCAACAGAGAATCTCAACGCTTTTATTAAAAGGATCGATTACATCCTACATCTTTATCCAACCCGAGATGTCAGACAACACAGCATCTTATACGGAGCCATCGATTTACAAGTTGTTGGAGATGCTCAGAGAGTTTCACAAAGGACAGCAGCCAACACTTGGCAGGAGTTGAGGAACGCACTGATTGAAGAATACAAAGTGAAAACACCATTTGAAGAACTTCTTCGACGCCTGTACAACACGAATTACCAGGGAAACGTCCGTAAGTTCATCGAGGATCTCGAAAATAAATCTTATGTTATATTAAATAAGTTAGCTTTAGAAAATATACCTAGCAATACGGCACTTTATACAAACGCCATGAATAACACAATTAAAGATGTAATTACAAAAAAATTACCCGATAGGCTTTTAATAATGTTAGCCAGATACGACATTACGTCGACACAAAAACTTAAACAAGTAGCGCAAATAACAATCATAGGAACATGGGAAATTATCAGAAGAATGGTAATCCAGCCACCAGTTCAAGTGGCTATTCCAACACGAATCAGAGTTATCATGTACAAAACAAACAACACACTAATTCCGAAGACAATCAAAAAGCTCACCACGAGTTACAACAGAAATTAAGTCAAGGTAGAACCCAAAATCCCTTAAACTATCAAAATCAGTCCCATTCACGCTTGAATGCGCCAAACCCTCCGACTAAACGTCAAAGAGATAGCAACAGTGGGCAGATGAAAATGGACACATCTGAAAATTTTTATCAGCAAGCCTCGGAACAAACAGAAGAAATCCATTCATAAAATTGATTATGAATGATGAAGTTCTAAAATGTGTCATTGAAACACTAAAGGTTCACACCATAAATGGTGTAATTGAATTAAAACAAAGCATAAGACTAGGAGCAAGCAAAATTTGTCCGAGTAAACAAAAATTCTATATTCACGACTTCTCATAGCATTATGATGTTCTGATTGGGAGAGAATACCTTGAAGCATGTCAAGCGAAAATAGACTGCACAAGGATCCGTAACCTTAGGAGAATTTAACTTTTGCTTTAGATATAATGACGAAGAGGTCGAAGAGGACATGACCGCACAAGAGTGCCTTGATCCACCCTCAACAGAGGACAGACCATTTAACTTCGCTATTAATAACGAATTAACGGAAAATAATAAGTATAGGTTAGAGCATCTAAACTCAGAAGAAAAAGAAAAAATTAAAAATGTTTTACATGAATTTCGTGATATTCAGTACCATGACCATAAACACAAAATTCTAACAAAACATGAGGACCCAATTTACAAGCGTCCATATAAATATCCTCAAATATACAATGAGGAAGTAAACAAACAAATAAGCGATATGATAAAACAAAATATCATACGTAAATCCAAATCCCCTTACTGCTCACCAGTAATAATCGTTCCAAAGAAAAACGATGCATCTGGAAAGCAAAAATTCCGGTTAGTCATAGATTACCGCAATCTCAATGAACTAACTATTAATGATAAATACCCTATCCCGATCATGGATGAAATATTAAACAAACTTGGAAAATGTCAATGTTTCACAACCATTGATTTAGCCGTTTCAATACCCAAGACCGCATTTTCGACTAAACATGGCAATTACGAGTACACTCGCATGCCATTTGGTCTTAAGAATGCACCTGCAACGTTCCAACGTTGTATGAACAATCTCTTAGAAGATTTGATTTTAAGGATTGTCTGGTCTACTTAGACGACATTATAATTTTTTCCACTTCATTGGAGGAACACATTTTGTCGCTACAAAAAGTATTTGAGAAGCTTAGAGAAGCTAACTTAAAACTACAGTTGGATAAACGCGAGTTCATGAGAAAGGAAACAGAATTTCTCGGTCACATTATCACAACTAAGGGTATAAAACCAAATCCCAACAAAATACAAGCAATTGTCAAATTCCCAATTCCAAAAACCCCAAAAGAAATTAAATCATTCCTAGGATTATGTGGTTTCTATAGGACATTTATACCAAATTTCACTAATATAGTAAAACCCTTAACACTTAGAATTAAAAAAAGAGCAAAAATCAATATAAATGACAAAGACTACGAATCAGCGTTTGAAAAGCTAAAAGTACTCATAACATCCGACCCAATTTTAATATACCCTAATTTCGAAAAACCATTTTCATTAACTACAGACGCGAGTAATATGGCAATAGGGGCCGTCCTTTCGCAAGAGCATAAGCCTATATGCTATGCAAGCAGAACTCTCAACGAGCATGCGATAAATTATTCAACGATTGAAAAATAATTATTAGCAATCGTTTGGGCTACTAAATACTTTAGGTCCTATATTTTTGGTCGACAATTTCAAATCCTTAGCGATGACAGACCCTTCGTCTGGTTAAATAACCTGAAAGAACCTAACATGAAATTACAACGATGGAAAATCAAGATAAATGAGTTTGATTTCCAAATTAAATACGTCCCAGGAAAAGAAAATTATGTGGCAGATGCTCTGTCCAGAGTCCAATTAAACGAAAACTTTTTAGGCGAAGATACAATTAGCACAAGAGCAACTATACATAGTGCTCAAGAAGACAACAGTAACTATTTACAAATCACAGAACGACCAATTAATTATTATAATCGACAAATAGAATTTGAAAAGGGAACCGAGAACGCAACTAAAGTTACGAATTACATTCATAAAACCAACATAAAAATTACATACAAAGAATTAATAAAAGAATATTTATGCACAAAGAAAAGTGTACTATACTTCCACAATGAAACAGATTTTCCAATTTTTCAAGAAGCCTACTTAGAAATAATAAGTCCGAATAATTTAACAAAGGCAATGAAAACTAGTAAAAAAATTAATAGATCTTCAAACATTTGCAGAATTCAAGGTACTAATATTCAAAAAACACAAAGAATTATTACATCCAGGAATTGAAAAAACAATCAATTGGTTCAAAGAAACCCACTATTTTCCAGATTATCAAAATTTAATTCAAAATCTAATAAACGAATGTGAGATTTGCAACATCGCAAAAACAGAACACAGGGATACAAAATTAACTTTCGAAATAACTCCGGAAATCGCTAATATCCGAGAAAAATATTTAATGGATTTTTACATAATAGGAGATAAACAATTTTTATCTTGCATTGATATCTACTCAAAATTTGCATCATTAATAGAAATAAAAAGTAGAGACTGGTTAGAAACCAAACGAGCTATAATACAAGTATTCAACCAAATGGGTAAACCCCATCGAAATAAAAGCAGACAAAGACTCAGCTTTTATGTGCACCGCTTTACAATTATGGTTAAAATCAGAAGCTGTAAATATTAATATAACCACTAGTAAAAATGGCATATCCGACGTAGAACGCTTTGATAAGACAGTTAACAAAAAATTAAGAATCATTAACAGCGACACGGTCGTCGAAAATAAACTTACAAAATTTGAAACTATACTTTACACATACAATCATAAGACAAAACACAAAACGACTAACAGAACACCAGCGGACATATTCATATACGCAGGTACACCAGAGTATGACACTCAAGCTAATAAAGAAAAACTCATAATTAACCTCAACAAAAAACGAACAAATTATGAAATTGACACTAGATACAAGCATTCACCATTAGTTAAATCAAAGACAACAACCCCGTTCAAGAAAACAGGAGAACTAAGACAAATCGACGATAAACATTTTGAGGAAACAAACAGAGGCAGGAAGATAATTCATTACAAAACCAAATTCAAAAAGAACGAGAATGAAGGGCTATCTTCGGCATGCCGAAGATTTAATACCCTTGCAGACCCAACCTATTAATGCCGAGAAAATGGTTAAGGCCGAGTTTGGTCAAGGTATATTGATAAACAAAAAAAGGCTTTTAATCAAAAACCGATGTAAATAAGATTTAGCAAAAATGAAGGAAGCATAGTGAAATCTTTAAATGCCGTGCTTAATCGCAAAATCATGAAAAACAAAAAATTCTCCATCCAAAAACTTAATAATATGATATAGTGGTCCGATCTTAATAGGATTTTGCATATATATGAGGAGCATAGTAAAACTAATAAATGCCGAGTTTGGTTAAGATATCTTGAAAAACAAAATGTTTTTTCATACAAAAACTTAATTTTCGATCGATCGTTCCTATGGCAGCTATATGATATAGTGGTCCGATCTTAATAGGATTTTGCATATATATGAGGAGCTTAGTAAAACTAATAAATGCCGAGTTTGGTCAAGATATCTTGACAAACAAAATGTTTTTTCATACAAAAACTTAATTTTCGACCGATCGTTCCTATGGCGGCTATATGACATAGTGGTCCGATCTTAATAGAATTTGCTATATATATGAGGAGCATAGTAAAACTAATAAATGTCGAGTTTGGTCAAGATATCTTGATAAACAAAAGGTTTTTTCATACAAAAACTTAATTTTCGACCGATCGTTCCTATGGCAGCTATATGATATAGTGGTCCGATCTTAATAGGATTTTGCATATATATGAGGAGCTTAGTAAAACTAATAAATGCCGAGTTTGGTCAAGATATCTTGATAAACAAAATGTTTTTTCATACAAAAACTTAATTTTCGACCGAACGTTCCTATGGCGGCTATATGATATAGTGGTCCGATCTTAATAGAATTTTGCATATATATGAGGAGCATAGTAAAACCAATAAATGTCGAGTTTGGGCAAGATATCTTGATAAACAAAAGGTTTTTTCATACAAAAACTTAATTTTCGACCGATCGTTCCTATGGCGGCTATATGATATAGTGGTCCGATCTTAATAGAATTTTGCATATATATGAGGAGCATAGTAAAACTAATAAATGTCGAGTTTGGTCAAGATATCTTGATAAACAAGAGTTTTTTTCATACAAAAACTTAATTTTCGACCGATCGTTCCTATGGCAGCTATATGATATAGTGGTCCGATCTTAATAGGATTTTGCAAATATATGAGGAGCTTAGTAAAACTAATAAATGCCGAGTTTGGTCAAGATATCTTGACAAACAAAATGTTTTTTCATACAAAAACTTAATTTTCGACCGATCGTTCCTATGGCAGCTATATGATATAGTGGTCCGATCTTAATAGAATTTTGCATATATATGAGGAGCATAGTAAAACTAATAAATGTCGAGTTTGGTCAAGATATCTTGATAAACAAAAGGGTTTTTCATACAAAAACTTAATTTTCGACCGATCGTTCCTATGGCAGCTATATGATATAGTGGTCCGATCTTAATAGGATTTTGCATATCTAAGAGGAGCTTAGTAAAACTAATAAATGCCGAGTTTGGTCAAGATATCTTGACAAACAAAATTTTTTTTCATACAAAAACTTAATTTTCGACCGATCGTTCCTATGGCGGCTATATGATATAGTGGTCCGATCTTAATAGAATTTTGCATATATATGAGGAGCATAGTAAAACTAATAAATGTCGAGTTTGGTCAAGATATCTTGATAAACAAGAGTTTTTTTCATACAAAAACTTAATTTTCGACCGATCGTTCCTATGGCAGCTATATGATATAGTGGTCCGATCTTAATAGGATTTTTGCATATATATGAGGAGCTTAGTAAAACTAATAAATGCCGAGTTTGGTCAAGATATCTTGACAAACAAAATGTTTTTTTCATACAAGAACTTAATTTTCGACCGATCGTTCCTATGGCGGCTATATGATATAGTGGTCCGATCTTAATAGAATTTTGCATATATATGAGGAGCATAGTAAATCTAATAAATGTCGAGTTTGGTCAAGATATCTTGATAAACAAAAGGTTTTTTCATACAAAAACTTAATTTTCGACCGATCGTTCCTATGGCAGCTATATGATATAGTGGTCCGATCTTAATAGGATTTTGCATATATATGAGGAGCTTAGTAAAACTAATAAATGCCGAGTTTGGTCAAGATATCTTGACAAACAAAATGTTTTTTCATACAAGAACTTAATTTTCGACCGATCGTTCCTATGGCGGCTTTATGATATAGTGGTCCGATCTTAATAGAATTTTGCATATATTTGAGGAGCATAGTAAAACTAATAAACGTCGAGTTTGGTCAAGATATCTTGATAAACAAAAGGTTTTTTCATACAAAAACTTAATTTTCGACCGATCGTTCCTATGGCAGCTATATGATATAGTGGTCCGATCTTAATAGAATTTTGCATATATGAGGAGCATAGTAAAACTAATAAATGTCGAGTTTGGTCAAGATATCTTGATAAACAAGAGTTTTTTCATACAAAAACTTAATTTTCGACCGATCGTTCCTATGGCAGCTATATGATATAGTGGTCCGATCTTAATAGGATTTTGCAAATATATGAGGAGCTTAGTAAAACTAATAAATGCCGAGTTTGGTCAAGATATCTTGACAAACAAAATGTTTTTTCATACAAAAACTTAATTTTCGACCGATCGTTCCTATGGCAGCTATATGATATAGTGGTCCGATCTTAATAGGATTTTGCATAAATATGAGGAGCTTAGTAAAACTAATAAATGCCGAGTTTGGTCAAGATATCTTGACAAACAAAATGTTTTTTCATACAAAAACTTAATTTTCGACCGATCGTTCCTATGGCGGCTATATGATATAGTGGTCCGATCTTAATAGAATTTTGCATATATATGAGGAGCATAGTAAAACTAATAAATGTCGAGTTTGGTCAAGATATCTTGATAAACAAAAGGTTTTTTCATACAAAAACTTAATTTTCGACCGATCGTTCCTATGGCAGCTATATGATATAGTGGTCCGATCTTAATAGGATTTTGCATATATATGAGGAGCTTAGTAAAACTAATAAATGCCGAGTTTGGTCAAGATATCTTGACAAACAAAATGTTTTTTCATACAAGAACTTAATTTTCGACCGATCGTTCCTATGGCGGCTATATGATATAGTGGTCCGATCTTAATAGAATTTTGCATATATTTGAGGAGCATAGTAAAACTAATAAACGTCGAGTTTGGTCAAGATATCTTGATAAACAAAAGGTTTTTTCATACAAAAACTTAATTTTCGACCGATCGTTCCTATGGCAGCTATATGATATAGTGGTCCGATCTTAATAGGATTTTGCATATATATGAGGAGCTTAGTAAAACTAATAAATGCCGAGTTTGGTCAAGATATCTTGACAAACAAAATGTTTTTTCATACAAGAACTTAATTTTCGACCGATCGTTCCTATGGCGGCTATATGATATAGTGGTCCGATCTTAATAGAATTTTGCATATATATGAGGAGCATAGTAAAACTAATAAATGCCGAGTTTGGTCAAGATATCTTGACAAACAAAATGTTTTTTCATACAAGAACTTAATTTTCGACCGATCGTTCCTATGGCGGCTTTATGATATAGTGGTCCGATCTTAATAGAATTTTGCATATATTTGAGGAGCATAGTAAAACTAATAAACGTCGAGTTTGGTCAAGATATCTTGATAAACAAAAGGTTTTTTCATACAAGAACTTAATTTTCGACCGATCGTTCCTATGGCGGCTATATGATATAGTGGTCCGATCTTAATAGAATTTTGCATATATTTGAGGAGCATAGTAAAACTAATAAACGTCGAGTTTGGTCAAGATATCTTGATAAACAAAAGGTTTTTTCATACAAAAACTTAATTTTCGACCGATCGTTCCTATGGCAGCTATATGATATAGTGGTCCGATCTTAATAGGATTTTGCATATATATGAGGAGCTTAGTAAAACTAATAAATGCCGAGTTTGGTCAAGATATCTTGACAAACAAAATGTTTTTTCATACAAGAACTTAATTTTCGACCGATCGTTCCTATGGCGGCTATATGATATAGTGGTCCGATCTTAATAGAATTTTGCATATATATGAGGAGCATAGTAAAACTAATAAATGTCGAGTTTGGTCAAGATATCTTGATAAACAAAAGGTTTTTTCATACAAAAACTTAATTTTCGACCGATCGTTCCTATGGCAGCTATATGATATAGTGGTCCGATCTTAATAGGATTTTGCATATATATGAGGAGCTTAGTAAAACTAATAAATGCCGAGTTTGGTCAAGATATCTTGACAAACAAAATGTTTTTTCATACAAGAACTTAATTTTCGACCGATCGTTCCTATGGCGGCTATATGATATAGTGGTCCGATCTTAATAGAATTTTGCATTTATTTGAGGAGCATAGTAAAACTAATAAACGTCGAGTTTGGTCAAGATATCTTGATAAACAAAAGGTTTTTTCATACAAAAACTTAATTTTCGACCGATCGTTCCTATGGCAGCTATATGATATAGTGGTCCGATCCAGCTGGTTTTGACATATGTGCTGCGTGCAACAGAAATAGGGACTTCTGCAAAGTTTCATTAAGATAGCTTTAAAACTGAGGGACTAGTTCGCATAGAAACAGACAGACGGACAGACGGACAGACGGACATGGCTATATCGACTCGGCTGTTGATGCTGATCAAGAATATATATACTTTATGGGGTCGGAGATGTCTCCTTCTATGCGTTACACATTTCACGACAAAATTATAATACCCTCTGCAAGGGTATAAAAAGAAGACTTACCACAGTAAATATAACAATTACAGGTCAACAACAGACAGCGACCAGAACATACAAGCACCAGCTTAAACTAATTATTATAATATTACTATCAATAACTGTAAACCATATACAAGCACATAGCATTGAAATTAATCCTATTAAAGCCCATAACGGTTACCTCATATTTAAAACAGGAACCATAGACATTCCGACAGATTACGAATACCATTGTTTAACGGTAAACATAACAAAAACCGAAGAAACTTTTAACAATTTAATTGAACAAACTAAAGAATTTAATAACATAATACAAATCGAATACCTAGTAGAAAAATTAAACAGAGAAATAAACGGCTTAAAAATAGCCAAAACGCAGCAAAAGAGGTTTAATAAACATAGTAGGAACAGCATACAAATACTTATTTGGAACATTAGACCAAGAGGACAAAACAGAAATAGAACAAAAAATAAGTAGCTTAGCAGAAAACACTGTTCAGGTTAACGAATTAAATCACATTATAGAAGGATTAAATGATGGAATAAATGTTATGAACGAACTAAATCAAGAGACAAAAAAAGGAAAGAAATTTAAATATCCTTATATTTAACTTACAACACTTTACTGAATATATGAATATATAGAAGACATAGAGATGGGAATGCAGCTCACAAGATTAGGCATTTTTAACCCGAAATTATTAAAACATGACTATTTGTTGCATGTCAACTCTGAGAAATTGTTGCATATATAAACATCTACTTGGTGAAATCAGATACAAACGAAATACTGATAATATCTCATATTCCTCGAGCAATAATAAAAAACCTGGTATTTGAAATAATTCCATACCCAGATGAAAATAATAACATTTTGACAGAAATAGCCCATGAAAAATATTTTACACAAGACAAAAAAGTCTATAGCAAAGAAACAAAAAAATTAATTAATAATGAATGAATAACCGGAATTTTAAACCAAATAACATCAGAATGTAGTTTTACTAAAACTCTTAAAAATTTTCAAATTAACTATGTAGAACCAAATATAATTTTAACTTGGAATTTACCAAAAACTATATTAAACCACAATTGTATAAATAACGAGATAACAATAGAAGGAAACAATTTAATACAAATCTTTAATTGTTCACTACAAATTAATGAAATTTCAATTTCAAACAACATATTAGATTATACTCAAAACATTTATGTAAGCAACGATGTTATAAAATTAGAACCACTTTCGTTTGCACAAACGAAAAAAATAATATTTGAACACACAAAATTTAATAATGTATTCCAGATAATTACAATAACTATATTTGTAATCATATTAATAAGTTTAACACTGTATTTAACATATAAGTTCAAAAGCATACCTAAGAAATTAATAATAAAATATAAAAACCAAAAGTAGAAGAAACACCTACAAAAGTAGAAGATATACCAATTGAAAAAGAAGAAAATGTAATACTATACCCAAAATTAGACACCTGAGGACAGGCACTTTTCTAATGGTTGGGGGAGTGACATATCCATAGTCGCACCCACCCTTTCACATAACTTAGCACACAAGCATAAGTATAAGTATAAGTATAAACATTTCTAATATTGTAAACAAAAAGCCTGGTGATAACATCGACATTGGTCAAGATCAAACTGTCCCCCTTTGGTAGACATAAACAATTCACCCTAAATATCACGCCACTGTCAATGTTCCCATCAGAGTACTATCCCACGCATAATTGCTGACGCAGCTCAAACTTCACTCAATTTTGACTCAAGCGCATAATTGCTGACGCTGCTCAAACTTCACTCAATTTTGACTCAAGCTCTCTCAAAGCGAAGTTTGCTAAGCGACCGCAACAGATAGATAAATCAGTTCATATTCGGGAGGCAAATCTGAATGTACTCGATATAAGAAGTAGCCGTTAGTGAAAATAAAGAATTGAAATATATTTTTTTATAGTAACTATACGTTTGAAACTTAATTATATATAATATATATATACATAAGACTCTCTCCCGATTATGCTGAAAAGACAAAATATGTATGAAGCCGCTCCGCTGCTGGCGTAACCGGCAGCGCAGCTATGCGGGAGGGAGATGTAGTATGTGCATTGAGGGTACACTGTATCAATAAAGTAACATCGGTTAAGCATAAATATATCAGCAACACATTGTTGCAGTACACAAACAAAACCATTTCAAGTGAGCGAGTAATATGATCGCCCGCTTATGAGCTAAGCTAAGTCAGCAGTCCCACGCTGATCACTTGTAACATATATATACATATATATATATGTACATAAGACTCTCTCTCGATTATGCTGATAAGACAAAATATGTATGAAGCCGCTCCGCTGCTGGCGTAATATGATCGCCCGCTTATGAGCTAAGCTAAGTCAGCAGTCCCACGCTGACCTCTTGTATATATATATGTACATAAGACTCTCTCTCTCCCGATTATGCTGATAAGACAAAATATGTATGACGCCGCTCCGCTGCTGGCGTAACCGGCAGCGCAGCTGTGCGGTCTTAGCCTTTAATTTGAATAAACATTCTGAAAACTAAAGTTAAACGGCACAGACGTGCCAGTGTATTTAACCCACACTCTAACTATTGGCATAATACATGGCGACCGTGACCGAGTGAACTAAACAAGCGAAACCAAAATAAAAATCAACGAAATACATGCCGAAGGAGCTAATACATGGCTAAAATTGAAATAATTACTGAGTGAGTAGAGTGCGTGTGATATGGGTAAACGTGGAGGTGTTAAATTAAAAATAAATAAGAGAATATCTTACTTAAAGTGGCTTTTATTGTCAAGTACACCGCCACCAGCGTGGTCAACGGCTATAAAACTACAAGTTGAGCTTGACTTCTTAAAAACACAAATTAAAACCTCAGTTCCCAACACAACATATTAAAATCATAAAAGAACAAATCAAATCCATACCTCCATCCCCAAAGAAGCTACCAACATTAAGGAAGACATGCCCGAATGACTGCGAGGGACCTTTATACTCACCGTATTGTGAGACACCTATGCAGCCTGCACCGGTGCCCCAACACAGAAGTAGTATCAGCCAGTGCTGCTAGCACCGGCCTCGTCTAGCGCAACAAGCTAGACCCGGAGCAGTGAACCGACAGCGCTTCTAAGAGCGCCCACCGATAACAACATTTTTTTTTCAATGCATTGCGATGCATAAAATTTAATTTTAAAACTTAAAATTGTAAAATTGAGCGGAATAACATCTGTCCAATTAGAGTGCGGCCTGTAAAGCCACACAAACACTAGGCAGGAAATAATGTAAAAAGAAAAAAATATAAATTAATTAATTTAAAAATTAACTCAAATATTAACAAAAAAATATTTTTATTAAATTACATATGTCAATAGAAACAAACAAAATAAGTAAATCTGAAGAAATATTTGCAAATTTTGACAAAATGGGCTTAGTAGATGTAAAGTCGGTAGATTCGACAGCAAATGTAATAAACAAAGTCGAAGTCAATAACACCGACCTAAAGTTAATAACAATACTTATTGCTATTATTTTCATAATAATCATAGGACATCTATTATATAAATTGTATAAACTGCACAATAGATGAATTAAAAAACGCTATCAAAGCCAGGCAAATGACCTGGACCAAATTTAAAACAATTTTATAGTAAACAGTAACAAAGATTGTTTAAAAACGAGAAAGAAGGGCTATCTTCGGCATGCCGAAGATCTAATACCCTTGCAGACCCAACCTTTTAATGCCGAGAAAATGGTTAAGGCCGAGTTTGGTCAAGGTATATTGATAAAAAAAAGGCTTTTAATCAAAAACCGATGTAAATAAGATTTAGCAAAAATGAAGGAAGCATAGTGAAATCTTTAAATGCCGTGTTTAATCGCAAAATCATGAAAAACAAAAAATTCTCCATACAAAAACTTAATAATATGATATAGTGGTCCGATCTTAATAGGATTTTGCATATATATGAGGAGCATAGTAAAACTAATAAATGCCGAGTTTGGTTAAGATATCTTGAAAAACAAAATGTTTTTTCATACAAAAACTTAATTTTCGATCGATCGTTCCTATGGCAGCTATATGATAAAGTGGTCCGATCTTAATAGGATTTTGCATATATATGAGGAGCTTAGTAAAAGTAATAAATGCCGAGTTTGGTCAAGATATCTTGACAAACAAAATGTTTTTTCATACAAAAACTTAATTTTCGACCGATCGTTCCTATGGCGGCTATATGACATAGTGGTCCGATCTTAATAGAATTTTGCATATATATGAGGAGCATAGTAAAACTAATAAATGTCGAGTTTGGTCAAGATATCTTGATAAACAAAAGGTTTTTTCATACAAAAACTTAATTTTCGACCGATCGTTCCTATGGCAGCTATATGATATAGTCGTCCGATCTTAATAGGATTTTGCATATATATGAGGAGCTTAGTAAAACTAATAAACGCCGAGTTTGGTCAAGATATCTTGACAAACAAAATGTTTTTTCATACAAAAACTTAATTTTCGACCGATCGTTCCTATGGCGGCTATATGATATAGTGGTCCGATCTTAATAGAATTTTGCATATATATGAGAAGCATAGTAAAACTAATAAATGTCGAGTTTGGTCAAGATATCTTGATAAACAAAAGGTTTTTTCATACAAAAACTTAATTTTCGACCGATCGTTCCTATGGCAGCTATATGATATAGTGGTCCGATCTTAATAGGATTTTGCATATATATGAGGAGCTTAGTAAAACTAATAAATGCCGAGTTTGGTCAAGATATCTTGACAAACAAAATGTTTTTTCATACAAAAACTTAATTTTCGACCGATCGTTCCTATGGCGGCTATATGATATAGTGGTCCGATCTTAATAGAATTTTTGCATATATATGAGGAGCATAGTAAAACTAATAAATGTCGAGTTTGGTCAAGATATCTTGATAAACAAAAGGTTTTTTCATACAAAAACTTAATTTTCGACCGATCGTTCCTATGCAGCTATATGATATAGTGGTCCGATCCAGCTGGTTTTGACATATGTGCTGCGTGCAACAGAAATAGGGACTTCTGCAAAGTTTCATTAAGATAGCTTTAAAACTGAGGGACTAGTTCGCATAGAAACAGACAGACGGACAGACGGACATGGCTATATCGACTCGGCTGTTGATGCTGATCAAGAATATGGGGTCGGAGATGTCTCCTTCTATGCGTTACACATTTCACGACAAAATTATAATACCCTCTGCAAGGGTATAATAAAAGAATACATGAATAAAAATATATAACTATTTGATTGAAAATTTATATATGTTTTTGCACATTGTAATAATTTATTTTATAATGAAATGGAATGGCAAAATATTAATGCCGCAATAATTAAAATAAAAGAAAGTTCTGATAAATCATACAAGTGTCTAGCACAAAATAGGAATATTTCAAACGAGACTATAAGTAGACACGCAACAATATTAGTTGCATGTTTTAAACAAGCTCGTTCCGTGATACACGACAATAAAGAAAAGTTAAATACTCAGCATTGGTCGTATATATCAAGATGTTTGCATAGATTAAAAACAAACTTAAATAGCATTAAATCAAAATATTCGCTAGACATAACTATACCTTCGAATACCTCGAATGAATACTCCAGTATTAGTCGAGGAAGAAACAAACACCGATTTAGAGACAGTAAGCGAATCTGAAATCACAAGAGGTTCAGATAAACATATAAAAGAAGAAGATCTAGGCGAACTTACGATACCAGCGGTAATCACACTAGCCGAACTATCTGAGTCTGAATCAGAGTCTATTACTGAAGTAATAACTCCAAATATGACCATGTCACAAGTAGAATTTCTTAAGCTAGCCTCTTCACTCATACCTGAGTTTAGTGGAAAGTCTGAGAATCTACAAAGTTTCATTGATGCTCTTAGTTTAGTGGATTCACTAAAAGGAACACATGAAACCACAGCAGTCAGCCTAATAAAAACTAGACTCAAAGGACATTTTCGAAACTTAATCAATACCGAAAAAACAATAGTGTCCATAATAGACAAACTAAAAAGCGGTATAAAAGGCGAATCAGCTACAGCATTATCCGCTAAATTGTTCAATCTGCAGCAAAAGCAAAAGACAGCAAGTCAATATATTCAAGAAGTTGAACAGTTGACAAGGGCTTTGCAATCAGCACATATGATTAACGGTGTATCGCAAGAATATGCCGAACAACTGAGCCTACAAGTTGCTGTAAAATCAATCATAGCAAACAGCACAATTGACGAAGTTAGGTCTGTAATGAAATCACGAAATTTCAACACAATAAGTGAGATTACAATTGTGTTCGTCGATAGTTGCACAGACGCAGTAGGACACCCAAATACAGTCCTATATGCTGCGCAGCAACAAAGATCTATACCTAACCGAGGGTATAACCGCGGAAACTACCGTGGAAATTACCAAAATAATAGTAATAAATATAATGATAATAATAATAATTATAATAATTATGGCAACAATAGAAATAGAGGCCAATATAGAGGAAACTCAAACAGAGGCCACAACAATAATAATGGCAATAACAATAATGTGAGAGCTGCCCAGAACGATTCGGGGAACTCACAACAGCCCTTAGGTACACAGCAATAGACAGTAAAAAGGTTCATTCGATTAATCTTAGTGTAAATATATTCGTAACATTCACAAACGTAGCTAAAGGCAAGAAATTAATATTTTTGATAGATACTGGTGCAGACATATCTCTGTTAAAAGACAATTCAGACACTTTTAATGATATAAACATGGACAACAAAATAAATATTCAGGGAATCAATCAAGGATTAATTCAATCTAAAGGACTGACATCCTTAGAAATACAAACAACTAAATATATAATTCCACACAACTTCCATATTGTCGAATCAACTTTTTCTATACCGTGCAATGGAATTTTAGGAATAGATTTTATTAAAAAATATAATTGTCAACTAGATTTCACACCTTCAAAAGATCTGCTCATAATAAGACCAGACAATCTAAACTATCCTATATATGTTCCCATAAATTACAGCTCTGGTAACAATACAATTGTGTTACCAGCAAGATTCGAAGTTGTCCCAAAAAATTGAGTTAACTTCAAATGAAGATAGCATTTTAATTCCGAACCAGGAAATTCAACCTGGTATATATGCAGCAAACACAGTCGTGACAACTGCAAATGCACTCGTCCGTTTACTAAATACAACTAGTACCGATCAAATAATTAATATAAATAAGTTGAGTTATGAACCATAAGCAAATTATGATATATCCGAAATAAATAATGAAACTAGAACGAACGATGTTATGTCAAAGTTAACTAAAAATTTTCCAAAACTATTTAATAAACAATTAAAAGAACTTTGTTGTAAATACACAGACATATTCGGACTTGATACCGAATCAATAACAACCAATAATTTTTATAAGCAGAAACTAAGATTAAAAGGTGATGAACCTGTGTATATAAAAAATTATAGAAATCCTCATAGTCAAAAAGACGAAATTCAAGCTCAAGTCGATAAACTAATTAAAGATAGAATAGTTGAACCTTCAGCCTCAGAATAAAACAGTCCACTGTTACTAGCACCAAAGAAATCCATAGATAACGAAAAGAAAAAATGGCGATTAGTAATTGACTATCGCCAAATTAATAAAAAATTACTATCTGATAAATTTCCACTTCCTAGGATCGATGATTTCATATATCAACTAGGAAGAGCAACATATTTCTCTTGCCTTGACTTAATGTCAGGATTCCATCAGATTGAGCTAGACGAAAACTCTAGAGATATAACATCCTTTTCAACGAGCAATGGCTCTTATCGCTTCACGCGATTGCCATTTGGTTTGAAAATAGCGCCAAATTCATTCCAAAGAATGATGACTATTGCATTCTCTGGACTTGAACCATCACAAGCATTCCTATGGATGACTTAATAGTAATCGGTTGTTCCGAAAAACACATGCTTAACAATTTAATTGGTGTTTTTGACATGTGTAGGAAACAGCTACATCCTGAAAAATGTTCATTTTTCATGCATGAAGTCACATTTTTTGGACACAAATGCACAGATAAGGGAATCTTGCCAGATGACAAAAAGTTTGATGTCATATTAAATTATCCAGTTCCACATGACTCCGATAGCGCTATATATAAAAGATATGCTATGTTTCTTTAAACATGGTAAGAAAAGTATAGCAAGAATTGATATTGGAGATTTATATACATTAGTATATGGAAATATTGACTTAGGACAACTATTTCCAAGGCTCGAAAAAGAATCCGGTATATTAAAAATCAGCCAATTGAAAATGGCACCGTGGGAAAATATCTTTGAAAAAGTTTCAATAGATAATTTCAAATTTATGGGCAATAAAATATTGAACACATTGAGAGTAGCGCTACTCAACCAGGTGACCACATTAACAAATGTTAAAGAGAAAGAAGCTATATTGTCTACACTACATGATGATCCAGTACAAGGAGGTCACACAGGCATTGCAAAAACCTTGGCCAAGGTCAAAAGACATTATTACTGGAAAGGTATGACTCGTGATATAACAGAGTACATCCAGAAATGTCAAAAAGCAAAAACAACAACAAATATTAAGACCCCTTTAACAATTACTGAAACCCCGATTAAGGCTTTTGACAGAGTGATAGTGGATACAATTGGTCCACTACCAAAATCAGAAAAAGGCAATGAATACGCAGTCACGCTCATATGTGACTTGACTAAATATTTAATTGCTATACCTGTCTCAAAAAAAATAAAAATTCAATTATAAATGACTTGTGCAAATATTTAAAAATAAAGAATATAACATCAACCGCACATCATCATCAAACTGTTGGAACAATAGAAAGAAGCCACAGAACATTTATCGAATATATACGATCCTATATATCAGTAAATAAAACTGATTGGGACGTATGGCTTCAATATTTTCTTAATTGCTTCAATACAACCCCCTCTATGGCACATAATTATGGTCCATATGAGTTAGTATTTGGTAAGACTAATAATCTACCAAAGTATTTTAGCAGCATAAGTAATATAGAACCTATATATAACATAGAAGACTACGCTAAAGAAAGTAGGTATAGATTAGAAGTAGCATACAAAAGAGCAAGAAATATGCTCGAATTAAATAAACAGAAAAATAAAGAATTATATGATTTAAAAACTAGGAACATAACTCTATTAATAGGAAATTAAGTTTTACTAAGAAATTAAGTAGGCCATAAGCTAGATTTTAAATGCACAAGGCCCTATAGAGTTGAAAAAATAGAAGATAATGATAATATAGTTATTTCCGGAAATAAGAGTAAAAAACAAACAGTTCATAAAGATAGGTTAAAAATTTTTAATTCATAAAAGACAAAAAAATGAATTATTCAAGGTATGCAAAAAAAAAATATATATATATATTAAAAAAAACAGAATAAAAAAATATTTTAAACTACACTAATTACATTATAAATACATTACTGTTCATGCCAGTTCAGTTCTCAGTGTGAGAGAGTCACTCATTGAGGCAGACCCACTCACTGAGAGAGACTCACTCTCAAATAGGATCCAAAGTACGCTCAGAACTCTCCCCACGATCTCCACTCCACCTCAACCGTTTTGACACAAGAAAATGCAAATCACTTCAAATGTAAAGTTCATTATATGCAGCCGCAAGTGAAATAAAAACTACTACAATTTAAATAAAACGATCATTGTTTGATTTGAAGAAGAATATTTTTACTTATCCGACGCCTCCACCACAAACATTGGTCCTTCGAGCCGGATCTATATAAACCGATCGCGCCTACACAAGTTTTTTGGCAAAGATAAGTAAATACAAAATTTCCTCTCTATATATATATTCGGCAATATCCGCCATATTTTTCCGCCATATTTTTTCCTTTAAGAAAAGGGATTGGCAATTTTTGAATATATATATAAATATATATACAAATATATATAAATTATCCGACCACAAACCTAAAAACAGTTTAGTTAAATTTTGTGTTAGTTACTTCCAACTCAAAAGAAATCCACTTCAACATTTTTTGTATGTACATACGTACGTACTCGTGCACTTTCCTAACAATAAAAAAAAATTTTGTTTAATTACGTGTCCGCACTTAATCCGACAAGTTGCTTCACAATATTGTTTCCTAATTAATATTGTTAGTTCATGTTCTTGGTCCGACACACAAACATACACCAGGTTCACAAGCACGTATTGTACATACATACATACATACATACATACATATATTCAATCCGAATATAATTGCCCATATGCATTTTGAATAGACACTATATTTAACACAATAAAAATAAACACAACCCCCAATTCAGTTTCTTAATTTATAATTGTGCATAGTGCAAACGAATATATTTGTGCAACCACATAGTACATACATCCGATAAATAAACCCACAAATCATATGTACTATGTTTGTCCACATATAATATTTTTTAGTGCACAATCCACAGCAATATTATAACACAACAAATTATAGTAATAAATTGCAATTTCAACCGGCGTATGTGCGTATGTACACACCACACACATATGTAAAAATAAACAGCTGCCGATCCGTACTCCAATTACACGTTTTTATGCAATTGCACACATTCCCATACAATTACTCTTGTTCCGAGACGCACCAATAAAAACACAACAATCATAATTAATAGATTAATAATACTACTAATTTATTGTAAATAAACAAAAACACTACACATTAACTTCGAAGTTCTACATTTGTCAGCGGTGTGTACTCAGCCACAATAGTGGGTATTTTATGAGTACCACAAAAAAGTAAAAATAAACCAACCGTTACCGTATTCAAAGACTAATATAATAATAAAATTATCGAAAACGAGCATCGAATTCTTTATTATTATTTCCCGTGTTTAATAAATAATCGTATTTTAAATTACCAAGTCAAATAAATTTATTAATTAAATTAATTAAATCAAATAAATCTTGATTAGAAGCAAAATTATTTAAATCTTCCGCAATCTCAATCGAATTATAAACTCGATTATTTACCTGTACCGGCAATCCAGTGTTTCTTTGTTCTAAGCATCGCAACCTCTACTACTAGAAACGAGCACCTTTGTTTTCCTACCCAAGCGCTTCCGCCTAGTATGCCAACTGGCAAAGGGGACGAAACAAAGCATCAATTAGCAGTTCCGTCCGCAAGCACCTCCAGAACTTCTCCGTCTCCAACAGCAGCCCTTAGAGTCGAAAGGGAAACATCGTCCCGGAGTAAAAGCGAATCACCCGCGTCCACGCCAAGGGGAACTGTTAAGGCACCTCTTAGTTCGAGGCCAAGTCCACTGATAAAAATCAGTCGCCCGCCGTCCAAAGCTAAAAGCGAAGCATCCCTGACCACTGCAGTCGGACGCACTAAGGCAACCATTAGCACAAGATCTAGTCCGATTTCCACGCGAGCTAATACCAAAACGGCCCAAAATATGACAGACGCGGCCTTAATCAAGTTTATTGCTGTCACTGATCGGCTAAGTCAGTTTGAGGCAAAAATAAACACTCCTGGAGGCTCTGACCCGTCTCTTTACCGCAATTTACATAAATAATCCTAGGTTATCAGAGGTTGAGAAATTATTCCATCTCAATGCGAAAACCAGCGGTGAGGCTTAGGCGATTGTATCGAAGTCACCTTTGACTAACGATGGCTTCCGATCAGCCTGGGCCAATCTGACTGAGCGTTTTGAGAACCGAAAATTGTTAGTCAACAGCCAGCTCAAGATTCTTTTCAACCTGCAGCCAATCTCCCAAGAGTCTGGAACGGCAATTAAGGAACTTCAGAGCACCATTCAAGGTTGCTTAACAGCTCTGGAGTTATCCGAAATCAACATAGAAAACTGGGACTGTATCCTCGTGTTCCTATGTTCCTCCAAATTATCCAAATTAACACTCTCCTTATGGGAACAGTCCATCTCCAGAAAAAACGACATCTCATCTTGGCTTGAGATGAACGCCTTTCTCTTAGAACGCTATCGCACTCTAGAAGCGATAGAAGAGCTTAAGCCAAGCGCAAATACTCCAGCGCACTCCAGAATTGTTCGAACAGAAGCTCCTACCACTAGAAGGCTTAACTCATTTGAGAATAAGGTCGCTAACAAGCCGCAAGCCTGCAAATTGTGCTCCAGGGAGAATCACCCTATCCGTCTGTGCCCACGATTTCTCCAAATGCCCGTCAGCGAACGGGCAACTTACATCAAACAACAAAAACTATGTTTGAACTGTTTCGCTAGGGGTCATCAGTTAAGGGATTGCACAAGTGCTCACAATTGTTTTACGTGCAAGGGTCGTCACAATACGCTCTTGCATCGTAGTGACACTCCACAATTGAGCCCTACAGTAGTCTCCATGCCACAAGCAACAGCGCCCTCTAATCATTCCATACAGTCCACTCCATCCCAACAAACGAATGTTCACAATTATGTTGCAATTAACACCCACGGTGTTCTCCTAAGTACGGCTGTTATATATGTTCGCCATTTGGGTGTAAATTATACAGCTCGTGCACTGATCGACTTGGGATCAGAGGCAACATTTATTTCCGAGCGACTCTTCCACCTGATAAAGCTGCCGTACAAATCCGTACAGGCACAAGTATCGGGATTAAATCAAGCTGTTGTAGCCCAGCCTCGCAAGCTCTGCCACTTTAATATTGGCTCTCCTTCCAAGCCTCGTATCCAAATCGAGGCATCAGCCTACGTCCTACCACATTTGGCAGGGAATCTACCATCATGTTCGATCCCCCAAAGTTTATTGACAACCCTGCCAAAACTCCAGTTAGCGGACCCTAATTTCCACAAGAGTTCGCAGATAGATGTGCTGAATGGCGCTGATATCCTACCGTCCATCCTTACGGGCGGCTCCCATCCTAATATATGTGGCACGTTGCTGGGCCAGGAAACTATTTTCGGGTGGATTTTAACAGGCCCAGTTTCAAAGACCACATCCACCGCAATCTCGTCATTCTCGACTCGAATATCTGTCTCTCAAGAAGAGCAATTAGACGTCATTCTCACAAAATTTTGGGAGGTGGAGGACATTCCAGTCAAACTGGTAAAGAGCTCCGACTCCTTTTGTGAGAGTAATTTCATCCGAACAACAACAAGGAACGAGAATGGCAGATATGTAGTCACCCTACCTTTCCAAGAACCTAATCACATAGACTTAGGACATTCAAGATCTATCGCACTAGCTCAGTTTCTAAAGAACGAGAATCGTTTAAAAAGAAACCCTCCTTTGAAAGAAGAGTACGACTCCGTGATTCGGGAGTACTTCGACTTAGGTCATATGACACAAGTCTCTCCAAACAGCAACCCCAATAATTTTTACCTGCCGCATCATGCTGTTTTTAAGCCCGACAGCACCACAACAAAGGTTCGCGTTGTGTTTAACGCCTCCAGCCCGTCTTCCAATGGCAAAAGTCTAAATGATATCCTACACACGGGACCAGTACTCCAATCCGATCTGACGATTCAGATACTAAAGTGGCGATTCTACCGCTACGTTTTCAATGCCGATATAACCAAGATGTATCGGCAAATCCAGGTCGATCCAAGACATACGACCTACCAACGAATACAATTTCGCAATGAGAACGAAGAACTTTGCGACTTCGAACTCAATACAGTTACCTTTGGGGTAAACTGTGCCCCATACCTCGCAATCCGGGTCCTCCATCAACTTGCTCGTGATATACGAGAACAATGTCCCATCGCATCCAATATAATTGAAAATTATATGTATGTCGATGATGTTCTAGCAGGGGCACACACGAAGCCACAAGCAATTTCAGCCATTGCAGAACTCCGCATGGCACTCGACAGAGCTGGGTTCCCTCTGAGAAAGTGGACATCCAACACAAAGGAAGTGTTAAAAGGAATACCAAGGGACCACTTACTGTGTGCGGATTTCTTAGAAATCGAAGAGGCCAGCGTCGCTAAAACGCTAGGCATTCGATGGCAAGCCACAACAGACCAGTTTTTCTTTGCTCCGTCCAAAATGGTATCTCAGCCTTCGCTCACTAAACGTGAAGTACTATCACAGATTGCGAAATTGTTCGGTCCTGCTGGATGGCTAGCACCTGTGATAGTTCGAGCAAAGATTTTCATGCAAGAGATCTGGCTCCAAGAGCTGGGGTGGGATGATTCCCTGCCGGAAGATCTCGTTCAACGTTGGCATGACTTCCTAACCGACTATCCCTCTCTCGAAGAGATCCGAATTCCAAGATGGGTCGATTTTCAGCAAAAGGCAAAGGTGCAGTTTCACGGCTTCTGCGACGCGTCCCAGCGCGCATATGGTGCTGCACTTTATTTGCGCGTCGAGATCAACGGATGCATCTCCACTCACCTTCTCGCAGCAAAAACGAGAGTCGCGCCAGTTAAGACGGTATCACTACCACCTTTAGAGCTGTGTGGCGCCGTCCTTCTTTCCGAGCTCACCACGGCTCTTATTCCTCAGCTCCCCATCCAGAGTAAAGAAAATTTCAATTGGACAGACTCCACTATTGTTCTTGCCTGGTTGGATAAACCTCCATGCAAATGGTCTACCTTTGTGGCTAACCGGGTAGCCAAGATATCATCAACCAATGGCAAATGTTCCCATGTTCGATCCGAACATAACCCAGCTGACCTAGCTAGTCGGGGGGGTTTCTCCTCGGGACCTATTGGGCAGCACTTTGTGGTGGCATGGACCGGAATGGTTACAACTACCACAAAACCTATGGCCAGTTCCTGTTACGGTACTTGAGACAGAGATTGAACAACGCGCAGTGAAGTGCAATGTCTCACAGCTACCCTCCTATAACCTTCTGGAACGATTCTCCAGATTCGACAAGGCATTGCGAGTTATTGCATATGTCTGTCGCTTTATCCAGCGCTGTAGAAATCCAGCGATCCACTTTCCCGCCGAGCTCCGTAATGAAGAACTTACGAGAGTTCAGTTCCGACTTATCGAGTATACTCAACGCCAAGCTTATCCTAAGGAGTATAGCTGTTTGCTCGATAAGAAGCCAATTCAAGGATCAAGCAGCATTCGCAATTTAACCCCTTTCATCGATCAAAGGGGTATTCTGCGCTCCTGTGGACGGGTGAGAGCGTCAATCTCGTTAGGCTATGATGAGCGACACCCCATAATCATTCCGGCCAATTGTGATTTTTCACGCCTCCTGGTCCGATTTACCCACCTCATTTGTTTTCACGGAGGCAATCAGTTGGTAATGCGCCTCATAAGAGCCAAATACTGGATCCCAAAGCTCAAGGTCCTGGTAAAATCTACCATAAACTCCTGCAAGGTCTGTGTAATACCCCGTAGACGACTCCAGACCCAACTTATGGGCGAACTCCCAAGGGCGAGATCAACCTTTTCCCGACCCTTCACACACTGTGTCTTCGTGTGTTTCAGCACGAAAGCAATCCATTTAGAAGCCACCACAGATCTAACCACGGAGAGATTCCTGGCCGCATTTTCGCGATTTATCGCAAGACGTGGCCTTCCACAACAGATGTACTCAGATAATGGGAAAACATTTGTGGGAGCGTCATCCGTTCTTTCGAGAGATTTCTTGCAAGCGACCAAAGATCTCATCTTATCCAAGCATAGCCATCAAAACTTGTGTTGGCATTTCAATCCTCCTGGCGCTCCTCACATGGGCGGATTGTGGGAAGCAGGTGTCAAAAGCTTTAAGACCCACTTCTACAAGTCCACCGCATCCTCAAAATATACATTTGAGGAGTTCGCGACTCTCCTCTCCAAGATTGAAGCCTGCCTTAACTCCAGGCCAATCTCTCCAATGTCGGAAGATCCGACTGATTTATTGGCTCTAAGTCCAGGCCACTTCCTAGTTGGTGGCCCTCTTCTGTCAACTAACGAGCCAGTAATCAAAGAAGACGCTAGTTCTATAATTAACCGCTGGCAGCGACTCAAAGCGCTCCACCAGCAATTTTGCTTACGGTGGAATGAGTATTTGAAAGAGCTCCATAAGCGAAACAAATGGCAGTCCCCTACAAGGGACCTCCAAGTCGGTGATATGGTGATTATCAAGGAAGATAACATACCAATAAATGAATGGCGCCTTGGCCGAGTCCAGCTGGCTTGCCCAGGCACAGATGACAAGGTCCGCGTAGTGGACGTGCTTACCGCTCGTGGTGTCTTCCGAAGGCCAATAGCCAAATTGGTCCTTCTTCCTACTGAGGCAAATAGCACCACCGACTAATCCTTAAAAGCAACTAATCCCTCTTTCAAAACAAAATCATCACATAATAACACCTGTCCTACATCTTATTCTCCAGTTCACTCCTCTGTAGAGAACCAGCATGGCACCGTCAACGAAGGCATCCAATCAACGTCAACGTCAAGGAACGGACTCTTTTAGATGCCGGGTGTGTAGAGGCATCCATGCGCTACGCAAGTGTCAGCGCTTCTTGAAGCTCACGCCCGAGAAGCGTCTCCGAGCCGTGTTAATTAACAAATATTGCTCCAACTGCCTGGCTCATCAGCATTCAGGGAATCATGCCGCAGTGGAGCCAAGTGCAAAATTTGCAAAAAGGACCACCACAGCTTACTCCACATGCGTGATCCCCGTAGCGCTCGACCCTCTCGGTCCGACAACAGGCCCACAAGAAGAGCTTCTGGCTCCTCGCCCTCCAGCGGCACATCACCCCCAAGCCCGAGACGTGCTACTATGCGGACGTCGCTTACGTCCCTTCTCCAGCACAAGGGGGTCAGTATACTGCCCACCGCCATAGTGCTGCTCGACACCGGAAAAAAGACCCTTGAGACGCGGGCTCTGATCGATCCATGTTGTTCAGTAAGCCGCATTAATGCAACCGTGGCAAGGGCCTATGGCCTTTCCGTCACACGCATTGGCGCAGAAGGAGCGTGCACAGCCGTGCTACGCTCCAAGACAACTCAGATGTCGCGAGAAGTGGTCTTAATGGCTGACCCGCAACTCAACTGCATAACTCCAGCCCGAGCTATCAGAGCGGACATGAAGGACCCGTTCAGCAACGTCGCTTTGGCGGACAACGAATGGTTCCGTCCATCTCCAGTCCCTTTGGTACTCGGCGCCGACGTCTACCCAGACATCATCCTACCAGGTATCCTCCCGAGCCAAGGCGGTCTGCCGATGGCTCAAAATACCAAGTTTGGATGGATACTCTCTGGCACATGCACGCAATTGGAATCCTTGCAATCTGCATATTGCCAGGGGGGGGAGAATGTTCATGCCAGTTCAGTTCTAGTCATTGCTAGTCTGAACACAGCATTGACTGAGCCTCACTCAGTGTGAGAGAGTCACTCATTGAGGCAGACCCACTCACTGAGAGAGACTCACTCAATGCTGTGTGAGGTCCCTTGTAGGGGACTGCCATTTGTTATGGAGCTCTTTCAAATACTCATTCTTCCACCGTAAGCAAAATTGCTGGTGGAGCGCTTTGAGTCGCTGCCAGCGGTTAATTATAGAACTAGCGTCTTCTTTGATTACTGGCTCGTTAGTTGACAGAAGAGGGCCACCAACTAGGAAGTGGCCTGGACTTAGAGCCAATAAATCAGTCGGATCTTCCGACATTGGAGAGATTGGCCTGGAGTTAAGGCAGGCTTCAATCTTGGAGAGGAGAGTCGCGAACTCCTCAAATGTATATTTTGAGGATGCGGTGGACTTGTAGAAGTGGGTCTTAAAGCTTTTGACACCTGCTTCCCACAATCCGCCCATGTGAGGAGCGCCAGGAGGATTGAAATGCCAACACAAGTTTTGATGGCTATGCTTGGATAAGATGAGATCTTTGGTCGCTTGCAAGAAATCTCTCGAAAGAACGGATGACGCTCCCACAAATGTTTTCCCATTATCTGAGTATATCTGTTGTGGAAGGCCACGTCTTGCGATAAATCGCGAAAATGCGGCCAGGAATCTCTCCGTGGTTAGATCTGTGGTGGCTTCTAAATGGATTGCTTTCGTGCTGAAACACACGAAGACACAGACATAACCCTTGGTAATTTTGCATGCTCGACCAATGTAGCTTTTAATATCGAAAGGTCCGGCAAAGTCTACACCCGTATGTGTGAAGGGTCGGGAAAAGGTTGATCTCGCCCTTGGGAGTTCGCCCATAAGTTGGGTCTGGAGTCGTCTACGGTGTATTACATAGACCTTGCAGGAGTTTATGGTAGATTTTACCAGGACCTTGAGCTTTGGGATCCAGTATTTGGCTCTTATGAGGCGCATTACGAACTGATTGCCTCCGTGAAAACAAATGAGGTGGGTAAATCGGACCAGGAGGCGTGAAAAATCACAATTGGCCGGAATGATTATGGGGTGTCGCTCTCACCCGTCCACAGGAGCGCAGAATACCCCTTTGATCGATGAAAGGGGTTAAATTGCGAATGCTGCTTGATCCTTGAATTGGCTTCTTATCGAGCAAACAGCTATACTCCTTAGGATAAGCTTGGCGTTGAGTATACTCGATAAGTCGGAACTGAACTCTCGTAAGTTCTTCATTACGGAGCTCGGCGGGAAAGTGGATCGCTGGATTTCTACAGCGCTGGATAAAGCGACAGACATATGCAATAACTCGCAATGCCTTGTCGAATCTGGAGAATCGTTCCAGAAGGTTATAGGAGGGTAGCTGTGAGACATTGCACTTCACTGCGCGTTGTTCAATCTCTGTCTCAAGTACCGTAACAGGAACTGGCCACCACAAAGTGCTGCCCAATAGGTCCCGAGGAGAAACCCCCCGACTAGCTAGGTCAGCTGGGTTATGTTCGGATCGAACATGGGACCATTTGCCATTGGTTGATGATATCTTGGCTACCCGGTTAGCCACAAAGGTAGACCATTTGCATGGAGGTTTATCCAACCAGGCAAGAACAATAGTGGAGTCTGTCCAATTGAAATTTTCTTTACTCTGGATGGGGAGCTGAGGAATAAGAGCCGTGGTGAGCTCGGAAAGAAGGACGGCGCCACACAGCTCTAAAGGTGGTAGTGATACCGTCTTAACTGGCGCGACTCTCGTTTTTGCTGCGAGAAGGTGAGTGGAGATGCATCCGTTGATCTCGACGCGCAAATAAAGTGCAGCACCATATGCGCGCTGGGACGCGTCGCAGAAGCCGTGAAACTGCACCTTTGCCTTTTGCTGAAAATCGACCCATCTTGGAATTCGGATCTCTTCGAGAGAGGGATAGTCGGTTAGGAAGTCATGCCAACGTTGAACGAGATCTTCCGGCAGGGAATCATCCCACCCCAGCTCTTGGAGCCAGATCTCTTGCATGAAAATCTTTGCTCGAACTATCACAGGTGCTAGCCATCCAGCAGGACCGAACAATTTCGCAATCTGTGATAGTACTTCACGTTTAGTGAGCGAAGGCTGAGATACCATTTTGGACGGAGCAAAGAAAAACTGGTCTGTTGTGGCTTGCCATCGAATGCCTAGCGTTTTAGCGACGCTGGCCTCTTCGATTTCTAAGAAATCCGCACACAGTTAGTGGTCCCTTGGTATTCCTTTTAACACTTCCTTTGTGTTGGATGTCCACTTTCTCAGAGGGAACCCAGCTCTGTCGAGTGCCATGCGGAGTTTTGCAATGGCTGAAATTGCTTGTGGCTTCGTGTGTGCCCCTGCTAGAACATCATCGACATACATATAATTTTCAATTATATCGGATGCGATGGGACATTGTTCTCGTATATCACGAGCAAGTTGATGGAGGACCCGGATTGCGAGGTATGGGGCACAGTTTACCCCAAAGGTAACTGTATTGAGTTCGAAGTCGCAAAGTTCTTCGTTCTCATTGCGAAATTGTATTCGTTGGTAGGTCGTATGTCTTGGATCGACCTGGATTTGCCGATACATCTTGGTTATATCGGCATTGAAAACGTAGCGGTAGAATCGCCACTTTAGTATCTGAATCGTCAGATAGGATTGGAGTACTGGTCCCGTGTGTAGGATATCATTTAGACTTTTGCCATTGGAAGAAGGGCTGGAGGCGTTAAACACAACGCGAACTTTGTTGTGGTGCTGTCGGGCTTAAAAACAGCATGATGCGGCAGGTAAAAATTATTGGGGTTGCTGTTTGGAGAGACTTGTGTCATATGACCTAAGTCGAAGTACTCCCGAATCACGGAGTCATACTGCTCTTTCAAAGGAGGGTTTCTTTTTAAACGATTCTCGTTCTTTAGATACTGAGGTAGTGCGATAGATCTTGAATGTCCTAGGTCTATGTGATTAGGTTCTTGGAAAGGTAGGGTGACTACATATCTGCCATTCTCGTTCCTTGTTGTTGTTCGGATGAAATTACTCTCACAAAAGGAGTCGGAGCTCTTTACCAGTTTGACTGGAATGTCCTCCACCTCCCAAAATTTTGTGAGAATGCCGTCTAATTGCTCTTCTTGAGAGACAGATATTCGAGTCGAGAATGACGAGATTGCGGTGGATGCGGTCTTTGAAACTGGGCCTGTTAAAATCCACCCGAAAATAGTTTCCTGGCCCAGCAACGTGCCACATATATTAGGATGGGAGCCGCCCGTAAGGATGGACGGTAGGATATCAGCGCCAATCAGCACATCTATCTGCGAACTCTTGTGGAAATTAGGGTCCGCTAACTGGAGTTTTGGCAGGGTTGTCAATAAACTTTGGGGGATCGAACATGATGGTAGATTCCCTGCCAAATGTGGTAGGACGTAGGCTGATGCCTCGATTTGGATACGAGGCTTGGAAGGACAGCCAATATTAAAATGGCAGAGCTTGCGAGGCTGGGCTGCAACAGCTTGATTTAATCCCGATACTTGTGCCTGTACGGATTTGTACGGCAGCTTTATCAGGTGGAAGAGTCGCTCGGAAATAAATGTTGCCTCTGATCCCGAGTCGATCAGTGTACGAGCTGTATAATTTACACCCAAATGGCGAACATATATAACAGCCGTACTTAGGAGAACACCGTGGGTGTTAATTGCAACATAATTGTGAACATTCGTTTGTTGGGATGGAGTGGACTGTATGGAATGATTAGAGGGCGCTGTTGCTTTGTGGCATGGAGACTACTGTAGGGCTCAATTGTGGAGTGTCACTACGATGCAAGAGCGTATTGTGACGACCCTTGCACGTAAAACAATTGTGAGCACTTGTGCAATCCCTTAACTGATGACCCCTAGCGAAACAGTTCAAACATAGTTTTTGTTGTTTGATGTAAGTTGCCCGTTCGCTGACGGGCATTTGGAGAAATCGTGGGCACAGACGGATAGGGTGATTCTCCCTGGAGCACAATTTGCAGGCTTGCGGCTTGTTAGCGACCTTATTCTCAAATGAGTTAAGCCTTCTAGTGGTAGGAGCTTCTGTTCGAACAATTCTGGAGTGCGCTGGAGTATTTGCGCTTGGCTTAAGCTCTTCTATCGCTTCTAGAGTGCGATAGCGTTCTAAGAGAAAGGCGTTCATCTCAAGCCAAGATGAGATGTCGTTTTTTCTGGAGATGGACTGTTCCCATAAGGAGAGTGTTAATTTGGATAATTTGGAGGAACATAGGAACACGAGGATACAGTCCCAGTTTTCTATGTTGATTTCGGATAACTCCAGAGCTGTTAAGCAACCTTGAATGGTGCTCTGAAGTTCCTTAATTGCCGTTCCAGACTCTTGGGAGATTGGCTGCAGGTTGAAAAGAATCTTGAGCTGGCTGTTGACTAACAATTTTCGGTTCTCAAAACGCTCAGTCAGATTGGCCCAGGCTGATCGGAAGCCATCGTTAGTCAAAGGTGACTTCGCTACAATCGCCTGAGCCTCACCGCTGGTTTTCGCATTGAGATGGAACAATTTCTCGACCTCTGATAACCTAGGATTATTTATGTAAATTGCGGTAAAGAGGTCTCGAAATGTGGGCCATCGTATGTAATCTCCGCTGAAGATTTCTGTGTCGCAAGGAGGTAAGCGACACCCTGTGGGAACATATGTCGGAATGGTGGACTGAGCGGATGGACTATTTTGGGCGTTAGCGGTATCGATTTGCTCGCTAAGTTTAGCGGCGCATCTCTCATATACCATATAACAATAGTCGTACTTGGACTGCATAACTGAAATGGTTTCCAGTGAACCGGCTTCCGAGATTATTGTTGAGCCGACCTCGTACTCTTTTTCAACCTTGTCCCACAAGGCTCGCACTTGGTCCCGACTGACCTGGCACGTATAGAGAGACGGATCAGAGCCTCCAGGAGTGTTTATTTTTGCCTCAAACTGACTTAGCCGATCAGTGACAGCAATAAACTTGATTAAGGCCGCGTCTGTCATATTTTGGGCCGTTTTGGTATTAGCTCGCGTGGAAATCGGATTAGATCTTGTGCTAATGGTTGCCTTAGTGCGTCCGACTGCAGTGGTCAGGGATGCTTCGCTTTTAGCTTTGGACGGCGGGCGACTGATTTTTATCAGTGGACTTGGCCTCGAACTAAGAGGTGCCTTAACAGTTCCCCTTGGCGTGGACGCGGGTGATTCGCTTTTACTCCGGGACGATGTTTCCCTTTCGACTCTAAGGGCTGCTGTTGGAGACGGAGAAGTTCTGGAGGTGCTTGCGGACGGAACTGCTAATTGATGCTTTGTTTCGTCCCCTTTGCCAGTTGGCATACTAGGCGAAAGCGCTTGGGTGGGAAAACAAAGGTGCTCGTTTCTAGTAGTAGAGGTTGCGATGCTTAAAACAAAGAAACACTGGATTGCCGGTACAGGTAAATAATCGAGTTTATAATTCGATTGAGATTGCGGAAGATTTAAATAATTTTGCTTCTAATCAAGATTTATTTGATATAATTAATTTAATTAATAAATTTATTTGACTTGGTAATTTAAAATACGATTATTTATTAAACACGGGAAATAATAATAAAGAATTCGATGCTCGTTTTCGATAATTTTATTATTATATTAGTCTTTGAATACGGTAACGGTTGGTTTATTTTTACTTTTTGTGGTACTCATAAAATACCCACTATTGTGGCTGAGTACACACCGCTGACAAATGTAGAACTTCGAAGTTAATGTGTAGTGTTTTTGTTTATTTACAATAAATTAGTAGTATTATTAATCTTTTAATTATGATTGTTGTGTTTTTATTGGTGCGTCTCAGAACAAGAGTAATTGTATGGGAATGTGTGCAATTGCATAAAAACGTGTAATTGGAGTACGGATCGGCAGCTGTTTATTTTTACATATGTGTGTGGTGTGTACATACGCACATACGCCGGTTGAAATTGCAATTTATTACTATAATTTGTTGTGTTATAATATTGCTGTGGATTGTGCACTAAAAAATATTATATGTGGACACACATAGTACATATGATTTGTGGGTTTATTTATCGGATGTATGTACTATGTGGTTGCACAAATATATTCGTTTGCACTATGCACAATTATAAGTTAAGAAACTGAATTGGGGGTTGTGTTTATTTTTATTGTGTTAAATACAGTGTCTATTCAAAATGCATATGGGCAATTATATTCGGATTGAATATATGTATGTATGTATGTATGTATGTATGTACAATACGTGCTTGTGAACCTGGTGTATGTTTGTGTGTCGGACCAAGAACATGAACTAACAATATTAATTAGGAAACAATATTGTGAAGCAACTTGTCGGATTAAGTGCGGACACGTAATTAAAAAAAATTTTTTTTTATAGTTAGGAAAGTGCACGAGTGCGTACGTATGTACATACAAAAAAAGTTGAAGTGGATTTCTTTTGTAGTTGGAAGTAACTAACACAAAATTTAACTAAACTGTTTTTAGGTTTGTGGTCGGATAATTTATATATATTTGTATATATATTATATATATATTCAAAAAATTGCCAATCACATTTCTTAAAGGAAAAAATATGGCGGAAAAATATGGCGGATATTGCCGAATATATATATAGAGAGGAAATTTTGTATTTACTTATCTTTGCCAGAAAACTTGTGTAGGGGCGATCGGTTTATATAGATCCGGCTCGAAGGACCAATGTTTGTGGTGGAGGCGTCGGATAAGTAAAAATATTCTTCTTCAAATCAAACAATGATCGTTTTATTTAAATTGTAGTAGTTTTTATTTCACTTGCGGCTGCATATAATGAACTTTACATTTGAAGTGATTTGCATTTTCTTGTGTCAAAACGGTTGAGGTGGAGTGGAGATCGTGGGGAGAGTTCTGAGCGTACTTTGGATCCTATTTGAGAGTGAGTCTCTCTCAGTGAGTGGGTCTGCCTCAATGAGTGACTCCTCTCACACTGAGTGAGGCTCAGTCAATGCTGTGTTCAGACTAGCAATGACTAGAACTGAACTGGCATGAACAGTAATGTATTTATAATGTAATTAGTGTAGTTTAAAATATTTTTTTATTCTGTTTTTTTTTTTATATATATATATATATTTTTTTTTGCATACCTTGAATAATTTTTAACCTAACTTTATGAACTGTTTGTTTTTTACTCTTATTTCCGGAAATAACTATATTATCATTATCTTCTATTTTTTCAACTCTATAGGGCCTTGTGCATTTAAAATCTAGCTTATGGCCTACTTAATTTCTTAGTAAAACTTTATTTCCTATTGATAGACTTATGTTCCTAGTTTTTAGATCATATAATTCTTTATTTTTCTGTTTATTTAATTCGAGCATATTTCTTGCTGTTTTGTATGCTACTTCTAATCTATACCTACTTTCTTTAGAAGACTACTCTATGTTATATGTAGGTTCTATATTACTTATGCTGCTAAAATACTTTGGTAGATTATTAGTCTTACCAAATACTAACTCATATGGACCATAATTATGTGCCATAGAGGGGGTTGTATTGAAGCAATTAAGAAAATATTGAAGCCATACGTCCCAATCAGTTTTATTTACTGATATATAGGATCGTATATATTCGATAAATGTTCTGTGGCTTCTTTCTATTGTTCCAACAGTTTGATGATGATGTGCGGTTGATGTTATAATCTTTATTTTTAAATATTTGCACAAGTCATTTATAATTGAATTTTTATTTTTTTTGAGACAGGTATAGCAATTAAATATTTAGTCAAGTCACATCTGGCAAGATTCCCTTATCTGTGCATTTGTGTCCAAAAAATGTGACTTCATGCATGAAAAATGAACATTTTTCAGGATGTAGCTGTTTCCTACACATGTCAAAACACCAATTAAATTGTTAAGCATGTGTTTTTCGGAACAACCGATTACTATTAAGTCATCCATAGGAATGCTTGTGATGGTTCAAGTCCAGAGAATGCAATAGTCATCATTCTTTGGAATGTATTTGGCGCTATTTTCAAACCAAATGGCAATCGCGTGAAGCGATAAGAGCCATTGCTCGTTGAAAAGGATGTTATATCTCTAGAGTTTTCGTCTAGCTCAATCTGATGGAATCCTGACATTAAGTCAAGGCAAGAGAAATATGTTGCTCTTCCTAGTTGATATATGAAATCATCGATCCTAGGAAGTGGAAATTTATCAGATAGTAATTTTTTATTAATTTGGCGATAGTCAATTACTAATCGCCATTTTTTCTTTTCGTTATCTATGGATTTCTTTGGTGCTAGTAACAGTGGACTGTTGTATTCTGAGGCTGAAGGTTCAACTATTCTATCTTTAATTAGTTTATCGACTTGAGCTTGAAATTCGTCTTTTTGACTATGAGGATTTCTATAATTTTTCATATATACAGGTTCATCACCTTTTAATCTTAGTTTCTGCTTATAAAAATTATTGGTTGTTATTGATTCGGTATCAAGTCCGAATATGTCTGTGTATTTACAACAAAGTTCTTTTAATTGTTTATTAAATAGTTTTGGAAAATTTTTAGTTAACTTTGACATAACATCGTTCGTTCTAGTTTCATTATTTATTTCGGATATATCATAATTTGCTTATGGTTCATAACTCAACTTATTTATATTAATTATTTGATCGGTACTAGTTGTATTTAGTAAACGGACGAGTGCATTTGCAGTTGTCACGACTGTGTTTGCTGCATATATACCAGGTTGAATTTCCTGGTTCGGAATTAAAATGCTATCTTCATTTGAAGTTAACTCAATTTTTGGGACAACTTCGAATCTTGCTGGTAACACAATTGTATTGTTACCAGAGCTGTAATTTATGGGAACATATATAGGATAGTTTAGATAGTCTGGTCTTATTATGAGCAGATCTTTTGAAGGTGTGAAATCTAGTTGGCAATTATATTTTTTAATAAAATCTATTCCTAAAATTCCATTGCACGGTATAGAAAAAGTTGATTCGACAATATGGAAGTTGTGTGGAATTATATATTTAGTTGTTTGTATTTCTAAGGATGTCAGTCCTTTAGATTGAATTAATCCTTGATTGATTCCCTGAATATTTATTTTGTTGTCCATGTTTATATCATTAAAAGTGTCTGAATTGTCTTTTAACAGAGATATGTCTGCACCAGTATCTATCAAAATATTAATTTCTTGCCTTTAGCTACGTTTGTGAATGTTACGAATATATTTACACTAAGATTAATCGAATGAACCTTTTTACTGTCTATTGCTGTGTACCTAAGGGCTGTTGTGAGTTCCCCGAATCGTTCTGGGCAGCTCTCACATTATTGTTATTGCCATTATTATTGTTGTGGCCTCTGTTTGAGTTTCCTCTATATTGGCCTCTATTTCTATTGTTGCCATAATTATTATAATTATTATTATTATCATTTCTATTACTATTATTTTGGTAATTTCCACGGTAGTTTCCGCGGTTATACCCTCGGTTAGGTATAGATCTTTGTTGCTGCGCAGCATATAGGACTGTATTTGGGTGTCCTACTGCGTCTGTGCAACTATCGACGAACACAATTGTAATCTCACTTATTGTGTTGAAATTTCGTGATTTCATTACAGACCTAACTTCGTCAATTGTGCTGTTTGCTATGATTGATTTTACAGCAACTTGTAGGCTCAGTTGTTCGGCATATTCTTGCGATACACCGTTAATCATATGTGCTGATTGCAAAGCCCTTGTCAACTGTTCAACTTCTTGAATATATTGACTTGCTGTCTTTTGCTTTTGCTGCAGATTGAACAATTTAGCGGATAATGCTGTAGCTGATTCGCCTTTTATACCGCTTTTTAGTTTGTCTATTATGGACACTATTGTTTGTTCGGTATTGATTAAGTTTCGAAAATGTCCTTTGAGTCTAGTTTTTATTAGGCTGACTGCTGTAGTTTCATGTGTTCCTTTTAGTGAATCCACTAAACTAAGAGCATCAATGAAACTTTGTAGATTCTCAGACTTTCCACTAAACTCAGGTATGAGTGAAGAGGCTAGCTTAAGAAATTCTACTTGTGACATGGTCATATTTGGAGTTATTACTTCAGTAATAGACTCTGATTCAGACTCAGATAGTTCGGCTAGTGTGATTACCGCTGGTATCGTAAGTTCGCCTAGATCTTCTTCTTTTATATGTTTATCTGAACCTCTTGTGATTTCAGATTCGCTTACTGTCTCTAAATCGGTGTTTGTTTCTTCCTCGACTAATACTGGAGTATTCAAAATCGAAGGTATAGTTATGTCTAGCGAATATTTTGATTTAATGCTATTTAAGTTTGTTTTTAATCTATGCAAACATCTTGATATATACGACCAATGCTGAGTATTTAACTTTTCTTTATTGTCGTGTATCACGGAACGAGCTTGTTTAAAACATGCAACTAATATTGTTGCGTGTCTACTTATAGTCTCGTTTGAAATATTCCTATTTTGTGCTAGACACTTGTATGATTTATCAGAACTTTCTTTTATTTTAATTATTGCGGCATTAATATTTTGCCATTCCATTTCATTATAAAATAAATTATTACAATGTGCAAAAACATATATAAATTTTCAATCAAATAGTTATATATTTTTATTCATGTATTCTTTTATTATACCCTTGCAGAGGGTATTATAATTTTGTCGTGAAATGTGTAACGCATAGAAGGAGACATCTCCGACCCCATAAAGTATATATATTCTTGATCAGCATCAACAGCCGAGTCGATATAGCCATGTCCGTCTGTCCGTCTGTCTGTTTCTATGCGAACTAGTCCCTCAGTTTTAAAGCTATCTTAATGAAACTTTGCAGAAGTCCCTATTTCTGTTGCACGCAGCACATATGTCAAAACCAGCTGGATCGGACCACTATATCATATAGCTGCATAGGAACGATCGGTCGAAAATTAAGTTTTTGTATGAAAAAACCTTTTGTTTATCAAGATATCTTGACCAAACTCGACATTTATTAGTTTTGCTATGCTCCTCATATATATGCAAAATTCTATTAAGATCGGACCACTATATCATATAGCCGCCATAGGAACGATCGGTCGAAAATTAAGTTTTTGTATGAAAAAACATTTTGTTTGTCAAGATATCTTGACCAAACTCGGCATTTATTAGTTTTACTAAGCTCCTCATATATATGCAAAATCCTATTAAGATCGGACACCTATATCATATAGCTGCCATAGGAACGATCGGTCGAAAATTAAGTTTTTGTATGAAAAAACCTTTTGTTTATCAAGATATCTTGACCAAACTCGACATTTATTAGTTTTACTATGCTCCTCATATATATGCAAAATTCTATTAAGATCGGACCACTATATCATATAGCCGCCATAGGAACGATCGGTCGAAAATTAAGTTTTTGTATGAAAAAACATTTTGTTTGTCAAGATATCTTGACCAAACTCGGCATTTATTAGTTTTACTAAGCTCCTCATATATATGCAAAATCCTATTAAGATCGGACCACTATATCATATAGCTGCCATAGGAACGATCGATCGAAAATTAAGTTTTTGTATGAAAAACCTTTTGTTTATCAAGATATCTTGACCAAACTCGACATTTATTAGTTTTACTATGCTTCTCATATATATGCAAAATTCTATTAAGATCGGACCACTATATCATATAGCCGCCATAGGAACGATCGGTCGAAAATTAAGTTTTTGTATGAAAAAACATTTTGTTTGTCAAGATATCTTGACCAAACTCGGCATTTATTAGTTTTACTAAGCTCCTCATAGATATGCAAAATCCTATTAAGATCGGACCACTATATCATATAGCTGCCATAGGAACGATCGGTCGAAAATTAAGTTTTTGTATGAAAAAACCTTTTGTTATCAAGATATCTTGACCAAACTCGACATTTATTAGTTTTACTATGCTCCTCATATATATGCAAAATTCTATTAAGATCGGACCACTATATCATATAGCCGCCATAGGAACGATCGGTCGAAAATTAAGTTTTTGTATGAAAAAACCTTTTGTTTATCAAGATATTTTGACCAAACTCGACATTTATTAGTTTTACTATGCTCCTCATATATATGCAAAATTCTATTAAGTTTGGACCACTATATCATATAGCCGCCATAGGAACGATCGGTCGAAAATTAAGTTTTTGTATGAAAAAACATTTTGTTTGTCAAGATATCTTGACCAAACTCGGCGTTTATTAGTTTTACTAAGCTCCTCATATATATGCAAAATCCTATTAAGATCGGACCACTATATCATATAGCTGCCATAGGAACGATCGGTCGAAAATTAAGTTTTTGTATGAAAAAACCTTTTGTTTATCAAGATATCTTGACCAAACTCGACATTTATTAGTTTTACTATGCTCCTCATATATATGCAAAATTCTATTAAGATCGGACCACTATGTCATATAGCCGCCATAGGAACGATCGGTCGAAAATTAAGTTTTTGTATGAAAAAACATTTTGTTTGTCAAGATATCTTGACCAAACTCGGCATTTATTAGTTATTTTAAACAATCTTTGTTACTGTTTACTATAAAATTGTTTTAAATTTGGTCCAGGTCATTTGCCTGGCTTTGATAGCGTTTTTTAATTCATCTATTGTGCAGTTTATACAATTTATATAATAGATGTCCTATGATTATTATGAAAATAATAGCAATAAGTATTGTTATTAACTTTAGGTCGGTGTTATTGACTTCGACTTTGTTTATTTCATTTGCTGTCGAATCTACCGATTTTACATCTACTAAGCCCAATTTGTCAAAATTTGCAAATATTTCTTCAGATTTACTTATTTTGTTTGTTTCTATTGACATATGTAATTTAATAAAAATATTTTTTTTTTACTTTTATCCTGCTGTAAATATTTGAGTTAATTTTTAAATTAATTAATTTCATCATCAAACTGTTGGAACAATAGAAAGAAGCCACAGAACATTTATCGAATATATACGATCCTATATATCAGTAAATAAAACTGATTGGGACGTATGGCTTCAATATTTTCTTAATTGCTTCAATACAACCCCCTCTATGGCACATAATTATGGTCCATATGAGTTAGTATTTGGTAAGACTAATAATCTACCAAAGTATTTTAGCAACATAAGTAATATAGAACCTACATATAACATAGAAGACTACGCTAAAGAAAGTAAGTATAGATTAGAAGTAGCATACAAAAGAGCAAGAAATATGCTCGAATTAAATAAACAGAAAAATAAAGAATTATATGATTTAAAAACTAGGAACATAACTCTATTAATAGGAAATAAAGTTTTACTAAGAAATTAAGTAGGCCATAAGCTAGATTTTAAATGCACAAGGCCCTATAGAGTTGAAAAATAGAAGATAATGATAATATAGTTATTTCCGGAAATAAGAGTAAAAAACAAACAGTTCATAAAGATAGGTTAAAAATTTTTAATTCATAAAAGACAAAAAATGAATTATTCAAGGTATGCAAAAAAAAAAAATATATATATATAAAAAAAAAACAGAATAAAAAAATATTTTAAACTACACTAATTACATTATAAATACATTACAAATACAATAAATCTGCAAATTTCAAAAATATTTTGTATATAAAATAAATTTAAGTAAAATAACTCCACTTATTTACGTTATTTTTAAAAAGGAGGATATGTAGTATGTGCATATATTGAGGGTACACTGTACCAATAAAGTAACATAGGTTAAGCATAAATATATCAGCAACACATTGTTGCAGTACACAAACAAAACCATTTCAAGTGAGCGTGTAATATGATCGCCCGCTTATGAGCTAAGCTAAGTCAGCAGTCCCACGCTATATGTACATAAGAGTCTCTCTCTCCCGATTATGCTGATAAGACAAAATATGTATGACGCCGCTCCGCTGCTGGCGTAACCGGCAGCGCAGCTATGCGGTCTTAGCCTTAAATTTGAATAAACATTCTGAAAACTAAAGTCAAACGGCACAGACGTGCCAGTGTATTTAACCCACACTCAAACTATTGGCATAATACAGTATATCATCTCTTTTGCGTGGGGTACCTACAACAAAACAGCTAACTGAAATAGATTGGGTATTTTCGACTAACGGACTGGACAATAAAAGAGCCCAGGTGTATGAAACGGCATATAGCTACCACGATGGTATTTTCGTTTTCAATAGCTAGGAAACTTTTGATAAGTTTATCTTTTGAGTGATGGATCAAAAACATATATATATATATATATATATATGTATATAAATATTCTTCGGCTGTTCGCTCTCGATCACATTTTTTTTTTTTGACATGGACATGGACGGAAGCGAGAACAAAAAGCTTAAATTCGCACTTAATAGAAAAGCTTCGGTCTGCAAAGGTATTAAATCTTCGGCGTGTCGAAGATAGCCCTTCTTTCTCGTTTTTTTTCACGCTGCCTTCACCAAACTCGGTTTTTTTAGTTCTGCTATGCTCCTCATATATACGCAATATTCTAACAACATCGGACCACAATATCAAATAGCTGTGATAGGAACGATCGGTCAAAAATTAATTTGTTGTAGTAAATATATTTTTGTTTATCAAGATATCTTGACTAAACTCGGCATTTATAAGTTTTTCTATGCTCCTTATATATAATATAATAATTTATATATATTTATATAATTAATTTATATAATTAAGTTGTCGTATGAAAAACATATCTGTTTATCAAGATATCTTGACCATACTCGACATTTATTGGTTTTACTAGGCTCCTCATATATAAGCAAAATCTTATATCATATAAAAGAATTTTGTATAATCACAGATGCTAGTAAGCAAGCCTGTGGTGCAGTAATAACACAAGCCCACAATGGAACTCAACTTCCAGTAGCTTACGCATCGAGAGCATTTACCAAAGGAGAAAGTAACAAAAGTACGACGGAACAAGAGTTAACAGCTATTTATTGGGCAATCACCAAATTTAGACCCTATATCTACGGAACTCATTTCATAGTAAAAACAGACCATAGACCACTAACATTTTTGTTTTCAATGACAAACCCTCATAACGCGTATGAGACTTGAATTAGAGGAGTATAATTTGACAGTGGAGTACCTAAGAGGCAAAGATAATTTTGTAGCCGATGCATTGTCACGGATAACAATATCTGAACTAAAAGACAGACAAAATAAAGTCCTGAAAGTCACTACCAGGTATCAAAGTATTCACAAATTCTACCGAAACAGCTTCTCAGCCTAACGTATACGAAGTCATTAATAATGATGAAGTACGTAAAGTAGTGACCTTGCATATAAAAGATATGATATGTTTCTTTAAACATGGTAAGAAAAGTATAGCAAGAATTGATATTGGAGATTTATATACTAATAATGGAAATATTGACTTAGGACAACTATTTCCAAGGCTCGAAAAAGAATCAGGTATATTAAAAATCAGCCAATTGAAAATGGCACCGTGGGAAAATATCTTTGAAAAAGTTTCAATAGATAATTTCAAAATTATGGGCAATAAAATATTGAACACATTGAGAGTAGCGCTACTCAACCAGGTGACCACATTAACAAATGTTAAAGAGAAAGAAGCTATATTGTCTACACTATGTGATGATCCAGTACAAGGAGGTCATACAGGCATTGCAAAAACCTTGGCCAAGGTCAAAAGACATTATTACTGGAAAGGTATGACTCGTGATATAACAGAGTACATCCAGAAATGTCAGAAATGTCAAAAAGCAAAAACAACAACAAATATTAAGACCCCTTTAACAATTACTGAAACCCCGATGAAGGCATTTGAAAGAGTGATAGTGGATACAATTGGTCCACTACCAAAATCAGAAAAAGGCAATGAATACGCAGTCACGCTCATATGTGACTTGACTAAATATTTATTTGCTATACCTGTCGCAAAAAAATTCAATTATAAATGATTTGTGCAAATATTTAAAAATAAAGAAAATAACATCAACCGCACATCATCATCGATCATTAACGAATATATACGATCCTATATATCAGTAAATAAAACTGATTGGGACGTATGGCTTCAATATTTTGTTTATTGCCTCAATACAACCCCCTCAATGGTACATAATTATTGTCCATATGAGTTAGTATTTGGTAAGGTATTTTAACAGCATAAGTAATATAGAACCTATATATAACATAGAAGACTACGCTAAAGAAAGTAGGTATAGATTAGAAGTAGCATATAAATGAGCAAGAAATATGCTCGAATTAAATAAACAGAAAAATAAGGAATTATATGATTTAAAAACTAGGAACATAAGTCTATCAATAGGAGAAAAAGTTTTACTAAGAAATAAAGTAGGCCATAAGCTAGATTTTAAATACGCAAGGCCCTATAGAGTTGAAAAAATAGAAGATAATGATAATATAGTTATTTCCGGAAATAGGAGTAAAAAACAAGCAGTTCATAAAGATAGGTTAAACATTTTTAATTCATAAAAGACAAAAAATGAATTATTCAAGGAATGCAAAAAAAAAATATATATATATATTAAAAAAAAAAAAAAAAAAAATATTTTAAACTACACTAAATACATTATAAATACATTACAAATACAATAAATCTTCAAATTTCAAAAATATTTTGTATATAAAATAAATTTAAGTAAAATAACTTCACTTATTTACGTTATTTTTCAAAAGGAGGGAGATGTAGTATGTGCATTGAGGGTACACTGTATCAATAAAGTAACATCGGTTAAGCATAAATATATCAGCAACACATTGTTTCAGTAGACAAACAAAACCATTTCAAGTGAGCGAGTAATATGATCGCCCGCTTATGAGCTAAGCTAAGTCAGCAGTCCCACGCTGACCTCTTGTATATATATGTATGTGCATAAGACTCTCTCTCTCCCGATTATGCTGATAAGACAAAATATGTATGACGCGTGTATTTAACCCACACTCAAACTATTGGTATAATACAGTATATCATCTCTTTTGCGTGGGGTACCTACAACAAAACAGCTAACTGAAATAGATTGGGTATTTTCGACTAACGGACTGGACAATAAAAGAGCCCAGGTGTATGAAACGGCATATAGCTACCACGATGGAATTTTCGTTTTCAATAGCTAGAAAACTTTTGATAAGTTTATCTTTTGTGTGATGGATCAAAAACATATATTTATATATATATATATATCTATATAAATATTCTTCGGCTGTTCGCTCTCGATCACATTTTTTTTTTGACATGGACATGGACGGAAGCGAGACCAAAAAGCTTAAATTCGCACTTAATAGAAAAGCTTCGGTCTGCAAGGGTATTAAATCTTCGGCGTGCCGAAGATAGCCCTTCTCTCTCGTTTTTTCACGCTGCCTTCACCAAAATCGGTTTTTTAGTTCTGCTATGCTCCTCATATATACGCAATATTCTAACAACATCGGACCACAATATCAAATAGCTGTGATAGGAACGATCGGTCAAAAATTAAGTTGTTGTAGGAGAAACATTTTTGTTTATCAATATATCTTGACCTAACTCGGCATTATAAGTTATTCTGTGCTCCTCATATAGATTCAAAATCCTATTAAGATCGGACCACTATATCATATAAAGGCCATAGGAACGATCGGTCAAAAACTAAGTTGTTGTATGAGAAAAACTTTTATTTATCAAGATATCTTAGACAATCTCGGCATTTATTAGTGTTTCTATGCTCCTCATATATATACATATTCCTATTAAGATCTGACCACTATATCATATAGCTGCCATAGGTACGATCGGTCCGAAATTAAGTTGTGGCATAAAAAACATTTTTGTTTATCAAGATATCTTGACCAATCTCGGCATTTATTAGTTTAACTATGCTCCTCATATAGATGCAAAATCATCATCATATATTATCATATATCATAAAGCTACCACAGGAATGATCGGTCGAAAATTAAGTTGTTGTTTGAAAAACATTTTTGTTTATTACGATATCTTGACTAAACTCGGCATTTATAAGTTTTTCTATGCTCCTCATTTATATAATAATTTATATATATTCATAAAATTAAGTTGTCGTATGAAAAACATTACTGTTTATCAAGATATCTTGACCAAACTCGACATTTATTGGTTTTACTAGGCTCCTCATATATAAGCAAAATCTTATATCATATAGCGGCCATAGGACCGACCGGTCAAAAATTAAGTTGTATGAGAAACATTTTTGTTTATCAAGATATCTTGAGTCTGCATAAAAAACATTTTTGTTCATGAAGATATCTTTTTTATTTATTTATTTATTAATGGTCGACAAAACGAGTGTCTTCCTCATTATACATACAATACATAATGGAATTATATGCTAAAAGCCTAGTTAGATAACACAGTTGTAATGTTAGTGTATATATAACAGTTTTGAAATGATTGCAGTAGCACGTCAGTGCTGGTTGGCTTGGATATTAATAATGATTTTATTCAGTTTTAATAATGTGCGCTTAGCCTATGGATATACATATATACTTATGCTGTTATTCGTTAACAGCTACAAAGAGAGGGAGAGTGAGTAGCCCGCATATGCCTGTATTAGTGAGCATATATATTGCCCACGGAATGCGCTCAGACGGAGCGTGGGATCTGCAGCGTAAGCATAAACGGTCAGCTAGTGAGGCTAGTGAACCGCGCTGCGTAATACGAGACCGAGCCAATACATAAAGTGGCTCTGGGCTTGTTTACTATATTATTGTTATTGTATGCAACAAAGTGCTGCATACTTTATATTTAAGTACAGGGTATTCTGTACGGGCATATACGCACTACACCTCCCCTTTTTAGGAGAATAACGTAATATAATGTAGTTGTTCAATTGATATATATATATATTTTTTTGTATCGATAAATTTAATTTTATTATTATTTTTTCTTGTATTATTCAACTGTTTATATTCATAACCGCTAAAAATGTAATATGTTCTATGCTCGAGCTAAGCTAAGTTTTAAATAATTTTAACCTGTTCTTATTTACTACTAGGGGTTTCCTTTTTCCTACATTTTTTTTATGTTGTTTCTATCTTCTTTGCTTATTACTTTATAAGGGCCTAAGTATTTATTTTCTAACTTATGCGCTGTATCGTTCTTTAGTAGAACTAAATTTCCTATTTCTAGTTCTATTTCATTTAGTTTTTTATCGTATTCTATCTTTCTTTTTTCTTTTTCTAAATCTACTAGAGTTTTTACTCTTTTATAAGCTATTTCTAAAGGTACGACTCGTGATATAACAGAGTATATCCAGAAATGTCAGAAATGTCAAAAAGCAAAAACAACAACAAATATTAAGACCCCTTTAACAATTACTGAAACCCCGATGAAGGCATTTGAAAGAGTGATAGTGGATACAATTGGTCCACTACCAAAATCAGAAAAAGGCAATGAATACGCAGTCACGCTCATATGTGACTTGACTAAATATTTATTTGCTATACCTGTCGCAAAAAAATAAAAATTCAATTATAAATGATTTGTGCAAATATTTAAAAATAAAGAAAATAACATCAACCGCACATCATCATCGATCATTAACGAATATATACGATATATACGAATATGCTCGAATTAAATAAACAGAAAAATAAGGAATTATATGATTTAAAAACTAGGAACATAAGTCTATCAATAGGAGAAAAAGTTTTACTAAGAAATAAAGTAGGCCATAAGCTAGATTTTAAATACGCAAGGCCCTATAGAGTTGAAAAAATAGAAGATAATGATAATATAGTTATTTCCGGAAATAGGAGTAAAAAACAAGCAGTTCATAAAGATAGGTAAAACATTTTTAATTCATAAAAGACAAAAAAATGAATTATTCAAGGAATGCAAAAAAAATATATATATATATATTAAAAAAAAAACCAAAAAAATATTTTAAACTACACTAAATACATTATAAATACATTACAAATACAATAAATCTTCAAATTTCAAAAAATATTTTGTATATAAAATAAATTTAAGTAAAATAACTCCACTTATTTACGTTATTTTTCAAAAGGAGGGAGATGTAGTATGTGCATTAGAGGGTACACTGTATCAATAAAGTAACATCGGTTAAGCATAAATATATCAGCAACACATTGTTTCAGTAGACAAACAAAACCATTTCAAGTGAGCGAGTAATATGATCGCCCGCTTATGAGCTAAGCTAAGTCAGCAGTCCCACGCTGACCTCTTGTATATATATGTATGTGCATAAGACTCTCTCTCTCCCGATTATGCTGATAAGACAAAATATGTATGACGCCGCTCCGCTGCTGGCGTAACCGGCAGCGCAGCTATGCGGTCTTAGCCTTAAATTTGAATAAACATTCTGAAAACTAAAGTCAAACGGCACAGACGTGCCAGTGTATTTAACCCACACTCAAACTATTGGTATAATACAGTATATCATCTCTTTTGCGTGGGGTACCTACAACAAAACAGCTAACTGAAATAGATTGGGTATTTTCGACTAACGGACTGGACAATAAAAGAGCCCAGGTGTATGAAACGGCATATAGCTACCACGATGGTATTTTCGTTTTCAATAGCTAGAAAACTTTTGATAAGTTTATCTTTTGTGTGATGGATCAAAAACATATATTTATATATATATATATATCTATATAAATATTCTTCGGCTGTTCGCTCTCGATCACATTTTTTTTTTTTGACATGGACATGGACGGAAGCGAGACCAAAAAGCTTAAATTCGCACTTAATAGAAAAGCTTCGGTCTGCAAGGGTATTAAATCTTCGGCGTGCCGAAGATAGCCCTTCTCTCTCGTTTTTTTTCACGCTGCCTTCACCAAAATCGGTTTTTTTAGTTCTGCTATGCTCCTCATATATACGCAATATTCTAACAACATCGGACCACAATATCAAATAGCTGTGATAGGAACGATCGGTCAAAAATTAAGTTGTTGTAGGAGAAACATTTTTGTTTATCAATATATCTTGACCTAACTCGGCATTATAAGTTATTCTGTGCTCCTCATATAGATTCAAAATCCTATTAAGATCGGACCACTATATCATATAAAGGCCATAGGAACGATCGGTCAAAAACTAAGTTGTTGTATGAGAAAAACTTTTATTTATCAAGATATCTTGGACAATCTCGGCATTTATTAGTGTTTCTATGCTCCTCATATATATACATATTCCTATTAAGATCTGACCACTATATCATATAGCTGCCATAGGTACGATCGGTCCGAAATTAAGTTGTGGCATAAAAAACATTTTTGTTTATCAAGATATCTTGACCAATCTCGGCATTTATTAGTTTTACTATGCTCCTCATATAGATGCAAAATCATCATCATATATTATCATATATCATAAAGCTACCACAGGAATGATCGGTCGAAAATTAAGTTGTTGTTTGAAAAACATTTTTGTTTATTACGATATCTTGACTAAACTCGGCATTTATAAGTTTTTCTATGCTCCTCATTTATATAATAATTTATATATATTCATAAAATTAAGTTGTCGTATAAAAAACATTTCTGTTTATCAAGATATCTTGACCAAACTCGACATTTATTGGTTTTACTAGGCTCCTCATATATAAGCAAAATCTTATATCATATAGCGGCCATAGGACCGACCGGTCAAAAATTAAGTTGTATGAGAAACATTTTTGTTTATCAAGATATCTTGAGTCTGCATAAAAAAAATTTTTGTTCATGAAGATATCTTTTTTATTTATTTATTTATTAATGGTCGACAAAACGAGTGTCTTCCTCATTATACAAACAATACATAATGGAATTATATGCTAAAAGCCTAGTTAGATAACACAGTTGTAATGTTAGTGTATATATAACAGTTTTGAAATGATTGCAGTAGCACGTCAGTGCTGGTTGGCTTGGATATTAATAATGATTTTATTCAGTTTTAATAATGTGCGCTTAGCCTATGGATATACATATATACTTATGCTGTTATTCGTTAACAGCTACAAAGAGAGGGAGAGTGAGTAGCCCGCATATGCCTGTATTAGTGAGCATATATGTTGCCCACGGAATGCGCTCAGACGGAGCGTGGGATCTGCAGCGTAAGCATAAACGGTCAGCTAGTGAGGCTAGTGAACCGCGCTGCGTAATACGAGACCGAGCCAATACATAAAGTGGCTCTGGGCTTGTTTACTATATTATTGTTATTGTATGCAACAAAGTGCTGCATACTTTATATTTAAGTACAGGGTATTCTGTACGGGCATATACGCACTACACCTCCCCTTTTAGGAGAATAACGTAATATAATGTAGTTGTTCAATTGATATAAATATATATTTTTTGTATCGATAAATTTAATTTTATTATTATTTTTTTCTTGTATTATTCAACTGTTTATGTTCATAACCGCTAAAAATGTAATATGTTCTATGCTCGAGCTAAGCTAAGTTTTAAATAATTTTAACCTGTTCTTATTTACTACTTAAGGTTTCCTTTTTCCTACATCTATTTTTATGTTGTTTCTATCTTCTTTGCTTATTACTTTATAAGGGCCTAAGTATTTATTTTCTAACTTATGCGCTGTATCGTTCTTTAGTAGAACTAAATTTCCTATTTCTAGTTCTATTTCATTTAGTTTTTTATCGTATTCTTTTTTCTTTTTCTAAATCTACTAGAGTTTTTACTCTTTTATAAGCTATTTCTAATCTAAATTTAAATTCTTTTGCGTAGTCGTCTATTTTATATATAGGGTCAATTCTAGTTTGGTTATTAAATTCTATGAACTGTCTTGGTAATCTACCATAAACAAGTTCGTATGGACAGTATCCATGTACTGTCGATGGTGTAGTGTTGAAACAATACGTGAAATAATTCAACCATATGTCCCAATCGTCTTTGTCAATCGAAATATATGAGCGAATAAATTCGTTAAATGTTCGATGACTTCTTTCTACTGTTCCTAATGTCTGGTGATGATGTGCTGTCGATTGTATATTACTTATATTCATATACTTGCACAGCCTTTTATTAGCGAATTTTTGTATTCAGTACCCATGTCCGTTATGAACGTCTTCATAGGACCGTACTTTAGTACAAAAGATTCAAATATTGCTTTACCTACTGTTTTTGCACTTTTGTCTGTTACTGGTATTGTAACTAGATATTTAGTGAGGTCGCATATTATAGTAATTGCGTACTCGTTGCCATTCTCTGTACGAGGTAATGGACCGATTGTGTCTATTAAAACAGTGTCAAATGCAGTATTTGGAGTATTCGTTAATATCATTGGGGCTTTAGTATGTGTTGTGGTTTTTGCTAATTGGCATTTCGCACAAGTTTTCATATACTTTGTAATAGTCTTAGTCATTTGGGGCCAGTAATAGTATTTCTTAATTTTTAACAAGGTACGCATAATCCCTGTATGGCCTCCCTCTATAGGATCATCATGATATTTCGACAGTATTGCTTTTATTTGATTTTCGTCTTTTTTGTCTATTTGTGTCACTTTTGTTAGTAGCGCTACTTTTAATGTATTTAAATATTTATTGCCCATATTTTTAAATTCATTTTATGATACAAATTTGAAAATTTGTTCATTTGGTGACTACTGTAAGTTAGCAATTTTATGTATTCTGGCATCTGAATTAAGCCTTTGAAAAAATTGACCTAAATCAAATTTTTCATTGGAATACAAATCATTAACTGAAAATTGTGAAATGATTCGTTTTCCTCTTTTAAGTAAACAATTTATTTTACCGAATTTTAGTTTCACAAATTTCTTTACGTCGTTATTGCTAACGACTTCATAGACATTGGGCTCTTTTAGATCTTTTTTGCAATTTTATTTTCTCATCTGCGCAGATGTTTTCCTGTCTTTTTGATGATCTTGTTTGAACCATTAATATTTTCCTATTCATGTCAATTAGTGTCTCTATGTTTATGCGGGATAATGCATCCGCTACATGGTTATCCTTCCCCTTGAGGTATTCTACCGTGAATTGGTATTCTTCTAAATCTAGTCTCATTCTAGTTAATTTTGATGTGGGATTTTTCATCGAAAACAAATATGTTAAGGGTCTATGGTCTGTTTTAACTAAGAAATGCCTTCCATAAACATATGGTCTGAAGTGTTTTATTGCCCAATGTATAGCAGCTAATTCCTGCTCTGTAGTTGATTTATTGCTTTCTCCCTGTGTGAAAGCTCGGGATGCGTATGCAATTGGCAATTGTACACCGTTGTACTCTTGGGATAGTACAGCACCACATGCATGTTTACTTGCATCTGTGGCTATGCAAAATTCTTTGCTGAAGTCAGGGTATTGCAATAATGTTGGTTTCATTAATGCCCTTTTTAAATATTTAAATGCATCTTCGCATTCTTTTGTCCATTCGAATTGGACATTCTTTCTGCACAATCTAGTCAAATGACGTGAGTGTTGTGCGAAGTTGTGTATAAATCTTCTGTAGTAATTACAGAACGCGACGAAACGTCGTGCACTATCCGCATCAGTAGGGGTTGGATAGTTTTTTATAACATCGTACTTTTTGTCATCTGGAAGGATGCCATGGTCTGTGCACTTATGCCCAAGGAATGTTACCTCGTGCATGAAAAACGAACATTTCTCTGGGTTTAATTTTAAATTATGTTTTCGACAAAGATCAAATATGCTTGTCAAGTTCTTGAACATGTGCTCGTTGAAAATGATGTTATATTTCTAGATTTTTCATCTAGTTCAATTTGGTGAAAACCTGACATAAGATCGAGACATGAAAAATATTTAGCTCGTCCTAATTGGTCAAGTATTTCCTCAATTCTTGGCAGTGGATATTTATCTGCTAAAAGTTTTTTGTTAATTTGGCGATAATCAACTACTAAACGCCATTTTTTCTCCTTTGAATTTGGGAGCGATTTCTTGGGTACCAAGAGAAGTGGGCTATTGTATTCTGAGGTAGATCGTTCTACTATACTATCTTTTATTAGTTTTTCGACCTGCCTGTTAATTTCTGGCTTTTCTGTTTCTGCATTTCTGTAGTTTTTAATATATACAGGTGTTTTGTCTGCTAATCTTAATTTCTGTTTATAAAAATTGTTACTTGAAACTGCTTCTGTTTCTAGACCAAATATGTCACTGTATTTGGTACATAAGTCAGTAAGCTTGTTTTTAAATTGTTGAGGGAAATTTAATTTATTTATGACTTCATCTGTTCTATTGCCGGTATTTATATTATTTATTTTGATGTCATATTGTTGTAATGACTCAAATATTACTTCGGGGTTTTGAATTTTTATATGTTTACTATTTGTATTTAAAATACGGACTATTGCGCTATTACTTTTTACTATACTGTCTGCTATTATTACCCCAGGGCGTATTTCTTGGTTTGGCATAAGAACTGTATCTTCATTTGTCAGAAGCGTAATTTTTCTTATAACTTCTGATCTGGCTGGTAACAATATTGAGTTATCAATATCATTATGTAATAGCGGTACATGTATTTGATAATTAAGTGATTCTGGTTTCATGATGAGTTCATCATGTTGGTAATCTATTATGCAATTGAATTTTCTGATGAAGTCTAGTCCAAGAATTCCATCGCAAGGTCTGGGAAATTCATTGTGGACTATTTGGAAATTGTGACTGATTACGAAGTAATCGAAAAGTAGATCAATTGTGGATTGTCCAATTGACTCTATTGTTCCCTGTCCAATTCCTGTTATACTTGTTTTATAGTTTTGATTTACATTTGAATCTGTTTTATTGTTCTTTAAAATTGAGACATTTGCTCCTGTATCTACTAGCAGAGTCAATGGTATATTATTTTTCCTATTGTATATTTTGATGAGACTACTGAGACGTAGATTTATATGATAAATTTTTACTACTCGTTGCTCAAGGGGGTTTGTTGGTTTTCCGAGTTGCCTTGTGTAACTCGGATCTGGTTTGCTGTCTGGGTCCTCTGTTTGAGCCGCCTCTATATGAGCCGCCTCGAGGATTGCCTCTGTTATCATTGTTTCTATTACCATTATTATTATTTCTGTAGCCGCCTCTGTTGTATGGTCGGCCTCTATAATTACCTCTTCCGCGGTTTCCACCACGAGGATAGTAATTTTGGTAATAAAGGACAGTATTGGTTTGTCCGGTTGCTTCTGTGCAACTATCGACAAATTTGGATATGGCATCATTCATGTTATTGAATGTGCCTGCCTGCATGATAAGTTTTACCTTATCTATAGCGCAGTTCTTGGTCATGGCCTTTACTGCTTGGACTGTACTGTATTTATTGGCCAATTCTGGTGTTAAACCATCGTTTATAAAAGCTCCTTCTAAAGCTTTTTGTTAACTGCTCAACCTCTTGAGTGTACTGGTTGGCAGTTTTGCTTTTTTGTTGCAAGTTAAGTAATTTGGCTGACAATACTTCAACTGATTCGCCTCTTACTGCGCTTGATAATTTTGCAATGATTTGAGCGATTGTTTGCTCATTGCTTATCAAGTTTCTTGCATGGCCCTTTAGTTTTGTCTTTATAAGACTGACAGCTGTTGCTTCATGATCTTCTTTTAGTGAGTCTATAAGACTCAAAGCATCTTTGAAACTTTGTAAGTTTTCTGCCTTTCCATCAAACTCTGGCAAGAGTGATGAGGCTAGTTTGAGAAAACTTATAGCTGTTTGGGCCATTGTGTTGTCAATTGATAGTGTGCATTTACTTCAGAGTCTGATGGTTTAGTATTAGCTGGCAGTGAAAACAGTTTCTCGTCGAATGACTCTGAAGTGTTTAGAGAATTTGGAAGGAATACTGTTATATTATGCCTTTCCGAAATTCGTCTAATGTTTTCTCTCAAACTGCTTAAAGCATCAACTGTCTGTGTTAAATGCAAATCTGTTAGTTTTGTTGCATTGTCACATATAAGTTGACGGCTGGTATTGTAGGAATCTACATGAATTTTAACGTGTTTTGACTTGGTCTCGTTTGAGACTGGTGCGCTTTTGTTAAGGCACTTGAAAGATTTGTTAAACTCCTCACGTTGTTGCCTAAGAATGGTAACGATTTGTGTCCATTCCATTTATAAACATTTTTTAATTTATATGCGCTAACGCACAATAATAATGTCGGTAGGTCCTAAAATGGGGTGTTCTAATTATAGGGTGTTTCTTTTTTGAATACTACAAAATCTAAAGTTCTGCCTAATATTGGGTGCTCTTTAATGATTGACCTGACTTGTATACCCGGAAGAGTTGTCAATACTATTCCTTTTTGTGTTTTTGTGCAATGTATTAACGGTGAGAAATCGAAGTGAAATGTTTCCATATATAAAGTTTCTAATTCATATATGCTTACTGTGGTCGTCGTTGAGACCAATTGTAGAATTCTTTCCTTAAAATAGGGATCTCTAACATGGACCTGTCTTATTGCCTCTATTGTGTCCATTATCGAAAATTTCTATTTCTTTTGTAAATTTATCTATATATATTGTTTTGAGTTTTATTTTATTGGGTGATTTATTCTGTTCTTATCTTATTGTATCATTTTTACATTTTGTACCTTTAGTACATTGTTATATTTTGTCCAGATCATCAGCTCTGCTTAAGTATTTCTTTTTTAAACATTTGTTGTGCAGTTTGTAAATTTTATAAAACATATTTATGCACATTATAATTACTATGATTATTAACAATATTACAATTAGCTTTTGATCTGGAGTCTCTACCTCGACTTTATTTATAACATTAGCAGTGGAGTCCACTGTCTTAGTGTCTATTAAACCCATTTCTACAGTGTCTGTTTTCCTTATACTGTTTTGAAACATTCAAAAGAATTGTTCTTATTATACCCTTGCAGAGGGAATTATAATTTTGTCGTGAAATGTGTAACGCATAGAAGGAGACATCTCCGACCCCATAAAGTATATATATTCTTGATCAGCATTAACAGCCGAGTCGATATAGCCATGTCCGTCTGTCCGTCTGTCTGTTTCTATGCGAACTAGTCCCTCAGTTTTAAAGCTATCTTAATGAAACTTTGCAGAAGTCCCTATTTCTGTTGCACGCAGCACATATGTCAAAACCAGCTGGATCGGACCACTATATCATATAGCTGCCATAGGAACGATCGGTCGAAAATTAAGTTTTTGTATGAAAAAACCTTTTGTTTATCAAGATATCTTGACCAAACTCGACGCGCTTGGATCACTTATCAATGCAATTGGCACCTGTGGTAGTGGCTGCTGCTGCTGTTGTTGCTTGCGGCGCTTGGGGCTTGCTTCTTCTATATTTTGTTGCACAAACGGTAAACCACTGTCACGGTCGCCATGTAATGTTAGTGTATATATAACAGTTTTGAAATGATTGCAGTAGCACGTCAGTGCTGGTTGGCTTGGATATTAATAATGATTTTATTCAGTTTTAATAATGTGCGCTTAGCCTATGGATATACATATATACTTATGCTGTTATTCGTTAACAGCTACAAAGAGAGGGAGAGTGAGTAGCCCGCATATGCCGGTATTAGTGAGCATATATATTGCCCACGGAATGCGCTCAGACGGAGCGTGGGATCTGCAGCGTAAGCATAAACGGTCAGCTAGTGAGGCTAGTGAACCGCTCTGCGTAATACGAGACCGAGCCAATACATAAAGTGGCTCTGGGCTTGTTTACTATATTATTGTTATTGTATGCAACAAAGTGCCGCATACGGGCATATACGCACTACACAGTTCTCTAAATAGCATCACCGACCGATGGAGGTGTTTTAGTTGCCAGTCCGGCCAGCTGTGCCCCTTTTCACAGCTAAATTTGTCAGTGACGCTATTAGAGCCTACATCTAAGCAGAAGGGAGTAAGTAGGAAAAAAGTGTTCTTAAGTAAAATTAAAGATAATCTTAGTTTGCTATATTAATTAATAAAATACAATAAATAAGAAAAAGGAAAGTAAGAAGATTGTTAATAAAGTAAAGAAATTTAAGCTAGATGTATAGAGTGTTAAGTAGATAGGACAGAGAGAAAAGTAATGGGAAATCACCGACCCGATGGGTGAAAATTTACAGCCTGTCCGGCAAGCTATGCCCCTGCTCATAGCTGGGAATGGTCAGTGACTTCCCGAAGGTATCCTGAAAGCAACGATTTTATTAGGGGTAGAGAAAGTTATATAGAGAAAACGTGATGCAAACTATTATAATTTTTACATAGCACGCGAAAAGGATTGTGCATGGCGTAGTCTGTTGTGCACGTAGACAGGAATAAGGGGCGGTAATTTCTGGTTGGTCTAGACGGAACAGAGAATTGAAGACGCCCTAGCAGAAAAGGAGAATCTATATTGCCAATAATCAACTTATGTAGAAGGACAACACCAAGAAATGTCCTACGGTTGGTTAATGACGGAAGGTTAAGAAGAAGCAGCCTGCTGGAGTAGGATGGCAAACGAAGATTAGGGTCCCAATTTAAACCTTGTAAGGCAAAAAGCAGAAATTGCTTCTGAACAGATTCAATACGATCCTGGCTATTGTTATACTGCGGAGACCAGATGCAAGAGCAGTATTCAAGGATAGGGCGAACAAGAGAGATGTACAGAAGTTTCGTTATAAAAGGATCGTTAAACTCTTTAGACCATCGTTTAATGAATCCAAGTACACCTTTTGCCTCATTAACGATGGTATCTATGTGAAGATTGAAACAGAGTTTAGAATCAAAAAGAACGCCTAGATCCTTAACTGTTAGTATACGTTGCAAAGGGGTATTGTCGATTGTATAACTGACAAGATAAGGTGTAGTACGATAAAATGTCATAAACATACACTTTGAACAATTCAGATGCAATTGATTGGCCGAACACCAAAGTTTCATAGCGTTCAAATCGTCTTGTAGACGAGAATGATGTAGGGGATTAGTGTTTGATAGAATAAGTTTCACATCATCCGCATACATGAGTACACGGGCATGTGATATAACAGAGGGGAGATCATTTATAAAAAGAGTAAAGAGTAAAGGTCCAAAATGACTACCTTGAGGAACACCAGAAGTAACGTGAACCTGTTTAGAGGTAGTCTGCCTCAGCATTACTCTTTGGGTCCTACCTTTTAAATAAGAATTTATCCAAAGCAAAAAGAGACGGGGGAAACCTATTCGGTCAAGTTTAAAAAGTAAAATGTCTTAGTGCACAGAGTCAAACGCCTTACTGAAGTCAGTATAAATGACATCAGTTTGCATTTTCGAAAGAAAGGCATCATTTACCAAGGAAGTAAATTCAAGCAGATTGGTCGTAGTTGACCGATTCTTTACGAATCCATGTTGAACAGGGGGAAACAACTGATTTGCAGAAATGCTGCAAATTCGAAGTGATTATTTTTTCAAATAATTTAGGAATAGCGGACAGTTTTGCAATGCCCCTGTAATTTTGTATATCAGACTTTCCACCTTTCTTGTGGAGAGGAATGATATAAGATTCTTTCCAAAGAGATGGAAAGACAGAAGTTTCAAGAGATAGATTAAAAAGCTTTTGCAATGGATAAAGAAGGGAAGAACTACACTCCTTGAGTAGACAACTAGGAATATTGTCAGGCCCAGGAGAGTAAGAAGATTTTAAAGAGTTTATAGCTGAAAGGAGAGAGGAGTGTGAAATAATAGGAGGAGGTATAGAACTAGAGGAAGAAATAGTATAAGGATAAGAATTATTATTAGGACAGACTGAGGAGTAAGTAGATTGGAAAAACTTAGCAAAGAGGTTAGCAGAATCAGAGTCATTACTAGCTTTATCCATCCCGAAAGAAAAAGAAGTTGGCAAACTTGAAGATTTAGGCTTCAAGTTTACAAAATTGTAAAACTGTCTCGGATTTTGGGCAAATTGCCTTTTACAACGAGTTAGATAATTCTCATAGCATTGAGAATTCAGAAGAAAAAAGTTCGACTTGGCTATGGAATATTTAGCCAAGTATGTACACGAACCAGACTTTTTAAACTTTTTAAAATATTTAGATTTTAAGTTTTTAAGATGTGACAATCTGGGAGTAAACCAGGGTGGTTTTGAAGAAGTAGTCGAAGGAATTGACTTGGGAATGCTCATATCTAAGAGGGAGTTTAGGGTGCTATAAAAAAAGTAATAGCAGTATTCATATCAACCGAGTCATATAAGAAAGACCAATCGGTTGCATAAATAAGCTGATTCAGCAATGAATAATTTCCTTTGCGAAAGCAGAGGCGGGGCTTATTGGCTGATGAGCACGAAACGAGACGATTACAATTGAACATTGTAATCTCTAAAGTAGGATGATATACATCCTCAGGAAGAGATAAAGGAGGGTACCTAGACACATTAGAGATAAGGTAGTTGTTAACAAATACAAGGTCAAGTGTTCTATTCAAATGATTAGAAATTGAATTGATTTGAAACAACGAAAGATCAAGCATGCAGTCTATAAAATTATGCTGTGCTAAGGGCACTAGATAATTTTCGGCAGTGAATAATGACCAAGAGATGTTCGGCAAATTAAAATCACCCAACACCATAAATAGGTCATTATCACGCACGTGTGAAGAAACTTCTTTAATACAAGTAATATGTTTCATATAAACTTGAATATCAGAAGAAGGAGGAACATAAGAGCATGTAATATAGATATTCCGTGTAGGAAAAGACACCTTGACTGAGATAATTTCAGCGTCAGTAGGCGTACTAAAACAGAAAAGTTCTGACTGGAGAGTGGCTTTAACGGCAATTAACACCCCACCACCTCGAGTCGGCCGATCATTTCTATGCAAAATAAAACTATTCGAAAATACCTCAAAATCGGATATGGTTGAATTTAACCATGTTTCGGAAAATGCTATTATATCCGAGTCGAAGGAAGTACTGGCCATGAAAAGATTTTTAAGCTTTGAAATAAGACCTCTGACATTCTGATAATGAATACAGATTTGGTCAGAAGATGAAGTTAGTTTTGGGGCAGAAATGGTACCCGGTATTGAAGGGACTGGAAGGGTGACAGGCTGGTTACGCTTTTTTGGCTTGAACTCGTGAACAATCATGTGTGGAGGCCAAAATTTGGGATCACAAATGATTGGGAACATATCATGTGAAACATTTATTTTGAATGATGATATTTCACGAGGGGTGGAGAAATTAAATTTGGTTATTGACACGCTAGCAGAAGATTTGCTAGCAATATAGGCTGCCAATGGCTCAGAAGTGGTGTCCGATGAAAGTCGAGACACAAAAACTTGCCTACGAGGGGCAACAACCGTTAAAGTAGGTGCTGATGGGGCTGCACGTAGTACAGGAGATGGAGGAGCTAAAGAGGCACCATGATTGTGTTTAACAATCTGGGCAAGATTACGGGCAGGTCTACCTTTGCGGCCAGGAGCTGACGGGGCTGAGGCAAACTCGGCATTTATTAGTTTTACTATGCTCCTCAAAGAACTGAAAATCCCTATTAAGATCGGACCACTATATCATATAGCTACAATAGGAACGATTGGTCCAAAATTAAGATTAGTATAAATAACATTTTTGTTTATCAAGATATGCAAAATCCTATTAAGATCGGACTACTATATCATATAGATGCCATTTGAACGATCGGTCGAAAATTAAGTTGTTGTATGACAAATATTTTTGTTTATCAAGATATCTTGAGTCTTTGCATGAAACCCATTATCGTTCATCAAGATATCGTGACCAAACTCGGCATTTATTATTTTATTTTATTATTTTTGCTATGCTCCTCATATTACTGCAAAATCCTATTCAGATCTGATCACTATATCATATAGCTATCATAGGAACTATCGGTCGAAAGTAAGTTGTCGTTTTAAAAACATAGTTTTTTATCAAGATATGCAAAATCCTATTAAGATCGGACCACTATATCATATAGATACCATAGGAACGATCGGTCATAAATTAAATTGTTGTAGTAAATACATTTTTGTTTATCAAGATATCTTGACTAAGCTCGGCATTTATTAGTTTCACCATGCTCCTCATATATATGCAAAATCCTAATAAGATCGGTAAAAAATTAAGTTATTGTATGAGAATCATTTTTCTTTAACTTAACAAAACTCGGAATTTATTAGTTTTTCTATGCTCCTCATATGCAAACAAGTGCCTATTAAGATCGGACGACTATATCATATACGTACCACAAGAACGATCGGTCGAAAATTAAGTTGTTTGAAAAACATTTTGTTTATCAAGATATCCATAGGAACCAAAGGAAAGGCCGGTCAAAAATTATGTTGTTGTATGAAAAACATTCTTGTTTATCAAGATATCTTAAGTCTTTGCATGAAAAACATTTTTGTTCATTAAGATATCTTGACCAAACTCGGCATTTATTAGTTTTACTATGCTCTTCATATAACTGAAAACCCCTATTAAGATCGGACCACTATATCATATAGCTACCATAGGAACTATAGGTCGAAAATTAAGTTGTCGTATGAAATACTTTTTTGTTTATCAAGCGATGCAAAATCCTTCTAAGATCGGACTACTATATCATATAGTGACCACTGGAACGATCGGTCGAAAATTAAGTTTGAAAAACATTTTTGTTTGTTAAGATATCTTGACCAAACTCGGCATTTATAAGTTTTTCTGTGCTCCTCATATAGACGCAAATACTATTAAGATCGGACCACTATATCATATAGCTGCCATAGGAACGATCGGTCAAAAATCAAGTTGTATGAAAAACATTTTTGTTTATCAATATATCCTGTGTATTTGCATGATAAACATTTTTTTTCATCAAGATATCGTGACATAACTCGGCATTTATTAGTTTTACTATGCTCCCCATATATATGCAAAATCATATTAAGATCGGACCACTATATAATATAGCTACCATAGGAACATTCGGTCAAAAATTAAGTTGTATGAAAAACATTTTTCTTTATCAAGATATGTGCTCCTCATATAGATTCAAAATCCTATTAAGATCAGACCACTATATCATATAGCGGCCATAGGAACGATCGGTCAAAAATTAAGTTGTTGTATGAAAAACATTCGAAGTATCAATATATCCTGATAAACATTTTTTTTTTTATCAAGATATCGTGACCAAACTCGGAATTTATTAGTTTTACTATGCTCCTCATATTACTGCAAAATCCTATTCAGATCTGATCACTATATCATATAGCTACCATAGGAACTATCGGTCGAAAATTAAGTTGTCGTATTAAAAACATTTTTGTTTATCAAGATATGCAAAATCCTATTAAGAGCGGACCACTATATCATATAGCTGCCTTAGGAACGATAGGTCGAAAATTAAGTTGTAGGTTGAAAAACATTTTTGTTTATTAAGATATCTTGACCAAACTCGGCATTTATAAGTTTTTCTGTGCTCCTCATATAGACGCAAAATCCTGTTATGATCGGACCACTATATCATATATCTGCCATAGGAACGATCGGTCATAAATTAATTTGTTGTATGAAAAACATTTTAATTATCAATATATCCTGAGTCTTTGCATGATAAACATTTTTTTTCATAAAGATATCGTGACCAAACTCGGAATTTATTAGTTTTACTATGCTCCCCATATATATGCAAAATCCTATTAAGATCGGACCACTATATCATATAGCTACCATAGGAACGATCGGTCAAAAATTAAGTTGTATGGGAAACATTTTTGTTTATCAAGATATCTTGACTAATCCGGCATTTATTAGTTTTACTATACTTCTCTTTTATATGCAAAATCCTATTAAGATCGGACCACTATATCATATAGCTGCCATAGGATCGATCGGTAAAAAATTAAGTTGTTGTATGACAAACATTTTTGTTTATCAAGATATCTTGAGTCTTTGCATGAAACACATTATCGTTCATCAAGTTGTCGTGACCAAACTCGGCATTTATTATTTTATTTTATTATTTTTGCTATGCCCCTCATATTACTGCAAAATCCTATTCAGATCTGATCACTATATCATATAGCTACCATAGGAACTATCGGTCGAAAATTAAATTGTCGTATTAAAAACATTTTTGTTCATCAAGATATGCAAAATCCTCTTAAGATCGGACTACTATGTCATATAGATGCCATTTGAACGATCTGTCGAAAATTAAGTTGTTGTATGACAAACATTTTTGTTTATCAAGATATCTTGAGTCTTTGCATGAAACCCATTATCGTTCATCAAGTTATCGTGACCAAACTCGGCATTTATTATTTTATTTTATTATTTTTGCTATGCTCCTCATATTACTGCAAAATCCTATTCAGATCTGATCACTATATCATATAGCTACCATAGGAACTATCGGTCGAAAAGTAAGTTGTGGTATAAAAAACATTTTTGTTTATCAAGATATGCAAAATCCTATTATGATCGGACCACTATATCGTATATTGGTCACAAATTAAATTGTTGAATTAAATACATTTTTGTTTATCAAGATATCTTGACCAATCTCGGCATTTATTAGTTTTACTATGCTCCTCATTTAGAAGCAAAATCCTATTAAGATCGGACCTTTTTATCATATAGCAACCATAGGAAAATAAAGTTCTTGTATGAAAAAACATATAGATGCAAAATCTTATTAAGATCGGACCACTATATCATATAGATGCCATTTGAACGATCGGTCGAAAATTAAGTTGTTGTATAACAATCATTTTTGTTTATCAAGATATCATGAGTCTTTGCATGAAACCCATTATCGTTCATCAATATATCTTGACCAAGCTCGGCATTTATTAGTTTTACTATGCTCCTCAAATAACTGAAAATCCCTATTAAGATCGGACCACTATATCATATAGCTACCATAGGAACGATCGGTCCAAAATTAAGTTGTGGTATAAAAAACATATTTGTTTATCAAGATATGCAAAATCCTATTAAGATCGGACTACTATATCATATAGGTGCCATTTGTACGATCGGTATAAAATTATATTATTGTATGACAAACATTTTTGTTTATCAAGATATCTTGAGTCTGCATGAAACCCAGTATCGTTCATCAAGCTATAGTGACCAAACTCGGCATTTATTATTTTATTTTATTATTTTTGCTATGCTCCTCATATTACTGCAAAATCCTATTCAGATCTGATCACTATATCATATAGCTACCATAGGAACTATCGGTCGAAAATTAAATTGTCGTATTAAAAACATTTTTGTTTATCAAGATATGCAAAATCCTATTAAGATCGGACCACTATATCATATAGGTACCACAAGAACAATCGGTCGAAAACTAAGTTGTTTGAAAAACATTTTGTTTATCAAGATATCTTGACTTTATCAAGATATCTTGAGTCTTTGCATGAAACCCATTTTATTTTATTATAGTTCATGAAGATTTATCAAGATATGCAAAATCCTATCAAGATCGGACCACTGTATCATATAGATACCATAGGATCGATCGGTCACAAATTAAATTGTTGTAGTAAATACATTTTTTTTTATCAAGATATCTTAACTAAACTCGTCATTTATGAGTTTTATTATGCTCCTCATATTTATGCAAAATCCTAATAATATCGGTCAACAATTATGTTGTTGTAAGAGAAACATTTTTGTTTATCAAATTATCGTGACCAAACTCGTCATTTATTATTTTTGCTATGCTCCTCATATTACTGCAAAATTCTATTCAGATCTGATCACTATATCATATAGCTGCCATAGGAACGATCGGTCACAAATTAAATTGTTGTAGTAAATACATTTTTGTTTATCAATATATCTTGACTAAATTCGGCATTTATTAGTTTTACTATACTCCTCATATATATGCAAAATCCTACTAAGGTCGGTCAAAAATTAAGTTGTTGTGTGAAAAACATTTTTGTTTATCAAGATATCTTGAGTCTTTGTATGACAAACATTTTTTTTTTATCCAGATATCTTGACCAAACTCGGCATTTAATAGTTTTTCTATGCTCCTCATATATATACAAATGCCTATTAAGATCGGACCATTATATCATATAGCTGCCATAGGTACCATCGTTATAAAATTAAGTTGTGGTATAAAAAACATTTTTGTTTATCAAAATATCTTGACCAAACTCGACATTTATTAGTATTATTAAGCTCCTCATATATAAGCAAAATCTTACTAAGATAGGAAACTATATCATATAGCGGCCTTAGGACCGATCGGTCAAAAATAAAGTTATTCTACGAGACATGCCATAGGTATGATCGGTCCAAAATTAAGATGTGGTATTAAAAACATTTTTGTTTATCAAGATATCTTGACCTATTTAAGCATTTATTAGTTGAACTATGCTCGTCATATATATGCAAAATCCTATTAGGATCGGACCACTATATCATATAGCTGCTATTTGAACGATCGGTCGAAAATTAAGTTGTTGTATGACGAACATTTTTGTTTATCAAGATATCTTGAGTCTTTGCATGAAACACATTATCGTTCATCAAGATATCTTGACCAAACTCGGCATTTATTATTTATCTTGACTAAACTCGGCTCTTATTAGTTTGCCTATGCTCCTTATATATATGCAAAATCCTACTAAGGTCGGTCAAAAATTAAGTTGTTGTGTGAAAAACATTTGTGTTTATCAAGATATCTTGAGTCTTTGTATGACAAACATTTTTGTTCATCAAGATATCTTGACCAAACTCGGCATTTATTAGTTTTACTATGCTCCTCATATGACTGCAAAACTCTATTAAGATCGGACCACTATTTCATATAGCTACTATAGGAACGGTAGGTCGAAAATTAAGTTGTCGTATGAAAAAAATTTTTGTTTATCAAGATATGCAAAATCCCATTTAGGTCGGACCACTATATCATATAGCTACCACAGGAACGATCGGTCGAAAATTAAGTTGTTGTATGAGAAACATTTTTTTTTATCCAGATATCTTGACCAAACTCGGCATTTATTAGTTTTTCTATGCTCCTCATATATATACAAATGCCTATTAAAATCGGACCATTATATCATATAGCTGCCATAGGTACCATAGTTAAAAAATTAAGTTGTGGTATAAAAAACATTTTTGTTTATCAAGATATCTTGACCAAACTCGACATTTATTAGTATTATTAAGCTCCTCATATATAAGCAAAATCTTACTAAGATAGGAAACTATATCATATAGCGGCCTTAGGACCGATCGGTCAAAAATAAAGTTATTCTACGAGACACATTTTTGTTTATCAAGATATCTTGACCAATCTCGGCATTTATTGGTTTTACTATGCTCCCCATATAACTGAAAAATCCTATTTGGATCGGACCACTATAACGGCCATAGGAAAATTAAGTTCTTGTATGAAAAAACATATCGATGCAAAATTAAGATCGGTCCACTATATCATATAGCTGCCATTTCAACGATCAGTCGAAAATCAAATTGTTGTTTGAAAAACAGTTTTGTTAATCAAGATATCTTAAGTCTTTGCATGAAACACATTATCGTTCATCAACATATCTTGATCAAATTCGGCATTTATTAGTTTTACTATGCTCCTCAAATAACTGAAAATCCCTATTAAGATCGGACCACTATATCATATAGCTGCCATAGGAACGATCGGTAAAAAAATAAGTTGTTGTATGCAAAAATTTTTGTTTATCACGATATCTTTAGTCTTTGCATGAAGCACATTATCGTTCATCAAGATATCTTGAACAAACTCGGCATTTATTAGTTTTACTATGCTCCTGATATATATACAAAATTTTATTAAGATTGTACCATTATATCATATAGCTACCATAGGAATAATCTGTCGAAAATTAAGTTATTGTTTGATAAACATTTTTGTTTATCAGATATCTTGACTAAGCTCGGCTTTTATCAGTTTTTCTGTGCTCCCCATTACATGCAAAATCCACTATATCATATGGATACCATAGGAACGATCGTTCAAAAATTAAGTTGTTGTAGGAAAAACATTTTTGTTTATTAGGATATCTTGACCAAACTCGGCATTTATTAGTTTTACTATGCTCCTCATATATATGCAAAAGCCTACTAAGATCGGTCAAAAATTAAGTTGTGGTATAAAAAACAGTTTTGTTTATCAAGATATCTCGACCAAACTCGACATTTGTCAGTATTATTAGGCTCCTTATATATAAGTAAAATCTTACTAAGATAGGAAACTATATCATATAGCGGCCTTAGCAACGATCGGTCAAAAATTAAGTTATTCTATGAGACACATTTTTGTTTATCAAGATATCTTGACCAATCTCGGCATTTATTAGTTTTACTATGCTCCTCATATATATATAAAATCCTATTAAGATTGGACTACTATATCATATAGCTGCCATAGGAACGATTGGTCAAAAATTAAGTTGTTGTGTGAAAAACATTTTTGTTTATCAAGATAGCTTGAGTCTTTGCATGAAAAAATGTTTGTTCATTGTGATATCTTGACTCAGCATTTATTAGTTTTACTATGCTCCTCATATAACTGCATAATCCTATTAAGATCGGACCATTATATCATATAGCGGCCATAGGAAAATTAAGTTCTTGTATGAAAAAACATATAGATGCAAAATTAAGATCGGACTACCATATCATGTAGCTGCCATAGGTTCGATCGGTCCAAAATTAAGTTGTGGTATAAAAAACATTTTTGTTTATCAAAATATCTTGACCAAACTCGGCATTTATTTACTATGCTCCTCATATATATGCAAAATTCTTGTAAGATCGGACCACCATATCATGTAGCTGCCATAGGTACGATCGGTCCAAAATTAAGTTGTGGTATAAAAAACATTTTTGTTTATCAAGATACCTTGACCAAACTCGGCATTTATTTACTATGCTCCTCATATATACGCAAAATCTTATTAAGATCGGAAAACTATATCATATAGCTGCCATAGGAACGATCGGTCGAAAATTAAGGTGCTGTATGAAAAAAAATGTTGTTTATCAAGATATCTTGACCAAAATCGGCATTTATTAGTTTTAATATACTCCTGCCATAGGAACGATCGGTCGAAAATTAAGTTTTGTATGTTTCTCATATATATGCAAAATCCGAGTAAGATCGGGCAAGAATTAAGTTAATGTATGAAAAACATTTTTTTTATCAAGATATCTTGACTAACCTCAACATTTATTAGTTTTACTATGCTCCTCATATAAATGCTAAATCCTATTAATGTCGGACCACTAAATCATAAAGCTGCCATAGGAACGATTGGTCAAAAATTAAGTTGTTGTATGGACAACATTTCTGTCATTCAAGATATCTTGACCAAACTCGGCATTTATTGGTTCCACTATGCTCCTCATATATACGCAAAATCTTATTAAGATCGGAAAACTATTTCATATAGCTGCCACAGGAACGATCGGTCGAAAATTGAGTTGTTGTATGAAAAAAACATTTTTGGTTTTCAAGATATATTGCCAGATCGGACCACTATATCATATAGCTGTAATAGGAACGATCGGTCGTAAATTCAGGTGTTGTATGAAAAAATATGTTGTTTTTAAAGATATCTTGACCAAACTCGGCATTTGTTAGTTTTACTATACTCCTTATTTATATGCAAAATCCTATTAAGAACGGACCACTACATCATATAGCTGCCATGGGAACATTCGGTCAAAAATTAAGTTGTATGAAAAACATTTTTTTTATCAAGATATCTTGACCAAACTCGGCATTTATTAGTTCTTCTATGCTCCGCATATATTTACAAAATCTTATTAAGATCGGAACACTATATCATATAGCTGCCATAGGAACGATCAGCCGAAAATTAAGTTGTTTGAAAAACATTTTTGTTTATCACGATATCTTGACCAAAATCGGATTTGACTATTTTCCCTGTGCTTCTTAGATTCGGGCAAAGCACTATGAGCATTATGTAAAAGTTGGGTCTGCAAGGGTATTAGATCTTCGGCTAGCCGAAGATAGCTTTTCTTTCTCGTTTTTTTTTTTTGGTTATTTTTTTTCTTGTTGCCACGTAATTTGCAGTTGCACAATTTAGCAACTATTCAATTTAAAAAAGACAAACTTACTCAATAGAACAAATAAACCCTAATAGTATATCGTTTACTTTGCACCCGATATGGGCGGTGTGGTGTTGAGGTTATGGTTTTAAGAGCGGAAAATTTGTTCTTGTTCCCGGCAGTCTTCCACCACCACTCCCACTGCCGAGAGCTCGCCCGGTTGCAAAGCCGCACTGCCACTGACCGGACGAAAGCTCACGTGTGCGAATGCGAGTGTGTGCACCAGCTCTTTGTCTTGCTAACTACGCCTAGCAGCTGTTTGGGTACATGACTTGGATGGGAATTAAAGTTGTAATTTTTTTGAAATTTGTATGTAGGGCCAAGTCTAAAGAGACGAAAATCGACAAAAACATTACAAACAAATACGGCAAAGACACCAGTTAAACAAAAGATATTTACCATTTTTCTATACTCTGAACCCGATCTAGCCATGTCCGTCTGTCTGTCCGTCCGTCCGTCCGACTGTCCGTCTGCCCGTCCGTCCGTATGTATGAACGCAAGGATCTCAGAATCTATAAGAGCTAGAGACTTGAAATTTTAGCTGTAGGTCCACCTAGTGCCTGCGCAGAACGAGTTTGTTTGCGATATCTTGACCAAACTCAGCATTTATTAGTTTCACTATGCTCTTCATATATACGCAAAATCCTATTAAAAGTTTTGGTTATCAAGATATCTTGAACAGACTCGGCATTTATTAATTTTAATATTCTCCTCATATAAATGCAAAATCCTATTAAGATCGGACCACTATATCATATAGCTGCCATAGGAATGATCGGCCGAAAATTAAGTTGTATGAAAAACATTTTTTTTATCAAGATATCTTGACCAAACTCGACATTTATTAGTTTTTCTATGCTCCTCATATATTTGCAAAATCGTATTAAGATCGGAGCATCATATCCTCATATATTTGCAAATTCTTATTAAGATCGGAGCATCATATCATATATTGGACGAAAATTAAGTTGTCTCGGCATTTATTAGTTTTACTATACTCCTCATATAATATGCAAAATCTTATTAAAATCGGAACACTATATCATATAGCTGCCATAGGAACGATCGTCCGAAAATTATGTTGTTTGAAAAACATTTTTGTTTATCAAGATATATTGCCGGAACTCGGCATTTATTTACTATGCTCCTCATATATCTGCAAAATCCTATTAAGATTGGACCACCATATCATATAGCTGCTATGGGAAAAATCGGTTAATATTTGCAAAATCTTATTAAGATCGGAACACTATATCATATAGCTACCATAGGAACGATCGGCCGAAAATTAAGTTGTTGTATGGATAATATTTTTGACATTCAAGATATCTTGATCAAACTCGGATTTGACTATTTTCCCTGTGCTTCTTAGATACGGGCAAAGCACTATGAGCACTGTTGTCGCAGCGTAAGTCAGTTAATAATTGCATTTATTGAACGCGGCGTCAGTTCTGTATTGTTGTTATTGCCTGTTTTGATTCTTTTGCTTTGGTGCACCCCTGTGCATACACTTGTTTGTGCGTGTGTTCGCTGCCGCATATTTCTGCTTGTGCATCGCGCTCTCGCAAATTTTTGCTATTGCCTTTCACTCCAAACAATTTGTTTGTGTACGATAATTGTTTTTGAGTGTTTACTTGCTCTATTCTTGTGCACCGTTTTCGTTTTGCTCTGCGCTCTCGCAACTTGCTTATTACAAGAATTATGTCGTGCTGTAAGAAACCTTGCACGTTCAAGCAGGCTGATGATTCTGCACAGCCGCAATTTGTTAATTGTTGGCTGTGTGAGAATATGATGCATGCTAAATGTGCAGGTCTCACTGGGCGTGATTGCGACAAGATCGCTGCAGTTGCCAAGAAGGGCTGCGGTGGCTTGCGTTGGTCGTGCCCAGATTGCTTCGACAAGCAAATTGATTTCTCCAGAATGTGTAATTCTGTGAGAAATCAATTCTTAAAATTGAATAATGTGGCTAAGCAACTGTCGAGTAAATTTGACTCGAGTTTTGAGTTGCTTACTAATTATAAATTTGAGTCTCCAACCAATCGCCCGGTTGGAGCCTCAACTTTTGCAATTGCCGTCTACGTCTGTTCAGACACCTACGCCTTTCTTGTCCCTTCCTGGCAACATGGATTTATCTCCAATGTTGTCTTTATCCCTTCCCCAAGCGACTGCCCAATTACCCCGTTTTATCCCCTATAGTAGTTCCAGCAGAGCCCGTACCTGATACCGTCCCAGTTATCCAAACTGCCTCAGCCCCGTCAGCTCCTGGCCGCAAAGGTAGACCTGCCCGTAATTTTGCCCAGATTGTTAAACACAATCATGGTGCCTCTTTAGCTCCTCCATCTCCTGTACTACCTGCAGCCCCATCAGCACCTACTTTAACGGTTGTTGCCCCTCGTAGGCAAGTTTTTGTGTCTCGACTTTCATCGGACACCACTTCTGAGTCATTGGCAGCCTATATTGATAGCAAATCTTCTGCTAGCGTGTCAATAACCAAATTTAATTTCTCCACCCCTCGTGAAATATCATCATTCAAAATAAATGTTTCACATGATATGTTCCCAATCATTTGTGATCCCAAATTTTGGCCTCCACACATGATTGTTCACGAGTTCAAGCCAAAAAAGCGTAACCAGCCTGTCACCCTTCCAGTCCCTTCAATACCGGGTACCATTTCTGCCCCAAAAAACTAACTTCATCTTCTGACCAAATCTGTATTCACTGTATTCAGAATGTCAGAGGTCTTATTTCAAAGCTTAAAAATCTTTTCATGGCCAGTACTTCCTTCGACTCGGATATAATAGCATTTTCCGAAACATGGTTAAATTCAACCATATCCGATTTTGAGGTATTTTTGAATAGTTTTATTATGCATAGAAATGATCGGCCGACTCGAGGTAGTGGGGTGTTAATTGCAGTTAAAGCCACACTCCACTGACGCTGAAATTATCTCAGTCAAGGTGTCTTTTCCTACACGGAATATCTATATTACATGCTCTTATGTTCCTCCTTCTTCTGATATTCAAGTTTATATGAAACATATTACTTGTATTAAAGAAGTTTCTTCACACGTGCGTGATAATGACCTATTTATGGTGTTGGGTGATTTTAATTTGCCGAACATCTCTTGGTCATTATTCACTGCCGAAAATTATCTAGTGCCCTTAGCACAGCATGATTTTATAGACTGCATGCTTGATCTTTCGTTGTTTCAAATCAATTCAATTTCTAATCATTTGAATAGAACACTTGACCTTGTATTTGTTAACAACTACCTTATCTCTAATGTGTCTAGGTACCCTCCTTTATCTCTTCCTGAGGATGTATATCATCCTACTTTAGAGATTACAATGTTCAATTGTAATCGTCTCATTTCGTGCTCATCAGCCAATAAGCCCCGCCTCTGCTTTCGCAAAGGAAATTATTCATTGCTGAATCAGCTTATTTATGCAACCGATTGGTCTTTCTTATATGACTCGGTTGATATGAATACTGCTATTACTTTTTTTATAGCACCCTAAACTCCCTCTTAGATATGAGCATTCCCAAGTCAATTCCTTCGACTACTTCTTCAAAACCACCCTGGTTTACTCCCAGATTGTCACATCTTAAAAACTTAAAATCTAAATATTTTAAAAGTTTAAAAAGTCTGGTTCGTGTACAGACTTGGCTAAATATTCCATAGCCAAGTCGAACTTTTTTCTTCTGAATTCTCAATGCTATGAGAATTATCTAACTCGTTGTAAAAGGCAATTTGCCCAACATCCGAGACAGTTTTACAATTTTGTAAACTTGAAGCGTAAATCTTCATGTTTGCCAACTTCTTTTTCTTTCGGGATGGATGAAGCTAGTAATGACTCTGATTCTGCTAACCTCTTTGCTAATTTTTTCCAATCTACTTACTCCTCAGTCTGTCCTAATAATAATTCTTATCCTTATACTATTTCTTCCTCTAGTTCTATACCTCCTCCTATTATTTCACACTCCTCTCTCCTTTCAGCTATAAACTCTTTAAAATCTTCTTACTCTCCTGGGCCTGACAATATTCCTAGTTGTCTACTCAAGGAGTGTAGTTCTTCCCTTCTTTATCCATTGCAAAAGCTTTTTAATCTATCTCTTGAATCTTCTGTCTTTCCATCTCTTTGGAAAGAATCTTATATCATTCCTCTCCACAAGAAAGGTGGAAAGTCTGATATACAAAATTACAGGGGCATTGCAAAACTGTCCGCTATTCCTAAATTATTTGAAAAAATAATCACTTCGAATTTGCAGCATTTCTGCAAATCAGTTGTTTCCCCTGTTCAACATGGATTCGTAAAGAATCGGTCAACTCCGACCAATCTGCTTGAATTTACTTCCTTGGTAAATGATGCCTTTCTTTTGAAAATGCAAACTGATGTCGTTTATACTGACTTCAGTAAGGCGTTTGACTCTGTGCACCATGACATTTTACTTTTTAAACTTGACCGAATAGGTTTCCCTCCGTCTCTTTTGCTTTGGATAAATTCTTATTTAAAGGTAGGACCCAAAGAGTAATGCTGAGGCAGACTACCTCTAAACAGGTTCACGTTACTTCTGGTGTTCCTCAAGGTAGTCATCTTGGACCTTTACTCTTTACTCTTTTTATAAATGATCTCCCCTCTGTTATATCACATGCCCGTGTACTTATGTATGCGGATGATGTGAAACTTATTCTATCATACACTAATCCCCTACATCATTCTCGTCTACAAGACGATTTGAACGCTATGCAACTTTGGTGTTCGGCCAATCAATTGCATCTGAATTGTTCAAAGTGTATGTTTATGACATTTTATCGTACTACACCTTATCTTGTCAGTTATACAATCGACAATACCCCTTTGCAACGTATACTAACAGTTAAGGATCTAGGCGTTCTTTTTGATTCTAAACTCTGTTTCAATCTTCACATAGATACCATCGTTAATGAGGCAAAAGGTGTACTTGGATTCATTAAACGATGGTCTAAAGAGTTTAACGATCCTTTTATAACGAAACTTCTGTACATCTCTCTTGTTCGCCCTATCCTTGAATACTGCTCTTGCATCTGGTCTCCGCAGTATAACAATAGCCAGGATCGTATTGAATCTGTTCAGAAGCAATTTCTGCTTTTTGCCTTACGAGGTTTAAATTGGGACCCTAATCTTCGTTTGCCATCCTACTCCAGCAGGCTGCTTCTTCTTAACCTTCCGTCATTAACCAACCGTAGGACATTTCTTGGTGTTGTCCTTCTACATAAGTTGATTATTGGCAATATAGATTCTCCTTTTCTGCTAGGGCGTCTTCAATTCTCTGTTCCGTCTGGACCAACCAGAAATTACCGGCCCTTATTCCTGTCTACGTGCACAACAGACTACGCCATGCACAATCCTTTTCGCGTGCTATGTAAAAATTATAATAGTTTGCATCACGTTTTCTCTATAGAACTTTCTCTACCCCTAATAAAATCGTTGCTTTCAGGATACCTTCGGGAAGTCACTGACCATTCCCAGCTATGAGCAGGGGCATAGCTTGCCGGACAGGCTGTAAATTTTCACCCATCGGGTCGGTGATTTCCCATTACTTTTCTCTCTGTCCTATCTACTTAACACTCTATACATCTAGCTTAAATTTCTTTACTTTATTAACAATCTTCTTACTTTCCTTTTTCTTATTTATTGTATTTTATTAATTAATATAGCAAACTAAGATTATCTTTAATTTTACTTAAGAACACTTTTTTCCTACTTACTCCCTTCTGCTTAGATGTAGGCTCTAATAGCGTCACTGACAAATTTAGCTGTGAAAAGGGGCACAGCTGGCCGGACTGGCAACTAAAACACCTCCATCGGTCGGTGATGCTATTTAGAGAACTGTGTAGTGCGTATATGCCCGTATGCGGCACTTTGTTGCATACAATAACAATAATATAGTAAACAAGCCCAGAGCCACTTTATGTATTGGCTCGGTCTCGTATTACGCAGCGCGGTTCACTAGCCTCACTAGCTGACCGTTTATGCTTACGCTGCAGATCCCACGCTCCGTCTGAGCGCATTCCGTGGGCAATATATATGCTCACTAATACAGGCATATGCGGGCTACTCACTCTCCCTCTCTTTGTAGCTGTTAACGAATAACAGCATAAGTATATATGTATATCCATAGGCTAAGCGCACATTATTAAAACTGAATAAAATCATTATTAATATCTGCCCGTCCGTCCGTATGTATGAGCGCAAGGATCTCAGAATCTATAAGAGCTAGAGACTTGAAATTTTATCTGTAGGTCCTCCTAGTGCCTGCGCAGATCGAGTTTGTTTGCGATATCTTGACCAAACCTAGCATTTATCAGATTCACTAAGCTCTTCATATATACGCAAAATCCTATTAAGATCGGACCAGTATATCATATAGCTGCCATAAGAACGATCGTTCGAAAATTAAGGTGATGTATGAAAAAATGTTGTTTATCAAGATATCTTGACCAAACTCGGCATTTATTAGTTTTAATATGCTCCTCATATAAACGCAAAACCTTATTAAGATCGGACCACTATATCATATAGCTGCCATAGGAACAATCGGTTGAAAATTAAGGTGTTGTATGAAAAAAATGTTGTTTAACAAGATATCTTGACCAAACTCACCATTTATTAGTTTTACTATACTCCTCATATATATGCAAAGTTTATTAAAATCGGAACACTATATCATATGGCTGCCATAGGAACATTCGGTCAAAAATTAAGTTGTATGAAAAACATTTTTTTTATCAAGATATCTTGACCAAACTCGGCATTTATTAGTTTTTCTATGCTCCTCATATATTTGCAAAATCGTATTAAGATCGGAGCATCATATCCTCATATATTTGCAAAATCTTATTAAGATCGGAGCATCATATCATATATCGGACGAAAATTAAGTTGTCTCGGCATTTATTAGTTTTACTATACTCTTCATATATATGCAAAATCTTATTAAAATCGGAACACTATATCATATAGCTGCCATAGGAACGATCGGCCGAAAATAAAATTGTATGAAAAACATTTTTTTTATCAAGATATCTTGACCAAACTCGGCATTTATTAGTTTTTCTATACTCCTCATATATTTGCAAAATCTTATTAAGATCGGACCACTATATCATATAGATGCCATAGGAACGATCGGACGAAAATTAAGTTGTTGTATGAAAAACATATTTGCTTATCAAGATATATTGCCGGAACTCGGCATTTATTTACTATGCTCCTCATATATATGCAAAATCCTATTAAGATCGGATCATTATATTATATAGCTGCAATAGGAACGATCTGTCGAAAACTAAGTTGTTGTATGAAAAACATGTTTTTATCAAGATATCTTGACCAAACTCGGCATTTATCTAATATCCTCATATAAACGCAAAACCTTATTAAGATCGGACCACTATATCATATAGCTGCCATAGGAACAATCTGTTGAAAATTAAGGTGTTGTATGAAAAAATGTTGTTTATCAAGATATCTTGACCAAACTCGGCATTTATTAGTTTTTCTATACTCCTCATATATTTGCAAAATCTTATTAAGATCGGACCACTATATCATATAGATGCCATAGGAACGATCGGACGAAAATTAAGTTGTTGTATGAAAAACATATTTGCTTATCAAGATATATTGCCGGAACTCGGCATTTATTTACTATGCTCCTCATATATATGCAAAATCCTATTAAGATCGGATCATTATATTATATAGCTGCAATAGGAACGATCTGTCGAAAACTAAGTTGTTGTATGAAAAACATGTTTTTATCAAGATATCTTGACCAAACTCGGCATTTATCTAATATCCTCATATAAACGCAAAACCTTATTAAGATCGGACCACTATATCATATAGCTGCCATAGGAACAATCGGTTGAAAATTAAGGTGTTGTATGAAAAAATGTTGTTTATCAAGATATCTTGATCAAACTCGCCATTTATTAGTTTTACTATACTCCTCATATATATGCAAAGTTTATTAAAATCGGAACACTATATCATATAGCTGCCATAGGAACAGTCGGTCGAAAATTAAGTTGTATGAAAAACATTTTTGTTTATCAAGCTATATTGCCAGAACTCGGCATTTATTTACTTTGCTCCTCATATATATTAAAAATCCTATTAAGATTGGACCACCATATCGTATAGCTGCCATAGGAACATTCGGTCAAAAATTAAGTTGTATGAAAAACATTTTTTTTATCAAGATATCTTGAACAAACTCGGCATTTATTAGTTTTTCTATGCTCCTCATATATTTGCAAAATCGTATTAAGATCGGAGCATCATATCCTCATATATTTGCAAAATCTTATTAAGATCGGAGCATCATATCATATATCGGACGAAAATTAAGTTGTCTCGGCATTTATTAGTTTTACTATACTCCTCATATATATGCAAAATCTTATTAAAATCGGAACACTATATCATATAGCTGCCATAGGAACGATCGGCCGAAAATAAAATTGTATGAAAAACATTTTTTTTATCAAGATATCTTGACCAAACTCGGCATTTATTAGTTTTTCTATACTCCTCATATATTTGCAAAATCTTATTAAGATCGGACCACTATATCATATAGATGCCATAGGAACGATCGGACGAAAATTAAGTTGTTGTATGAAAAACATATTTGCTTATCAAGATATATTGCCGGAACTCGGAATTTATTTACTATGCTCCTCATATATATGCAAAATCCTATTAAGATCGGATCATTATATTATATAGCTGCAATAGGAACGATCTGTCGAAAACTAAGTTGTTGTATGAAAAAATGTTGTTTATCAAGATATCTTGACCAAACTCGCCATTTATTAGTTTTAATATGCTCCTTAAATATACGCAACATCCTATGTAACAGGTAGAAGGAAGCATCTCCGACCCCATAAAGTATATATATTTTATTTATCAGCATCAACAGCCGAGTCGATCTAGCCATCTCCGTCTGTCTGTCCGTCCGACTGTCCGTCTGTTTGTGTGAATTTTAGCTGTACGTCCTCCTAGTGACTGCGCAGATCGAGTTTTGTCTGGTTACGCAGCCAAAACAACTGGAGCGACCTCGCAACTGATAAGAGCAGCATCTTAATTTTATCTTATAATACTCGCTCTGCAAAGCAATTGCCTAAATTTCGCTTTTAAGAATTCAGTTACATAGAGCTGCCGCTCTTCGCTGTAACGATCGTTTTATTGCCCTAGCTTTACTTATGCGAAGGCCTCGATGCTGCGCATCGAGTTAGTTAAGTTCGTTCGCTTCATGCATTTGGTACGCATCGGCCACTTGCATTACTCAAAATTATAACTAATAATTGTCGCTTCGCTAAAATTGGCACGTACTAATTCGGGTTCGCTTGCCTATATATAAACTATTGTTCTTAAATAATAAGCACAGACCAATTCGGGTCTGCCTGCTTCTCGTAACTTTAAGAAATACAAAACAATTTTGAACACAAGAAATAAATAGTTAATTATTTCTATTTGTGAAAGCTATTGAAAAAGCTCAATAGCGCAACATTTTGGTGACCCCGACGTGATTTTTATTTTTTGTTGTTGTAAGATTATTTGCTTTACATTAAAGCAATAATCTTAAAAGACACCACCTGGCATTTCGTTTTGTGCACTTTATATACATACATACTTATCGCCGTCGCCTTGCCTACTCTTTCGGTCGCTTAAAGTCTTTGCTCATTCGTGCGGTACTTATGTAAAAGCTATTGCCGTTGCTTCGTTACATAGCTTGACACTTGCGTTCGCCGAAGTTTCTTATTGTACAACTATTGTTCTTTGAACGGTTTGCATGTACTAGCGATCACTGTTGTCAGTTACTCAGCTAGTTTCGCACGCGCTTTCTATCACGCTTCTAATGGCAACCGAAAATATTGCCTCTAATGCAGTGCCCTCTGCAAACAGGTTGACCTTTCTGAAGCGCAAAGCCATTTCAATTTATGACAGTTTGCAAACACTTCGAAATGCTCTAACTAATTCGCCACTTAGTGCAATTGATGAGTGCGGTCTTAGTGTTAGGCTGAAGCAAATCGAGCGGCTTCAGACCTCATTTGATATTACTCACACTAGCCTCGAAGAACTAGACTTTGATGAAATCGGTAACCAACTGCGTGAGGACTTCGACGAGTTAGCAGTTTCTATGGAAATTTCGGTTCGGAGTGAAATTGCGAAACGTGTCTCAATATTGCCCTGCAATTCGCGACCAATCTGTGCTGCCCTCGCAGACAGTTAGAGCTAAGGCACCGCCGACACTACCCTCAATAAAGTTGCCTACGTTCAGTGGTGGTTACACAGAATGGGCCGACTTTTATTCTATGTTCACAACCGTCATAGAAAATCATCCTGATCTAGCAGATATCGAAAAGCTGCAGCATCTTCGATCGTGCCTGAAGGATACAGCGCTGGACGCGATTCGATCATTGGAAATAACAAACAATAATTATGCCATAGCACTTAATTTATTGGAGAAAAGGTTTAATAATAGACGTTTGGTTTTCAGGCACACATACTTGAGATATTGGGGCTCAAGAGGGTGGCAGGTGGATCGGCCGTGTCGCTAAGGGAGTTATCCGACCAATTCAACGCACATATTCGCGCGTTAAAGAGCATGGGCAACTCCGAACAAATCGCTGGATGCATCATTGTGCAGATTATTTTACAAAAGCTGGACCCAATAACACAAACCAAATGGGAAGAAAGGCTAGAGGATTCGTCGTTCGTCAACTTAATACCATCGTGGGAGCATATGGCTACGTTTCTGGAGCAGAGATGCCGAACAATGGAAACCGTAAATTTTGCTATGGCAAGCTATGCCCCTAGCCATCAGGTGGGAAAAACTAGAGCAATTAACACCAGTAGATCGTCATTTATCGCCACTAACCACGACGCCCCTGTCTGCGTCTTTTGTGACAGCCCTGGTCATAATATATATAATTGTTCTCGATTTGGAAATTTGACCCCTGCATTACGGCTTAGGGAGGCAAAACGAGTTGCATTGTGCTTGAATTGCCTAAAGAAAGGTCATCAATTGCGATCATGCTGCTCTGGATGCTGTCGGACCTGCGGGGCGAAACATCATTCTCTGCTGCATTTAAATAATTCCGTATTTCCGTCTGGTCAGCTGACTGAGCCTGCAAATTCATCGCCGATAGCCCATGCCTCTTTCGCTAAGTCATCGCCATCTACCTCCACATCTCTTGTTGCCCAGTATTTCAGTAGTGATGTTGTCGTCTTGGCTACGGCTTTGATCTTTGTTAAAAATCGCTCCGGCACTTTGATACCTTGTCGTGTCCTTTTTGGATTCTGGTTCTCAGCTTCACCTTATAACGTCGCGCCTTGCTCAACAGCTTCAGCTAAAGAAGCACAAGTCCTCAGCCATTGTCTCTGGTCTAGGAGATTCTCGTTTTGAAACAGAAGGAAACACGGTCACTATCACAATACAGTCTCAAGTCTCTGAATACTCAACATGCCTTACAGCTCTGGTAGCGCCTAACATAACTGATAGTCAACCGAGTTTTACTATCAACACGACGAATTGGAACATTCCCGATAACATAAAACTTGCAGATCCGTCTTTCTTTAAACCTCAACGCGTGGACTTGCTACTTGGAGCTAGCCTGTTTTACGACCTTCTCAGCGTCGGCCAGATAAGGCTTCTCCCAGGACTACCGTGTCTTTCTGGAGGCGGACCACGCTTGAGTGGTTCTATGTTAATGGCAAAGCATACTGCGGGCAAACTTGAGTCAAGTTCTGAAGAACGTGCTGATGAATTGGTTCGAAGATTTTGGGAGATAGAATCCTGCTTGGAAAGTAAACCTACCACTTCAAAGGAAGAAAACATCTGTGAAGAACATTTCGTAAATACTCATATCAGATTGCCTAGTGGCCAATATTCAGTTCGTTTACCCTTCAAGCGAAGTTTGGAATGTCTGGGGACGTCATACCAACAAGCCTTTCGTCGGTTCCTGACCCTGGAACGCAAACTACAAAATCGTCCAGATCTGAAGATTCAATATTCAAACTTTCTAAAGGAATATTTGGATCTTGGTCATATGTCGCCTGTTGCTCCAGAGTCTATAGGACTTTGTCAATACTTTCTTCCTCATTACTGTGTCTTTAAAGAAGACAGTTCAACGACAAAATTGCGAGTCGTTTTCGACGGCTCAGCAGCTACCTCGTCAGGTTATTCATTAAATGAACTATTGATGGCTGGACCTGTTATTCAAAGCTCGCTGTTTCATATCCTTCTTCGCTTTCGTAATCTCCCGATCGCCCTAACAGGAGATATTGGAAAAATGTATCGCTGCGTACGCGTTTCAGCACCGGATGATTTTCTCCAATGCATTCTGTGGCGAGACTCGCCAGAACAGGATATAAAGATTTTTAAGCTGGATACAGTTACATACGGAACAAAGCCAGCTTCATTCCTCTCTATCCGTGCTATGCATCAGCTGTCTATGGATGAGGAAACTAATTTTCCAATTGGATCTCGGATTTTGCGGCGTGACTTCTACGTTGATGACCTCATTTCAGGGGGTGATTCAATTCAAGAAGCAAAGGAAATTCTTAATCAGACGGCTGGAATCTTGGCAAGTGGGGGCTTCAAGTTGCGAAAGTGGTGCTCAAACAATGCTGCTGTACTGAAAGGGACACCCGTAGAGGACAGAGAATCTTCTCTAAAGTTTGATGATGGTAGCGACATCACCAAAACTCTTGGACTCGCTTGGGACTCAGCGTCGGATCGGTTGTTGTTTTCTTTTTCGTCCATTCAGCAGAGATCTAAACCATCCAAAAGATCAATACTATCGACCATAGCTCGCTTGTGTGACCCGCTTGGACTCATAGGGCCGGTAATTGCCAAGGCTAAAATCTTTTTGCAGCATATCTGGAAGGAGAAGCTTGAGTGGGACGAGAGCTTGCCATCATCACTAGCAACAGCTTGGCATGATCTTTGCTGCAGTTTTGAGAAGGCACAGTTTCTTAAATTTCCTCGACTCGTGTCAATACCTGCAGCAGAGTTAGAAGTTCACGGTTTTTGCGACGCCAGCATCGAAGCATATGGGGCCTGTGCCTACGTCCTTCCCGACGAACATCAGCCAGTTGTCAGTTGTTGTGTTCCAAATCGCGTGTAGCTCCTCTGAAAACAATCACAGTTCCAAAGCTAGAGCTCTGTGGCGCCGTCTTATTATCTAATCTCATGCGTGAGATATCTAAAATGAATCTGTTCGATGGAAAATTCTACTGTTGGTCGGATTCTTCTGTATGCCTTTCCTGGATAAGGACCGAGCCCTGCAAGCTCAATGTGTTTGTGGCTAATCGCGTCACAGCAGTTCAAGAGCTAACTAATGGCATGGAATGGCGTTACGTGCCTACTTCACTCAACCCGGCAGACATACTCTCGAGAGGATCTACGCCCAGTGAATTAGATCAATCGTCACTGTGGTTCAACGGCCCAGAATTTCTAGTTAAAAACAAATTGGACTGGCCTGCTTCTTGCTTGTCAGAAAGGACAGAACTCGAACTTAAAAAAAGGGTCCTTATTGCGTCATCTCCCTTCGTTGATATAACTGCCACTTGTAAATACGTCAACTCATTTGATACAATGCAGCGTATATTCGGATATATTTATAAATTCATACACAGAAGCAGGCATCCTGGACTAACAGTGTCTGAAATACAACATGGGACCCAACTCTTACTAAGGCTCGTCCAGAGAGCACACCTGTGGGAAGAGATCAAATCATTGCAATCGAGAAGAGTTGTTAAACCGTCCAGTTGTATAGCATCACTTAACCCTTTTTTGGATGATTTCGGCATTCTTAGAGTTGATGGGCGCTTGAAAAACTCTTCGCTGGATTTCGACGCTCGCCATCCAATAATTCTCCCGTCTCACCATCCCATCACAGACTCAGTCATCACACGATTTCACAATCGGGACTTACACGCTGGTCCACGGGCACTTCTTGCTCATATTCGGTTGCAGTATTGGCCGATTGGTGGAAGGAAGACCGTATCCAAGGTGGTTGGAAAATGTGTGAGATGCTTTCGTGCCAAGCCTCGATTAATAGAGCATATAATGGCTGATCTGCCCAAAGAACGTTTGACTGCTTGTCGAGCCTTTGAAGTCTCTGGCGTTGACTATTGTGGACCATTTTTCTATAAGCCAGACGTACGAAATAAATCTCCAGTCAAATGTTACATGGCTGTCTTCGTCTGCTTCGCGACTAAAGCGGTTCACCTGGAACTGGTCAAGGATCTGTCGACAGCTTCATTCTTGAATGCGCTTAAGAGGTTTATATCGACTCGAGGCAGGCCATCTCAGATATGGTCGGATAACGCTACCAACTTTGTCGGCGCCAAAAACGAGCTTCTGGATCTCAAGCGTCTATTCATAAGTCGCAATCATATTGAGTCAGTGCATAAATTTTGCATGGCTGATTCCATTGATTGGAAATTTATACCTCCTCGTTCACCGCATTTTGGCGGCCTTTGGGAAGCAGCAGTGAAGACAGCGAAACATAATTTTTATCGTGCTGTTGGATCTTGTGTTCTCAACTTCGAAGAGTTTCGCACCCTAGTCTGCCACATAGCATCGATAATTAATTCCAGGCCATTGTTTCCTCTTTCAGAAGATCCAGCAGATCTAGATGTGCTCACTCCAGCTCATTTCTTGATTGGTGGACCCACCTCATCGTTCGTTGAACCTGATGTGACGCACCTTCAATTCAATCGTCTGGATGGTTGGCAACGCGTAACATACCTCCAACAACTGTTTTGGTCTCGCTGGCGTGAAGAATACTTAACACTGCTTCAGCAGCGCTCCAAATGGCGAACTCCGAAACCAGGCCTATGCGTCAACGACATAGTCCTCGTAAAGGATGAAAATCTGCCGCCTCTAAGGTGGCCACTGGCGAGAATCACAGAGTTAATCGTGGGAAAGGATGGAGTCGCTCGAGTAGCCATTTTGCGCACCGCAACAGGAGAAACGAGAAGAGCTGCAAACAAGCTATGCCTATTGCCCATCAGGGAATCTGTTGAAAGCCCATGCCTTCCAACGGGGGGAGAATGTCTGGTTACGCAGCCAAAACAACTGGAGCGACCTCGCAACTGATAAGAGCAGCATCTTAATTTTATCTTATAATACTCGCACTGCAAAGCAATTGCCTAAATTTCGCTCTTAAGAATTCAGTTACATAGAGCTGCCGCTCTTCGCTGTAACGATCGTTTTATTGCCCTAGCTTTACTTATGCGAAGGCCTCGATGCTGCGCATCGAGTTAGTTAAGTTCGTTCGCTTCATGCATTTGGTACGCATCGGCCACTTGCATTACTCAAAATTATAACTAATAATTGTCGCTTCGCTAAAATTGGCACGTACTAATTCGGGTTCGCTTGCCTATATATAAACTATTGTTCTTAAATAATAAGCACAGACCAATTCGGGTCTGCCTGCTTCTCGTAACTTTAAGAAATACAAAACAATTTTGAACACAAGAAATAAATAGTTAATTATTTCTATTTGTGAAAGCTATTGAAAAAGCTCAATAGCGCAACAAGTTTGTTTGCGATAAAATGGATATCAACATCCATATTTTTGGTCAAATTGGGTATATACTAAGAGCTAGATATATGATATATGGCTTTTAGAATATTATATAAGATCGGTTTATTATATGTGTAACGCATAGAAGGAGACATCTCCGACCCCATAAAGTATATATATTCTTGATCAGTATAAACAGCCGAGTCGATATAGCCATGTCCGTCTGTCCGTCTGTCTGTTTCCATTCGAACAAGTCTCTCAGTTTTAAAGCTATCTTTATGAAACTTTGCAGAAGAACCTCTTTCCGATGCACGCAGCACATATGTGAATTCCAGCTGGATCGGACCACTATATCATATAGCTGCCATAGGAACGATCGGTCGAAAATTAAGGTGCTGTATGAAAAAAAACGTTGTTTATCAAGATATCTTAACCAAACGCGGCATTTATTAGTTTTACTATGCTCCTCATATATATGCTAAATCTTATTAAGATCGGACCACTATATCATATAGCTTTCATAGGAACGATCGTTCGAAAATTAAGGTGCATGAAAAAAAATGTTGTTTATCAAGATATCTTGACCAAACTCGCCATTTATTAGTTTTAATATGCTCATAATATATACGCAAAATACTATTAAGATCGGACCACTATATCATATAGCTGCCATAGGAACGATCGGTCGAAAATTAAGTTATTGTATGAAAAAGGGTTTTATTTATCAAGATATCTTGACCAAACTCGCCATTTATTAGTTTTACTATACTTCTTATATATATGCAAAATCCTATGAAATCGGACCATTATATTATATAGCTGCCATAGGAACGATCGGTCAAAAATTAAGTTGTTGTATGAAAAACATTTGACCAAACCCGGCATTTATTAGTTTTACTATGCTCCTCATATAGACGCAAAATCCTATTAAGATCGGACCACTATATCATATAGCTGCCATAGGAACGGTAGGTTGAAAATTAAGTTGTTGTATGAAAAACAATGTCTTTTATCAAGATGTCTTGACCAAACACGACATTTATGAGTTTTTTATGCTTCTCATATATTTGCGAAATCCTTTTAAGATCGGAACACTATATCATATAGCTGCCATAGGAACGATCGGCTGAAAATTCAGTTGCTGTATGAAAAACATTTTTGTTTATCAAGATATATTGCCGAAACTCGGCATTTATTTACTATGCTTCTCATATAGATCGGACCACCATATCATATAGCTGCCATAGGAACAATCGGTCAATAATTAAGTTGTTGTATGAAAAACATTTTTTTTTATCAAGATATTTTGACTAACCTCGGCAATTATTAGCTTTACTATGCTCGTCATATAAATGTAAAATCCTATTAATGTCGGACCACTATATCATATAGCTTCCATAGGAACGATCGGTCGAAAATTAAGTTGTTGTTTGGAAAACTTTTTGTCATTCAAGATATCTTGACCATACTCGGATTGGAATACTTACGGAATATATACGGGCAAAGCACTATGACCATTATGAAAAGGTTAGGTCTGCAAGGGTATTAGATCTTCGGCGTGCCGAAGAAAGCCTTTCTTTCTCGTTTTTTTTTGTACCCTTGCAGAGGGTATTATAATTTTGTAGTGAAATGTGTAACGCATAGAAGGAGACATCTCCGACCCCATAATGTATATATATACTTGATCAGTATCAACATCCGATTCGATATAGCCATGTCCGTCTGTCCGTCTGTCTGTTTCTATGTGAACTAGTCTCTCAGTTTTAAAGCTATCTTTATGAAACTTTGCAGAAGTCCAACTCTCTGCTGCACGCAGCACATATGTGAAATCCTAGATCGGACTACTATATAATACAGCTGCCATGGGAACAATCGGTCGAAAATTAAGGGGTTGTATGAAGAAAAATGTTGTTTATCATGGAATCTTGGCCAAACTCGGCATTTATTGGTTTTACTATGCTCCTCATATATACACAGAAGTCTATCAAGATCGGACCACTATATCATACAGCTACCATAGGAACGATCGGTCGAAATTTATATTGTTGTATGAAAAAGAGTATCGTTTATCAAGATATCTTAACCAAACTCGGCATTTATTAGTTTTACTATGTAGCATATCTACCCTACCATTATCGTAAATCAAAGGGTATTACAATCCGTAAATACATTGTGACACTTTGTCACAATAAATACAAATATACAAATGTCCAAAGTACATTAAAAGACCGCTAAGAATTACATAAAGCAATACGATCCATCGCTTATACATAAGCCGATCGCGGCGCGTGGGAATGCTGAGCATGCACTTTGCAGCTCAAGTGGTTAAACCATACACAACATATGCATGCCTTCTGCATACATATGTATATACCAACATACTTATATATACATATAAACACATAGATATAACCATTGCATGTTTCGGGTTAGCTGAACCCAACATGAACATGTAACAGGATTCTCAATAAAGTAACACAACGGAGAAGACGCTCCAAACTAAAACGGTCTTTATTAAAGATATTACATGGCGACCGGACAAAAGTCACAGGCTGCAGTCTAGTTGAACAAAGTGCGAAGTGCATAATGGCATAATGCCAAGTAAAAAACTAGTAAGAGGTTCTAGTCGGGAGCTCCCGACTAGGGAATACCCTGAACCCTCCCATTCCAACACCAAATGCAGTTCGCGCATCGCGCTCGTTTGAAATAATAAAGATAAATTTAAAAAAAAATAAGTTCCCTTGGCAGGCTTCGAACTCGCAGCTGACCGTATTACTTGCTGACGATCGAGTTTGTTTGCGATATTCGATAACTTTCCCCGTTTCCAAGCAATCGATAAAATAGATATCAACATCCTTTTTTTTTTGGGAAATTGGGTAAATAATAAGAGCTAGAGTCACCAAACTTGATATATGGCTTTTAGAATATTATATAGGATCGGTTTTTTATACCCTTGCAGAGGGTATTATAATTTTGTCGTAAAATGTGTAACGCATAGAAGGAGACATCTCCGACCATAAAATATATAAATTCTTGATCAGTATCAACAGCCGAGTCGATATAGCCATGTCCGTCTGTCTGTTTCCATTCGAACAAGTCTCTCAGTTTTAAAGCTATCTTTATGAAACTTTGCAGAAGAACCTCTTTCCGATGCACGCAGCACAAATGTGAATTCCAGCTGGATCGGACCACTATATCATATAGCTGCCATAGGAACGATCGGTCGAAAATTAAGGTGCTGTATGAAAAAAAATGTTGTTCATCAAGATATCTTGACCAAACGCGGCATTTATTTGTTTTACTATGCTCCTCATATATATGCTAAATCTTATTAAGATCGGACCACTATATCATATAGCTTTCATAGGAACGATCGGTCGAAAATTATGCTGTTTATCAAGATATCTCGACCAAACTCGGCATTTATTAGTGTTACTCTGCTCCTTATATAAACGCAAAACCTTATTAAGATCGGACCACTATATCATATAGCTGCCATAGGAACAATCGGTTGAAAATTAAGGTGTTGTATGAAAAAAATGTTGTTTATCAAGATATCTTGACCAAACTCACCATTTATTAGTTTTACTATACTCCTCATATATATGCAAAGTTTATTAAAATCGGAACACTATATCATATAGCTGCCATAGGAACATTCGGTCAAAAATCAGGTTGTATGAAAAACATTTTTTTTATCAAGATATCTTGACCAAACTCGGCATTTATTAGTTTTTCTATGCTCCTCATATATTTGCAAAATCGTATTAAGATCGGAGCATCATATCCTCATATATTTGCAAAATCTTATTAAGATCGGAGCATCATATCATATATCGGACGAAAATTAAGTTGTCTCGGCATTTATTAATTTTACTATACTCCTCATATATATGCAAAATCTTATTAAAATCGGAACACTATATCATATAGCTGCCATAGGAACGATCGGCCGAAAATAAAATTGTATGAAAAACATTTTTTTTATCAAGATATCTTGACCAAACTCGGCATTTATTAGTTTTTCTATACTCCTCATATATTTGCAAAATCTTATTAAGATCGGACCACTATATCATATAGATGCCATAGGAACGATCGGACGAAAATTAAGTTGTTGTATGAAAAACATATTTGCTTATCAAGATATATTGCCGGAACTCGGCATTTATTTACTATGCTCCTCATATATATGCAAAATCCTATTAAGATCGGATCATTATATTATATAGCTGCAATAGGAACGATCTGTCGAAAACTAAGTTGTTGTATGAAAAACATGTTTTTATCAAGATATCTTGACCAAACACGGCATTTATCTAATATCCTCATATAAACGCAAAACCTTATTAAGATCGGACCACTATATCATATAGCTGCCATAGGAACAATCGGTTGAAAATTAAGGTGTTGTATGAAAAAATGTTGTTTATCAAGATATCTTGACCAAACTCGCCATTTATTAGTTTTACTATACTCCTCATATATATGCAAAGTTTATTAAAATCGGAACACTATATCATATAGCTGCCATAGGAACATTCGGTCGAAAATTAAGTTGAATGAAAAACATTTTTTTTATCAAGATATCTTGACCAAACTCGGCATTTATTAGTTTTTCTATACTCCTCATATATTTGCAAAATCTTATTAAGATCGGACCACTATATCATATAGATGCCATAGGAACGATCGGACGAAAATTAAGTTGTTGTATGAAAAACATATTTGCTTATCAAGATATATTGCCGGAACTCGGCATTTATTTACTATGCTCCTCATATATATGCAAAATCCTATTAAGATCGGATCATTATATTATATAGCTGCAATAAGAACGATCTGTCGAAAACTAAGTTGTTGTATGAAAAACATGTTTTTATCAAGATATCTTGACCAAACTCGGCATATATCTAATATCCTCATATAGACGCAAAATCCTATTAAGATCGGACCAGTGTATCATATAGCTGCCATAGGAACGATCGGTCGAAAATTAAGGTGTTGTATGAAAAAATGTTGTTTATCAAGATATCTTGACCAAACTCGCCATTTATTAGTTTTAATATGCTCCTTAAATATACGCAACATCCTATGTAACAGGTAGAAGGAAGCATCTCCGACCCCATAAAGTATATATATTTTATTTATCAGCATCAACAGCCGAGTCGATCTAGCCATCTCCGTCTGTCTGTCCGTCCGACTGTCCGTCTGTTTGTGTGAATTTTAGCTGTACGTCCTCCTAGTGACTGCGCAGATCGAGTTTGTTTGCGATATTCGATAACTTGCCCCGTTTCCAAGCAATCGATAAAATGGATATCAACATCCATATTTTTGGTCAAATTGGGTATATACTAAGAGCTAGATATATGATATATGGCTTTTAGAATATTATATAAGATCGGTTTATTATATGTGTAACGCATAGAAGGAGACATCTCCGACCCCATAAAGTATATATATTCTTGATCAGTATCAACAGCCGAGTCGATATAGCCATGTCCGTCTGTCCGTCTGTCTGTTTCCATTCGAACAAGTCTCTCAGTTTTAAAGCTATCTTTATGAAACTTTGCAGAAGAACCTCTTTCTGATGCACGCAGCACATATGTGAATTCCAGCTGGATCGGACCACTATATCATATAGCTGCCATAGGAACGATCGGTCGAAAATTAAGGTGCTGTATGAAAAAAAACTTTGTTTATCAAGATATCTTAACCAAACGCGGCATTTATTAGTTTTACTATGCTCCTCATATAAATGTAAAATCCTATTAATGTCGGACCACTATATCATATAGCTTCCATAGGAACGATCGGTCGAAAATTAAGTTGTTGTTTGGAAAACTTTTTTGTCATTCAAGATATCTTGACCAAACTCGGATTGGAATATTTTCCCTGTGCTTCTTAGATACGGGCAAAGCACTATGACCATTATGAAAAGGTTAGGTCTGCAAGGGTATTAGATCTTCGGCGTGCCGAAGAAAGCCTTTCTTTCTCGTTTTTTTTTGTACCCTTGCAGAGGGTATTATAATTTTGTAGTGAAATGTGTAACGCATAGAAGGAGACATCTCCGACCCCATAATGTATATATATACTTGATCAGTATCAACATCCGATTCGATATAGCCATGTCCGTCTGTCCGTCTGTCTGTTTCTATGCGAACTAGTCTCTCAGTTTTAAAGCTATCTTTATGAAACTTTGCAGAAGTCCAACTCTCTGCTGCACGCAGCACATATGTGAAATCCTAGATCGGACTACTATATAATACAGCTGCCATGGGAACAATCGGTCGAAAATTAAGGGGTTGTATGAAGAAAAATGTTGTTTATCATGGAATCTTGGCCAAACTCGGCATTTATTGGTTTTACTATGCTCCTCATATATACACAGAAGTCTATCAAGATCGGACCACTATATCATACAGCTACCATAGGAACGATCGGTCGAAATTTATATTGTTGTATGAAAAAGAGTATCGTTTATCAAGATATCTTAACCAAACTCGGCATTTATTAGTTTTACTATGTAGCATATCTACCCTACCATTATCGTAAATCAAAGGGTATTACAATCCGTAAATACATTGTGACACTTTGTCACAATAAATACAAATATACAAATGTCCAAAGTACATTAAAAGACCGCTAAGAATTACATAAAGCAATACGATCCATCGCTTATACATAAGCCGATCGCGGCGTGTGGGAATGCTGAGCATGCACTTTGCAGCTCAAGTGGTTAAACCATACACAACATATGCATGCCTTCTGCATACATATGTATATACCAACATACTTATATATACATATAAACACATAAATATAACCATTGCATGTTTCGGGTTAGCTGAACCCAACATGAACATGTAACAGGATTCTCAATAAAGTAACACAACGGAGAAGACGCTCCAAACTAAAACGGTCTTTATTAAAGATATTACATGGCGACCGGACAAAAGTCACAGGCTGCAGTCTAGTTGAAAAAGTGCGAAGTGCATAATGGCATAATGCCAAGTAAAAACTAGTAAGAGGTTCTAGTCGGGAGCTCCCGACTAGGGAATACCCTGAACCCTCCCATTCCAACACCAAATGCAGTTCGCGCATCGCGCTCGTTTGAAATAATAAAGATAAATTTAAAAAAAAATAAGTTCCCTTGGCAGGCTTCGAACTCGCAGCTGACCGTATTACTTGCTGACGACTCTACTTGAGAAAAAAACGAACTAAAATACCATTACAGAAAAAAGTAGCAATTACAATGCTGTTAGAATGCGATAGAATGCGAAGCAGACGCGCATGAATGTGCGTGTGTACACAAATTCTTGATGTTTTCGCTAGCTGTGCCACCCAATTGCGCAGTTTCATATAACTTTGGTTTTCTCTTAACCGAGCTTTATGAAATTTTCTACAGTATATATTATTGTACCATAGAATATTTGTGTATTCTCAAAAAGTCAATTGCATTAAAATTGTGGCTTAGATTGGTTGGCAATATAAGTTAGGTTATTAACTTGATTTATAGCTGTGTAGTGTTAGAGGGGAGGTGGCGATAGGTATAAAATGAAAGATACTTGACATATATATAATATTCTAGAAGCAACATATCATGTTTGGTGACTCTAGGTCTTATTATTTACCCAATTTGTTCAAAAAACATGATGTCGATATCGATTCTGAGATCCTTGCGTTCATACATACGGACAGACGGACGGAATAAACACTTTACACTAACAAATGTGGTTGAAAACTTTAAAAAAAAAAAATGAATTGTAAACCGAAATGTGAGCCAACCACATTCTATAACAACTAATATTTTCATGTCTCTGGCGCTGGGTATCTATATACTCAGCTGCAATGAATCATTTGTCAAATAATAAAATTTAAAAAAAAAAAAAATATCTTTTCATAAAAATTATCACCTAAAATTTTATTTTTTGGTTTTCAAAGGAAATATTTTTCTTTCTTTACGTAATCCCACAATTAAAAAATTATGAAAAATAAAAAATTTTTAATAGAAAACCTTATTTTTTCTTTCATGAACGTTAGAACAAAAAAATTTTTTTTTTCATTGAATATATATAAAAACAATTAAATTACATAATAGGATGGTTTAGTGATTGTAGTGAGGCAAAAGACAATACTGCCAACGTTGTAAACAACGTCAAGATAATTTATCACACAGGCGATATAAAATCGTTGTGGATCCTGTTGTTAATTATCACGATAGTGTCAGTTTTACAATTTCTGCTTAAAATCTATGTTAAGTCTAATAAAATTATTAAGAAAAGATACATGAGTAGGGATAATAAATTAGATAAGATCTAAAAATGAATAAGGAGAAAATAAATCACGTTTACGAAAGCTTTCCAAATTTACGCATTAATGCGATTAAAATTTTACATTCCCATAGCGAATACAGTACATCAGTTCGAGACTGATTATATAGAAGCTTTCGGCGGAATCTGTAGCCCACTTATACACTGCGATAAAGCAGAAAAGGTCGGTTCAACACTTCGGCATGCCGAAGATCTAATACCCTTGCAGACCCAACCTTTTAATGCCGAGAAAATGGTTAAGGCCGAGTTTGGTCAAGGTATATTGATAAACAAAAAAAAAGGCTTTTAATCAAAAACCGATGTAAATAAGATTTAGCAAAAATGAAGGAAGCATAGTGAAATCTTTAAATGCCGTGTTTAATCGCAAAATCATGAAAAACAAAAAATTCTCCATACAAAAACTTAATAATATGATATAGTGGTCCGATCTTAATAGGACTTTTGCATATATATGAGGAGCATAGTAAAACTAATAAATGCCGAGTTTGGTTAAGATATCTTGAAAAACAAAAGGTTTTTTCATACAAAAACTTAATTTTCGATCGATCGTTCCTATGGCAGCTATATGATATAGTGGTCCGATCTTAATAGGATTTTGCATATATATGAGGAGCTTAGTAAAACTAATAAATGCCGAGTTTGGTCAAGATATCTTGATAAACAAAAGGTTTTTTCATACAAAAACTTAATTTTCGACCGATCGTTCCTATGGCAGCTATATGATATAGTGGTCCGATCTTAATAGGATTTTGCATATATATGAGGAGCTTAGTAAAACTAATAAATGCCGAGTTTGGTCAAGATATCTTGACAAACAAAATGTTTTTTCATACAAAAACTTAATTTTCGACCGATCGTTCCTATTGCGGCTATATGATATAGTGGTCCGATCTTAATAGAATTTTGCATATGTATGAGGAGCTTAGTAAAACTAAGAAATGCCGAGTTTGGTCTAGATATCTTGACAAACAAAATGTTTTTTCATACAAAAACTTAATTTTCGACCGATCGTTCCTATGGCGGCTATATGATATAGTGGTCCGATCTTAATAAAATTTTGCATATATATGAGGAGCATAGTAAAACTAATAAATGTCGAGTTTGGTCAAGATATCTTGATAAACAAAAGGTTTTTTCATACAAAAACTTAATTTTCGACCGATCGTTCCTATGGCAGCTATATGATATAGTGGTCCGATCTTAATAGGATTTTGCATATATATGAGGAGCTTAGTAAAACTAATAAATGCCGAGTTTGGTCAAGATATCTTGACAAACAAAATGTTTTTTCATACAAAAACTTATTTTCGACCGATCGTTCCTATGGCGGCTATATGATATAGTGGTCCGATCTTAATAGAATTTTGCATATATATGAGGAGCATAGTAAAACTAATAAATGTCGAGTTTGGTCAAGATATCTTGATAAACAAAAGGTTTTTTCATACAAAAACTTAATTTTCGACCGATCGTTCCTATGGTAGCTATATGAAATAGTGGTCCGATCTTAATAGGATTTCGCATATATATGAGGAGCTTAGTAAAACTAATAAATGCCGAGTTTGGTCAAGATATCTTGACAAACAAAATGTTTTTTCATACAAAAACTTAATTTTCGACCGATCGTTCCTATGGCGGCTATATGATATAGTGGTCCGATCTTAATAGAATTTTGCATATATATGAGGAGCATAGTAAAACTAATAAATGTCGAGTTTGGTCAAGATATCTTGATAAACAAAAGGTTTTTTCATACAAAAACTTAATTTTCGACCGATCGTTCCTATGGCAGCTATATAATAAAGTGGTCCGATCTTAATAGGATTTTGCATATATATGAGGAGCTTAGTAAAACTAAGAAATGCCGAGTTTGGTCAAGATATCTTTACAAACAAAATGTTTTTTCATACAAAAACTTAATTTTCGACCGATCGTTCCTATGGCGGCTATATGATATAGTGGTCCGATCTTAATAGAATTTTGCATATGTATGAGGAGCATAGTAAAACTAATAAATGTCGAGTTTGGTCAAGATATCTTGATAAACAAAAGGTTTTTTCATACAAAAACTTAATTTTCGACCGATCGTTCCTATGGCAGCTATATGATATAGTGGTCCGATCTTAATAGGATTTTGCATATATGAGGAGCTTAGTAAAACTAATAAATGCCGAGTTTGGTCAAGATATCTTGACAAACAAAATGTTTTTTCATACAAAAACTTAATTTTCGACCGATCGTTCCTATGGCGGCTATATGATATAGTGGTCCGATCTTAATAGAATTTTGCATATATATGAGGAGCATAGTAAAACTAATAAATGTCGAGTTTGGTCAAGATATCTTGATAAACAAAAGGTTTTTTCATACAAAAACTTAATTTTCGACCGATCGTTCCTATGGCAGCTATATGATATAGTGGTCCGATCCAGCTGGTTTTGACATATGTGCTGCGTGCAACAGAAATAGGGAATTCTGCAAAGTTTCATTAAGATAGCTTTAAAACTGAGGGACTAGTTCGCATAGAAACAGACAGACGGACAGACGGACAGACGGACATGGCTATATCGACTCGGCTGTTGATGCTGATCAAGAATATATATACTTTATGGGGTCGGAGATGTCTCCTTCTATGCGTTACACATTTCACGACAAAATTATAATACCCTCTGCAAGGGTATAAAAAGAACCATATTTAGGTATAGCAAATACATGGTTAGTACGCTTACAAAAGTAAGAAAATTCCAATAAAAGAATGGAATGGAGCGAAATTGCGAAACATATCGACGCATTTCGTTACAAATTTGATAAATCTTACAAATGCATCAATAAAGATGTAGTTATAAAAGCGGAAACACTAAAAAACCATATAGAAATATTAGCAAGGGAATAACAATAATATAGTTACCTTAGTAAATAGATATGAAAATAAATTCACATCTGAACACAATAGTAAATGTACTCTTAAGGTAATAAAATCCCTAAACACAAGAATATTTACTATCACCAATAGGCGTAACAATCTCTGAAATGGCACAAACAGTTGTAGAATTTATCAAGCTAGCCACATCTCTGATACCAGAGTTTGACGGAAAGCCGGAAAATCTACAAAGTTGTCTAGATTCTTTGAATCTATTAGAAACCTTAAAAGGCACACATGAGCTAACAGCCATTAGCCTTATAAAAACAAAGCTAAAAGGCCATGCGAGAAAAATAATAAGTAATGAGCAGACAATTGCTGCAATCATTACGTAACTATCAAATGCAGTAAAAGGAGAATCGGTAGAAGTTGTATCTGCTAAGCTTCTTAATTTGCAACAGAAAAATAAAACGGCTAACCAATACACGCAAGAGGTGGAAAGACTGGCAAAGGCCCTTGAAGGCGCCTATATCAGTGAAGGTCTAAGCCAATCACTTGCAAACAAATACAGCACCACAACAGCTGTGAAAGCTATGACCCAAAATTGTTCAATTGATAAGGTAAAACTTATCATGCAGGCAGGCACATTCACAAATATGAATGATGCCGTTTCCAAATTTGTCAATAGTTGCACGGAGATAACAGGTCAAAGTAACACTGTCCTGAATTATCAAAGAGGTGCAAACAACAATAATAGAGGAGGCCGAGGCTATAATCGTGGAAGGAATTACAACCACAACAATTACAACCGAGGCGTTAACAACAACAACAACAATAATTACAATAACCGTGGAGGAAAAGGGGGCCAAAATCGAGGAAGAGGCCGAGGTAACTCCAACCAAGGTAATAATAATAGCAATGTGAGAGTGGCGCAAAATGCGTCGGAAAACTCTCAGAACCCTTTAGGAAACAACCAGTAAATGCAAAGGTTCGTTCCATCAATTACAGTCTTAATATATTTGTCACTTTTTATAATAGACTTTAAACTCACTTTTAAAAATAAATTCAGATAATTACAAAATTCAAGATAAAAACATTTTAAACATCCAAGGCATAGGCCAAGGTGTAATAAAATCTCAAGGAACAACTTCAAAAGAACTCCAATCAACAAAATATATTATTCCACACGAATTTCAATTGGTAGATTCAGATTTTTCAATACCGTGTGATGGAATAATAGGCATTGATTTTATAAAAAACCCAATTGTCAATTAGATTTCAAACCAAGTGAAGACTGGTTTATAATTAGACCTCAAAATTAAAATTATCCTATTTATGTTCCTATAACATAGAGTGCTGGCAACAATACTGTTCTTCTGCCAGCCAGATCCCAAGTAATTCGAAAAATAGACATTAATACAGTAAATGTTTATATATTTGTTCCTAATCAAGAAATACATAATGGAATTTATGTTGCAAATATAATAGCAGCATACAAACATGTATACATTCGCCTTCTAAACACAACTAATTTCGACCAATAGGTCAAACTAAACAAAATCCAACATGAAAATTTATCAGATTATGACATTCATAACACTAATCTAGAAAATTGAAGCGAACAAGTACTTTCAAAATTAAAGAAAAGTTTTCCAGAACAATTCAAAAGTCAACTAACAGAATTATGCACCAGGTATAGTGATGTGTTCGGACTGGAAACCGAACCAATAGCGACAAATAATTTTTATAAAAAAACATTAAGACTTAAAGATGATGAACCCATTTATATTAAAAACTACAGAAGTCCGCATAGCCACGTCGAAGAAATTCAAAAACAAGTAGGGAAATTAATAAATGGCAAAATCGTAGAACCGTCCGTATCCGAGTATAACAGCCCACTCTTGTAAGTTCCGAAAAATCATTACCAAATTCGGAAAAAAGAAATGGCGATTAGTAATTGACTATCGCCAAATCAACAAAAACTACTTTCTGATAAATTCCCACTCCCCAGAATTGATGATATTCTAGACCAACTGGGCAGAGCTAAATACTTTTCATGCCTTGACTTAATGCCAGGTTTCCACCAAATTGAACTTGAAGAAAATTCAAGAAATATAACATCTTTTTCAACGAGCAATGGCTCATATCGCTTCACGCGATTACCATTTGGTCTTAATATAGCACCAAATTAGGCTTAGAACCCTCTCTGGTAATCCTTTATATGGATGACTTAATAGTGGTAGGATGTTCCGAAAAACACGTGATTAAAAACTTAACTGATGTTTTTAATGTTTGTAGGAAATATAACCTAAAAGTTGCATCCAGAAAATGTTAATTTTTCATGCATGAAGTGACATTCTTAGGTCACAAATGCACTGACAAAGGAGTATTGCCAGATGACAAGAAATTTGACGTCATCAAAAATTATAGTGTCCCTCATGATGCGGACAGCGCGAGACGATTTGTAGAATTCTTCAATTATTATCGTCGATTTATAAAAAACTTCGCCGATTATTCACGGCACATAACTAGATTATGTAAAAAGAATGTTCCTTTTGAATGGTCAAGTGAATGCCAAAACGCATTCCAATACCTTAAAGAAAAGCTTATGCACCCCACATTATTACAATATCCTGATTTTCGCAAAGAATCTTGCATTATAACAAATGCTAGTAAACAAGCTTGCAGAGCGGTTCTAACTCAGAACCGTGACGGAATTCAGCAATAAGAGCACAACAGAACAAGAGTAGCGATAATTCATTGGGCAATTACCCATTTTAGACCATATATTTATGGCAAACACTTTACTATTAAAACGGATCACAGACCATTGACATATCTTTTTTCTATGACTAATCCCGGTTCGAAATTAACTCGCATGCGGCTAGAGCTTGAAGAATACGACTTCACAATAGAATACCTAAAGGGGAAAGATAATTTTGTAGCAGACGCACTTTCGTGTATTAGCGTTAGCGATCTATATACCAATGGAATTCTCGACCTAGGTCAGTTCTTCCAAAGGCTCGAAAAAGAGGATGGTATATTAAAAATCAGCCAACTCAAAGTGGCACCGAGCGAAAAAATCTTTGAATCAGTTTCAATAGACTCTTTTAAAAATATGGGCAATGAAATATTAAAATCTTTAAGAGTAGCGCTACTCCAGCCGGTGACCCAAATAACAGATGAAAAAGAGATACAACAAATATTGTCTACATACCATGACGACCCAATTCAAGGAGTCCACAGTGGCATAACAAGAACGCTAGCAAAAATAAAAAGACAATACTAAAAGAGTACGTACGTAGATGTCAAAAATACCAAATGTCTAAAACAAAGACGCACACAAAAACTCTATTGACTCTCACAGAAACACCTGTGAATGCTTTCGATATAGTGATAGTGGATACAGTTGGTTCGCTACCTAAATCGGAAAATGGCAATGAATACATAGTTACATTAATATGTGACCTTACAAAATGTTTAGTAGCCATTCCAATAAATAGCAAAAGCGCAAATAATGTCGCAAAAGCTATATTCGAAAGTTTCATACTCAAGTTTGGTCCAATGAAGACGTTCATCTCGGACATGGGAACAGAGTATAAAAACCAGATTTTAAATGATTTATGCAAGTATACTGTCTACTGCACATCATCATCAAACATTAGGGACAATAAAACGAAGTCAACGAACATTTAATGAATACATTCGTTCATACATCTCTGCAAACAAAACTGACTGGGATGTCTGGATTCAATATTTCACTTATTGCTTCAACACGACACCATCAGAAACGCATGAGTATTGTCCATACGAACTAGTATTTGGCAGACTACCAAAACAGTTCATAGATTTAAACACAACTAATTACATAGATCCTATTTATAATTTAGATGACTACTCTAAGGAAATAAAGTTTAGATTACAAATAGCATACAAAAGAGCTAGAATTATGTTAGAAAAAGCCAAGGATTATAGGAAATTAGAATATGATGAAAAACAAAAAATGTTGAATAAAAAGTAGGAGATAAAGTACTTATAAGAAACGAAACAGGGCACAAATTAGACCGAGTATATTCAGGACCATATATAGTAGAGAAAATAGAAGATAATGACAACATTTTTTTTTAAAGATAGTAAAGATAAGAAACAAAAAGTACATAAGGATAAGCTAAATAAATATATTCAATGAAACGTTTCATGAAAAAAGTAGTCCCCCTTTTTTCCAACCTGAAAAAAAAGAAAAAACAATTTTTGATTTATTCTTCTAAGAAAGTAAAAATAAAACGTAAATTCAAATATATTAAAAATAAAAATTTGTCAATGAACACAAATGTTTAAAAAAAAAAAAGAGATAAAACCATTTTCAATACATACATTTATAATAGGTAACAAATTAATTTCTTTTTAAAAATTAAATATTTTATATTATATTAACACTAAATGACTACATGTATTACGTCATTTCTTCAAATCATAAATCAAAGGGTATAACAATCCGTAAATACATTGTGACACTTTGTCATAATAAATACAAATATATAAATGCCCAAAGTACATTAAAAGACCGCTTAGAATTACATAAACATTCCAGCGCACAAGCAATACGATCCATCGCTTATACATAAGCCGATCGCGGCGTGTGGGAATGCTGAGCATGCACTTTGCAGCTCAAGTGGTTAAACCATACACAACATATGCATGCCTTCTGCATACATATGTATATACCAACATACTTATACATACATATAAACACATAGATATAAGCATAAAGTAACACAACGGAGAAGACGCTCCAAACCAAAACGGTCTTTCTCAAACATATTACAACTATACTCCTCATATATATTTAAAATCCTATTAAGATCGGACCACTACATCATATAGCTGCCATAGGAACGATAGGTCGAAAAGTAAGTTGTTGTATGAAAAACATTTTTTTTTATCAAGATATCTTGACCAAACAGTGCAGTTATTAGTTTTTCTATGCTTCTCATATATTTGCGAAATCTAATTAAGATCGGAACACTTTATCATATAGCTGCCATAGGAACGCTCGGCCGAAAATTTTATCAAGATATATTGCCGAAACTCGGCATTTATTTACTATGCTTCTTATATAGATGCAAAATTCTATTAATATCGGAACACCATATCATATAGCTGCCATGGGAACGATCGGTCGAAAATTAAGTTGTTGTATGAAAAACATTTTTTTTTATCAAGATATTTTGACTAACCTTGGAAATTATTAGTTTAACTATGCTCGTCATATAAATGCAAAATTCTATTAATGTCGGACCACTATATCATATAGCTGCTAAGGAACGATCGGTCGAAAATTAAGTTGTTGTATGGAAAACTTTTTTGTCATTCAAGATATCTTGAGCAAACTCGGATTTGACCATTTTCCCTGTGCTTCTTAGATACGGGCAAAGCACTATGACCATTATGAAAAGGTTGGGTCTGCAAGATTGGAGAAGAAAGCATTTTGTTCTCGTTTTTTTATACTCTTGCAGAGGGTATTATAATTTTGTCGTGAAATGTGTAAGCATAGAAGGAAACATCTCCGACCCCATAAAGTATATATATTCTTGATCGGTAGCAACATCCCAGTCGATATAGCCATGTCCGTCTGTTCGTCTGTCTGTTTCTATGCGAACTAGTCTCTCAGTTTTAAAGCTATCTTTATGAAACTTTGCAGAAGTCCCGCTTTCTGCTGCACGCAGCACATATGTGAAATCCAGCTAGATCGGACCACTATATCGTATAGCTGCCATGGGAACGGTCGAAAATTAAGGGGTTGTATGAAGAAAAATGTTGTTTATGAAGATATCTTGACCACACTCGGCATTTATTAGTTTTACTATACTTCTCATATATATGCAAAATCCTATTAAGATCGGACCACTATATCATATAGCTGCCATAGGAACGATCGGTCGAAAATTAAGTTGTTGTCTGAAAAACATTTTTGTTTATCAAGATATATTGCCGAAACTCGGTATTTATTTTCTATGCTCCTCATATATAAATTAATCAAGTGTAGAATTTCCCAATGTCCGTCCCACGACGCTTCTCGCTGGCGGGTGACAGTGGTGATGGATTAAGTATTCAGCCTTTAGCCGGCGTCTTCGCGAACAATATGAATATACGAATTAACTATTCGGAGTTATATTTTATTCCAACCGGCGTAAGCTTCGGTCGCTCAAACAGAACTAAAATCACTCGATGCAACGAGTTGGGACATAAGCTTAATTAAACATATAATTGATAAAGCTTACGCTACCCACCATAGCTGATTCAGCATAATCTACAATGTAGCAGTCGGCAAGCCGACTTCAGCATAAGTGATAACGCTGTTCTTGCGACATGCGCAAGGGATCAGGTTACCGCAGCTGGCCGTTGCAATCAGGGCACTGATCGTGTCAGCACCATGCGCGCAATTGTTTAGCCAAATACAAAGACTTAAACTGCTATGTGCGAGGGGCACTCGTTAACTACTCCCCCTCTAGAACTATGAGCGTCCTCGTTCATCTTGAAGCTGTTGACAATCCTTTGCATCTCCATCGATGTCCGTCTTCTTCTCAAACCTTGGTAGATTAGAATGGAACCGCAAAATAGGAGGCTGAGCGCCACTCCAACACCGAACCACACCTTAGGCGACCCTGCAGACTCTACCCTTTCCTCCAACTCTTGGATGACGTGAAGATTGTTGTTGTTCATGGAGCAAGGGCATACTAAGTACCGGATCATGGCTAATGATGTCGATTAACGGGGAAGCCGCTATGCCAGGGATTTTGTCCAGAGGTTCGCGCCAGTTTGTATACTTTGTGCCGTTTACAATGGCCACGTGTTCAAAGGTGATAAGGTAGGTGCCGTTGACTTGTATCTCTGGACCTGTGCGCAGGTGTCGCGTGGTGCTATCTTGCAGAATGACGTGTACGTTGTTGTAGTACAGCCGGTTTAGTACGTGGATTATATTTTCGGACTGGAGGACCTTAATATTGGATGCTTCCAACAAACTTACTACAGGGATATCTGTGGGATGCTCAACTAAAACGGATTTTAAGTCGTCGTGGTCAAATATTGTGGGGTTAATAGTGTTAATTGTGGTGTGCCGGCCACGACTTTGAGCACTGTCCCTAAAAAATCCAAGCTCCTGGCTATCCTGTGGTGAACTTTTAATACGGACAAAAGGTTTCTAAGGTGGTCGGTATCGACATCTAATAACTTTCTCATATGAGACTGAGGGAATAACTCGGACAATTCTTCTGTTTCCTTTAACATCACAGAGAACTCTGTAAGGTTGCTAGTGTGCCTAACATAGTCCCGCTGTTCCCATACTAATACATCCCCGTCTACAACAGGTATGTACTTGGAATGCGAATAATCGGTGATCCGAGCATTTACCGTCGCCAGTAAGACTAAAACTGGTGTAATGAACCTGTGAGAGGAGAGAAAGTTAAATCTATGAATTCCTTAGTTTTACCACTGATTTATTAACTATTTTTTTTTTTTTATTATTATACCACCCTCCCCCTTATAAGAACAGACGTTCCTAGGTCTGCCTGAACAGTTTCTTCGTCGCATAATGGGGTCAGCTTGTTACTTAACCTTCTGTTGGTCTTAACAAATACCTTTTCTCCCACCTTAAATACCTTGTTCTGCCTGTTTGGGTTGTTTCTGTCCAGTTGCACTTGTTGCGTTTTTTCGACCTTGTTTATGATTGCATCTTTAAACTCATTGGTAGACGCATGTATTACCTCTATCGGTTTTTTGCCTATTACCGAATGTACCGATCGATTATATTCCACTGTGGCATGTATGATCAGTTCGACTGTGTCGTCTATTTTTTTCTCAATTTTGAGGCAACTTGCAATTTCCAACAAGGTACTGTGGAAGCGCTCCACATGGCCGTTGGAGGTACTGTGAAGCGGTGGTGCGTTCACAATGTCTATCCCATATCTGTCTTTTAATAACGAGGTTATTGTCTCCGAATTAAAAGACGCCTCATTATCGCAGTATATTACCTTTGTCTTTGGGAAGAAATTAACAGCTTGAACGATAGGGGTTTCCACATCGGTTATCGTACGTGACACTATTGGTTGTACTATTGCAAATTTTGAAAATTTGTCGATACACGTTAAGAACTGCTTCTTGTCAGTTGAAAAAATGTCGATGTGCAGGATCTCGCCAGGGTATGACGGAATTGGTGTTTCCCCAAAGACATGTTTCTTTGGATGTCTGTCATATTTGGCCTTAGTGCAGGTTTTGCAGTTCGCCACAATTTCTGTCGCTAGCTTGGTCATTTTCGGAAAGTAATATTCTTCCAAGATTTGTTTGATGTTCTCTTGGGCGGCTCTATGCGCGCGGTTATGTTTCTCTTTGTTCGTCTTTGTCTGTTATATCAGTTACTACATTTTTGCAGTAACAAAACTTAGTGGATGGGAAGCTTTTCACTAATTCTTGTTGGATGAATGCCAGCATTGGCAAGTCGCATTTGATTGCGTTGACTACAGTTGGTTTGACAAATGATTTAACCTCATTTAATGCTTCGTTTTTATCTGTGAAGTGAAAAATATGACGAGTTTTCTCGCCGAAAAATATGAAGATCCGCCTCAGAGGGAAACGTGCTTCTTCCAACACTATTTGGATTTTAAAACAGTTTAACGGTTTGTCCGTTGACTCTATTGTGTATGTTAGCGACAGCTCACTGTGGATGGTGGCTGCGTCTGACGCTATTTCTTCTTGCAAGGCGTTAATATTTTGTCGAGACAATGCGTCTGCGACATGGTTTTCTTTACCGGGTTTGTAGTGGATTTTTGCGTTATGCTCATCGATTTACGCTTTCCACCTTTTAATTTTAGCATTGGGGTTCCTATTCGATACAGCAAAGGTAAGAGGTTGGTGATCTGTGTAGATATTAATGTCTCTTGTACCATACAAGTACTGCTGTAGCTTACCTAGCGCCCACACAATAGCCAACAACTCTCTTTCATTGGTGGCGTAATGGGTCTCGCTATCTTTCAGAGTTCTTGATATCATAGTAATGGGTCTGCCATCTTGTGAAAGTACAGCGCCAATACCATTTGCTGAAGCACCCGTCGTTAGATCGAACGGCTTCCTAAAATCATGCGTAACATGGTCTTTTTCGTTCTCTGAGAAAATTATGACGTCATCTACGTACACATAGCATGTTCTGCCAATTTGTTCACGCAGTACGTCGTCGATCGCTCTTTGAAAGATGCTTCCCGCATTCTTCAACCCGAACGGTAGTCGACAATACTCATACTTTCCTCCGTTTACAGAGAAAGATGTTTTTTCGCGGTCTTGTTCCGCAAGAAATATCTGGTGGTAGCCGGACTTTAAGTCTAGAGTTGTAAAATATCTAGCTTTTCCCAGATTGGCTAAGATCATGGGAATGCTCGGCATTGGGTATTTCTCTGCTATGGTTCGCTCGTTTAGCTTTCTAAAATCGATAACTAGGCGTTTATTTTTGTTGCCATTTTCGTCATGACCTTTTTAATCGACAACCCATGTCGGGTTGTTGTACGGCGACTTTGATGGCCTGATGATGCCATTTCGCAATAGTTCTTTGATTTCGTTTTTCACAAAGTCGCATAGCTTTACCCACCATAGGGTGTGGGTAAAGTTTTGAGTAGACCGGCTCACTGTCTATTGTGCGTATTGTGGCCACTACAGAAGTATTGAACGGTAGTGCTTCGTTAGAAGCTGAAAACGCCTTTACTTTGTTTAGAATCATGCTACTAAACTCGGCCCTTATGGACTCTGGTACAACAATATCATCGATATTTGTGAAATTCACATTGTCGCAAATGTGGTGCTGCAGCTTCTCAGACCCATAGTTGATTGTGCCATTTTCAGCGTTCAAGGTCGCTCCTATCTGCGTTAGCAAGTCGAAGCCTATGATGCCGTCGAACGGAGTCAGGGAGTCTAGTAGGAAGAATGACGTTGTTACTTTGTTAGAACCATGAATGGAACTAACACTGAAAGGGGTGCTGACTGGCCTCACATGTTTTAGCCCTGTTAAGGGTCTAATATAGTTATTGGCCGCCCTCGTGTCGATTAAAATTCTTATTTTTTCCCCTGCCAGCTGCCGTTCGATAAAAAAATTTATCGAGTCATCCTCAGGAGCATAGTCGGAGTCTTCATCGACCTCGGCAACCTCCTTGGAGGCGACTTTATGATAGCCTTGGTCATCATTGTCGGGGTTTTGTTGCACAGTGTTATGCACCCGCTGACGCCTCTGGCCTGATACTCGCTCAGTCGAATTCGGTCTCTTTTGGCCTTGCCCATTTCCTACTTGTGAACTACTAGCCTGTTCTTTGTTGTACTGTGTCTGCTGTCTAAACTTTGCCGTTGAAGCATCAACTTCCATAGGCTCCTGTTGTTGGCCTTGGTCTACTTTGTTGCTATTATTCGCATAGCTTTTCTGTGGTTGGTGCTTACCCTGTTTTTTGGTATAGTGCGGGTTTCTTTCTTGCCCGCGTTCGGCATCATCATTTCTACCCTGTTTCGTGGGTCATTACTACCTTGTTCGTGACCAGAGTTAGCTTGCGCTCAACCTCGTCATAATACTGCATCAGCGTAGAGTCGCCCAGTCGGACCATCTCTAGTTGTTGACGCAAGAGTCTAAGCGAAGTCCTATCAGCATACGTACAGTCTAACCTAGCAATTATTGCATCAAAATTTAGGACTGTGTTGTACGAAGACAACAAAGCTTTTGCTATACCCTTAATTCTGGTTCTTATTATATTAACCGCTTGGTAGTTGGCATTGCTGCCTACGTAGGATCTGAAAAGCATCCACAGCGGATTGTCTCCAGTGGGCATATTCATCATGCGTACCATTGAATTCGGGTATATATTACACCCTACATCGGGGTCGATTGAGATTCTTTGATAAGCTTCGACCTGCGGTGCCTCAAGGCGTAAACTATCTACCCTTTGGTTTACCGAACTTAATGCGTCAAATTCAGCTTTAAGTCTAGACTCCTGCTATGCCAACGCCTGGTTTATGAGCGCTTTTATCTGATTAGGGTCCATGTCTGTTGTGTTTTCTAAACTGGCCTCTGAGTTTGTGTCCCAGTCTTCGTCACTAATATATTCACTTTTAATCTCCCTATAGGGTCCTGGAAAGCTCATTAGCTTGTACCCTTAACCTTTATGTTTGACACTTTATTTATAGGGTTTCACTATGGCCGATGCTATTCGGCATGGATAGAACGTGATAATATCGAGCTTTGACCAAATAACTTTTCACAACTTGTAGGATGCCTTTTGCCTCAATGCCTTTTGTTTTGTTTTGCACTTAAAATCGTTTTTTAGTTGAACAAACCACTTACATGTTATTTGCAGGGCCTGCTTATCCTAACTGTTGTTAAGGTCGCGGGTTTCATCCGCTGTTGGGCGCCAATTAATCAAGTGTAGAACTTCCCAATGTCCGTCCCACGGCGCTTCTCGCTGGCGGGTGACAGTGGTGATGGATTAAGTATTCAGCCTTTAGCCGGCGTCTTCGCGAACACAATGAATATACGAATTAACTATTCGGAGTTATATTTTATTCCAACCGGCGTAAGCTTCGGTCGCTCAATCAGAACTAAAATCACTCGATGCAACGAGTTGGGACATAAGCTTAATTAAACATATAATTGACAAAGCTTACGCAACCCACTATAGCTGATTCAGCATAATCTACAATGTTGCAGTCGGCAAGCCGACTTCAGCATAAGTGATAACGCTGCTCTTGCGACATGCGCAAGGGATCAGGTTACCTCAGCTGGCCGTTGCGATCAGGGCACTGAACTGAGGCATTCGCCGTGTCAGCACCATGCGCGCAATTGTTTAGCCAAATACAAAGACTTAAACAGCTATGTGCGAGGGGCACATTTTTTTATCAATATATCTTGACTAACCTCGGCATTTATTAGTTTTACTATGCTCCTCATATAAATGCTAAATCCTATTATTGTCGGGCCTTTATATCATATAGCTGCCATAGGAACGATCGGTCGAAAATTAAGTTTTTGTTTCGAAAACTTTTTTGTCATTTGTTCTTGTTCTTGTTCTTGTTCCCGGCAGTCTTCCACCTCCACTCCCGCTGCAGAGAGCTCGCCCGCTTGCAAAGCCGCACTGCCTCTGACCGGACAGAAGCTCACGTGTGCGAATGTGGGTGTGTACACCAGCTCTTTGTTGTTGCCCGTGTTGGTTATGACGTAGGTGGGAAGTCTTGGTAACTACGCCTAGCAGCTGTTTGGGTGCATGACTTGGATGGGAATTGAAGCTGTAATTTTTTTGAAATTTTTTTGTAGGGCCAAGAGATGAAAATCGACAAAAACATTACAAACAAATACGGCAAAGGCACCAGGTAAACAAAAGATATTTACCCATTTTGTATTACCCTGAACCCATTAAAAATGGGTAAAAAGGGTCTAATGTATTTGTACAAATGTATGTAACAGGTAGAAGGAAGAATCTCCGACCCCATAATATATATATATATATATTTTATTGATCAGCATCAACAGCCGAGTCGAGCTAGCCATGTCCGTCTGTCTGTCCGTCCGTCCGTCCGACTGTCTGCCCGTCCGTCCGTATGTATGAACGCAAGGATCTCAGAATCTATAAGAAAGAGAGACAGGAATTTTAGCTGTAGGTCCTCCTAGTGCCTGCGCAGATCGAGTTTGTTTGCTATATTCGATAACTTGCCCCGTTTCCAAGCAATCAATATAAATCGAAATCGAAACAACCAGTATATGCAAAGGTTCGTTCCATCAATTACAGTCTTAATATATTTGTGACTTTTTATAATCATTCAACTGAAAATAAACTCACATTCCTAATAGATACTGGTGCAGATATCTCACTTTTAAAAATAAATTCAGATAATTTCAAAATTCAAGATGAAAAAATTTTAAACATCCAAGGCATAGGCCAAGGTGTAATAAAATCTCAAGGAACAACTTCAAAAGAACTCCAATCAACAAAATATATTATTCCACACGAATTTCAATTAGTAGATTCAAATTTTTCAATACCGTGTGATGGAATAACCAATTGTCAATTAGATTTCAAACCAAGTGAAGACTGGTTTATAATTAGACCTCAAAATTAAAATTATTCTATTTATGTTCCTATAACATATAGTGCTGGCAACAATACTGTTCTTCTGCCAGCCAGATCCCAAGTAATTCGAAAAATAGACATTAATACAGTAAATGTTTATATATTTGTTCCTAATCAAGAAATACATAATGGAATTTATGTTGCAAATATAATAGCAGCATCCAAACATGTATACATTCGCCTTCTAAACACAACTAATTTCGACCAATAGGTCAAACTAAACAAAATCCAACATGAAAATTTATCAGATTATAACATTCATAAAATTGAAGCGAACAAGTACTTTCAAAATTCAAGAAAAGTTTTCCAGAACAATTCAAAAGTCAACTAACAGAATTATGCACCAGGTATAGTGATGTGTTCGGACTGGAAACCGAACCAATAGCGACAAATAATTTTTATAAAAAAACATTAAGACTTAAAGATGATGAACCCATTTATATTAAAAACTACAGAAGCCCGCATAGCCACGTCGAAGAAATTCAAAAACAAGTAGGGAAATTAATAAATGGCAAAATCGTAGAACCGTCCGTATCCGAGTATAACAGCCCACTCTTGTTAGTTCCGAAAAAATCATTACCAAATTCGGAAAAAAAGAAACGGCGATTAGTAATTGACTATCGCCAAATCAACAAAAAACTACTTTCTGATAAATTCCCACTCCCTAGAATTGATTATATTCTAGACCAACTGGGCAGAGCTAAATACTTTTCATGCCTTGACTTAATGTCAGGTTTCCACCAAATTGAACTTGAAGAAAATTCAAGAAATATAACATCTTTTTTAACGAGCAATGGCTCATATCGCTTCACGCGATTACCATTTGATCTTAAAATAGCACCAAATTCAATTCAGAGAATGATGACTATAGCATTCTCGGGTTTAGAACCCTCTCAGGCATTCCTTTATATGGATGACTTAATGGTGATAGGATGTTCCGAAAAACACGTGATTAAAAACTTAACTGATGTTTTTAATGTATGTAGGAAAAATAACCTAAAGTTGCATCCAGAAAAATGTTCATTTTTCATGCATGAAGTGATATTCTTAGGTCACAAATGCACCGACAAAGGAGTATTGCCAGATGACAATAAATTTGACGTCATCAAAAATTATACTGTCCCTCATGATGCGGACAGCGCGAGACGATTTGTAGCATTTTGCAATTAATATCATCGATTTATAAAAAAATTCGCCGATTATTCACGGATAAAAAAAGAATTAATTAAATTTTTTTTTCTATAACTCTCTGATCTTATATTAATTAGATGTCAAAGGAAGATTTGAAATAAATAATATTTATTGCTTGTTTATTTTTTTTCTGAAGAGTAAAAAATTAATGCTTTATGTTCGTTCATCTGAATAGGTTCAACATATTAAAATTAAAATTAATTAAAAATTTAAGCTCATTTTCGCATTTTTTGCTGTTTACTTATAGGCTAGTATATTTTTTAAAGAAATTTCAATAGATTTTAATAGTGTGTGAATCCTCCCTTTGTTGGAATAACTTCAAATACCCGGTTGGGTAGGGAGCTATACAAATTTTCCAGGATTTGCAATGAAATTGTTGTCCAGGCCGCTTTAATCGCCGCAACTAAAGTTTCTTTGCAGTTGATACCGATCCCCAAACCATAACGCCTCCTTCACACGAGTGGCGACGGCTCAGGAAATGCTCCTCTTTTCGAAGATCATGATAGTAATAATTGTAGCCATCAGGGCCGTCTGTTGACACACTTGCTTTAATACCACAAATTTCTTTAATTTTGGGTGCTGAGAGATGCGAATTGGACCCAGCTCGAACAATATGCCTCCTGTCTGTAGCAGTGGTTGCGTATTTGACTCCGCCCTTCATATTTTTATCATATTCGGTTTTGTTTCTTAAAAATTACTAACAACATTTGGCTTCTTCCAATTTTTGAGCGATTTTGCGATAGCTAAGACCACTTTCATGATAGGCTTCGATTTGGCTTCTTTTCGCGACCCATTTTTCAGAAAATGAAGTAAATATATTAATTTATAAATTTACAAAAAATTTTGTCGTTATATCGCCGAATTTCATCACAAACACAAAATCATTCAGCTGAACCTATTCACTTGAACCAAAAAATTGCATAGAATTTAACGAACATTCAATATGTATTAAGAAAATCATGAAAATGCAAGCAAAATTATGTGAACCTATTCAGTTGATCGGCAATGTAACTAGATTATGTCCAAAGAATGTTCCTTTTGAATGGTCAAGTGAATGGCAAAACGCATTCCAATACCTTAAAGAAAAGCTTATGCACCCCACATTATTACAATATCCTGATTTTCGCAAAGAATTTTGCATTATAACAGATGCTAGTAAACAAGCTTGCGGAGCGGTTCTAACTCAGAACCGTGACGGAATTCAGCTCCCAATAGCTTATGCATCTCGTTCATTCACAAAAGGAGGAAGCAATAAGAGCACAACAGAACAGGAGTTAGCGGTAATTCATAGGACAATTACCCATTTTAGACCATATATTTATGGCAAACACTTAACTATTAAAACGGATCACAAACCATTGACATATCTTTTTTCTATGACTAATCCCAGTTCGAAATTAACTCGCATGCGGCTAGAGCTTGAAGAATACGACTTCCCAGTAGAATACCTAAAGGGGAAAGATAATTTTGTAGCAGACGCACTTTCGCGGATTAATATAAAAGAACTCAAAGATATGCAACATAAAGTCCTGAAAGTCACTACCAGGCGACAAAGTAGACAAAATAAAAACTGTACAGTAGAAACTTATGAACTTCTGCCAAGGCAATATCATAAAATTGTATCTTAGCCCAACGTATATGAAGTCATTACAAATGATGAAGTACGAAAAGTAGTGACCTTGCGCATAACAGAATCTAAATGATTATTTAAACATGGAAATAAAATTATCGCAAGTATTGAAGTAAGCGATTTATATAGTAATGGAATCCTCGACTTCGGTCAGTTCTTTCAAAGGCTTGAAACAGAAACCGGTATATTAAAAATCAGCCATCTCAAAGTGGCACCGAGCGCAAAGATCTTTAATTCAGTTTCAATAGATTCTTTTAAAAATATGGGCAATAAAATATTAAAATCTTTAAGAGTAGCGCTACTCCAGCCGGTGACCCAAATAAAAGATGAAAAAGAGATACAACAAATATTGTCTACATACCTTGACGACCCAATTCAAGGAGGCCACAGTGGCATAACAAGAACGCTAGCAAAAATAAAAAGACACTACGACTGGAAATTATGACACGTCATATAAAAGAGTACGTACGTAGATGTCAAAAATACCAAATGTCTAAAACAAAGACGCACACAAAAACTCCTTTGACTCTCACAGAAACACCTGTGAATGCTTTCGATATAGTGATAGTGGATACAGTTGGTTCGCTACCTAAATCGGAAAATGGCAATGAATACATAGTTACATTAATATGTGACCTTACAAAATGTTTAGTAGCCATTCCAATAAATAGCAAAAAAAAAGTTTTATGAAAAAATGACGTCATCTACGTACACATAGCATGTTCTGCTAATTTGTTCACGCAGTACGTCGTCGATCGCTCTTTGAAAGATGCTTCCCGCATTCTTCAACCCGAACGGTAGTCGACAAAACTCATACTTTCCTCCGTTTACAGAGAAAGATGTCATTTCGCGGTCCTGTTCCGCAAGAAATATCTGGTGGTAGCCGGACTTTAAGTCTAGAGTTGTAAAATATCTAGCTTTTCCCAGATTGGCTAAGATCATGGGAATGCTCGGCATTGGGTATTTCTCTGCTATGGTTCGCTCGTTTAGCTTTCTAAAATCGATAACTAGGCGTTTATTTTTGTTGCCATTTTCGTCATGACTTTTTTTATCGACAACCCATGTCGGGTTGTTGTACGGCGACTTTGATGGCATGATGATGCCATTTCGCAATAGTTCTTTGATTTCGTTTTTCACAAAATCGCATAGCTTTACCCACCATAGGGTTTGGGTAAAGTTTTGAGTAGACCGGCTCACTGTCTATTGTGCGTATTGTGGCCACTACAGAAGTATTGAACGGCAGTGCTTCGTTAGAAGCTGAAAACGCCTTTACTTTGTTTAGAATCATGCTACTAAACTCGGCCCTTATGGACTCTGGTACAACAATATCATCGATATTTGTGAAATTCACATTGTCGCAAATGTGGTGCTGCAGCTTCTCAGATGTAGACCCATAGTTGACTGTGCCATTTTCAGCGTTCAAAGTCGCTCCTATCTGCGTTAGCAAGTCGAAGCCTATGATGCCGTCGAACGCAGTCAGGGAGTCTAGTAGGAAGAATGACGTTGTTACACCGAAAATGTTAATTAAACACTTCTGGTGGACTTTGTTAGAACCATGAATGGAACTAACACTGAAAGGGGTGCTGACTGGCCTCACATGTTTTACCCCTGTTAAGGGTCTAATATAGTTTTTAACCGCCCCCGTGTCGATTAAAATTCTTATTTTTTCCCCTACCAGCTGCCGTTCGACAAACGGTAGCTTGGAGCGTTCCCTATAAAATTTATCGAGTCATCCTCAGGAGCATAGTCGGAGTCGTCATCGACCTCGGCAACCTCCTTGGAGGCGACTTTATGATAGCCTTGGTCATCATTGTCGGGGTTTTGTTGCACAGTGTTATGCACCCGCTGACGCCTCTGACCTGATACGCACTCAGACGAATTCGGTCTCTTTTGGCCTTGCCCATTTCCTAGTTGTGAACTACTAGCCTGTTCTTTGTTGTACTGTGTCTGCTGTCTAAACTTTGCCGTTGAATCATCAACTTCCATAGGCTCCTGTTGTTGGCCTTGGTCTACTTTGTTGCTATTATTCGCATAACTTTTCTGTGATTGGTGTTTACCCTGTTTTTTGGTATAGTGCGGTTTTCTTTCTTGCCCGCGTTCGGCATCATCATTTCTACCCTGTTTCTCATACGAGCGTCTTTGGTTCCTGTTACCCTCGGTCACGTGGGCTTTGTCTTCCAAAACCCTAGGCCAAAGCCAGAGCAGAGGGCAGGTCTTTCGGCTGCGCAGGAAACACAACTGATTTCAGGGTCTTCTTCAGACCTGAGACGAACGCATGCAGTGCATCGCTCCTAACCTCTTCATTTAGCATTTTTGCTCTATCTTGGCCGTGGGTCATTACTACCTTGTTCGTGACCAGAGTTAGCTTGCGCTCAACCTCGTCATAATACTGCATCAGCGTAGAGTCGCCCAGTCGGACCATCTCTAGTTGTTGACGCAAGAGTCTAAGCGAAGTCCTATCAGCATACGTACAGTCTAACCTAGCAATTATTGCATCAAAATTTAGGACTGTGTTGTACGAAGACAACAAAGCTCTTGCTGTACCCTTAATTCTGGTTCTTATTATATTAACCGCTTGGTAGTTGGCATTGCTGCCTACGTAGGATCTGAAAAGTTCGTACGCATACACAGCGGATTGTCTCCAGTGGACATATTCATCATGCGTACCATTGAATTCGGGTATATATTACACCCTACATCGGGGTCGATTGAGATTCTTTGATACGCTTCGACCTGCGGTGCCTCAAGGCGTAAACTATCCACCCTTTGGTTTACCGAACTTAATGCGTCAAATTCAGCTTTAAGTCTAGACTCCTGCTGTGCCAACGCCTGGTTTATGAGCGCTTTTATCTGATTAGGGTCCATGTCTGTTGTGTTTTTTAAACTGGCCTCTGAGTTTGTGTACCAGTCTTCGTCACTAATATATTCACTTTTAATCTCCCTATAGGGTCCTGGGAAGCTCATTAGCTTGTACCCTTAACCTTTATGTTTGCCACTTTATTTATAGGGTTTCACTATGGCCGATGCTAATCGGCATGGATAGAAAGTGATAATATCGAGTTTTGACCAAAAAACTTGCTTTACTCAATGGCTTGTGTTTTGTTTTGCACTTAAAATCGTTTTTTAGTTGAACAAACCACTTACATGTTATTTGCAGGGACTGCTTATCCTAACTGTTGTTAAGGTCGCGGGTTTCATCCGCTGTTGGGCGCCAATTAATCAAGTGTAGAACTTCCCAATGTCCGTCCCACGGCGCTTCTCGCTGGCGGGTGACAGTGGTGATGGATTAAGTATTTAGCCTTTAGCCGGCGTCTTCGCGAACACAATGAATATACGAATTAACTATTCGGAGTTATATTTTATTCCAACCGGCGTAAGCTTCGGTCGCTCAAACAGAGCTAAAATCACTCGATGCAACGAGTTGGGATATAAGCTTAATTAAACATATAATTGACAAAGCTTACGCTACCCACCATAGCTGATTCAGCATAATCTACAATGTAGCAGTCGGCAAGCCGACTTCAGCATAAGTGATAACGCTGCTCTTGCGACATGCGCAAGGGATCAGGTTACCTCAGCTGGCCGTTGCGATCAGGGCACTGAACTGAGGCATTCGCCGTGTCAGCACCATGCGCGCAATTGTTTAGCCAAATACAAAGACTTAAACAGCTGTTGCTAGGGGCACTCGTTAACTTATATGCAAAATCCTATTAAGATCGGACCACCATTCCATTTAGCTGCCATAGGAACGATCAGTCAAAAATTTTTTTATCAATATATCTTGACTAACCTCGGCATTTATTAGTTTTACTATGCTCCTCATATAAATGCTAAATCCTATTAATGGCGGACCACTATATCATATAGCTGCCATAGGAACGATCGGTCGAAAATTAAGTTGTTGTATGGAAAACTTTTTTGTCATTTGTTCTTGTTCTTGTTCTAGTTCCCGGCAGTCTTCCACCTCCACTCCCGCTGTAGAGAGCTCGCCCGCTTGCAAAGCCGCACTGCCTCTGACCGGACAGAAGCTCACGTGTGCGAATGTGGGTGTGTACACCAGCTCTTTGTTGTTGCCCGTGTTGGTTATGACGTAGGTGGGAAGTCTTGGTAACTACGCCTAGCAGCTGTTTGGGTGCATGACTTGGATGGGAATTGAAGTTGTAATATTTTTGAAATTTGTATGTAGGAACAAGTCTAAAGAGACGAAAATCGACAAAAACATTACAAACAAATACGGCAAAGGCACCAGTTAAACAAAAGATATTTACCCATTTTTGATTACCCTGAACCCATTAAAAATGGGTAAAAAGGGTATAATGTATTTGTTACAAATGTATGTAACAGGTAGAAGGAAGAATCTCCGACCCCATAAAGTATATATATAATTAAGTTTTACACGTATAGTTACTATAAAAAAATATATTTCAATTCTTTATTTTCACTAACGGCTACTTCTTATATTGAGTACATTCAGATTTGCGTCCCGAATATGAACTAATTTATCTATCTGTTGCGATCGCTTAGCAAACTTCGCTTTGAGAGAGCTTGAGTCAAAATTGAGTGAAGTTTGAGCTGCGTCAGCAATTATGCGCTTGAGTCAAAAATTGAGTGAAGTTTGAGCTGCGTCAGCAATTATGCGTGGGATAGTACTCTGATGGGAACATTGACAGTGGCGTGATATTTAGGGTGAATTGTTTATGTCTACCAAAGGGGGACAGTTTGATCTTGACCAATGTCGATGTTATCACCAGGCTCTTTTGTTTACAATATTAGAAATGTTTATACTTATACTTATACTTATGCTTGTGTGCTAAGTTATGTGAAAGGGTGGGTGCGACTATGGATATGTCACTCCCCCAACCATTAGAAAAGTGCCTGTCCTCAGGTGTTTAATTTTGGGTATAGTATTACATTTTCTTCTTTTTCAATTGGTGTATCTTCTACTTTTGTAGGTGTTTCTTCTACTTTTGGTTTTTTATATTTTATTATTAATTTCTTAGGTATGCTTTTGAACTTATATGTTAAAAACAGTGTTAAACTTATTAATATGATTACAAATATGGTTATTGTAATTATCTGGAATACATTACTAAATTTTGTGTGTTCAAATATTATTTGTTTCGTTTGTGCAAACGAAAGTGGTTCTAATTTTATAACATCGTTGCTTACATAAATGTTTTGAGTATAATCTAACATGCTGTTTGAAATTGAAATTTCATTAATTTGTAGTGAACAATTAAAGATTTTTATTAAATTGTTTCCTTCTATTGTTATCTCGTTATTTATACAATTGTGGTTTAATATAGTTTTTGGTAAATTCCAAGTTAAAATTATATTTGGTTCTACATAGTTAATTTGAACATTTTTAAGAGTTTTACTAAAACTACATTCTGATGTTATTTGGTTTAAAATTCCTGTTATACATTCATTATTAATTAATTTTTTTGTTTCTTTGCTATAGACTTTTTTGTCTTGTGTCAAATATTTTTCATGGGCTATTTCTGTCAAAAGGTTATTATTTTCATCTGGGTATGGAATTATTTCAAATACCGGGTTTTTTATTATTGCTCGAGGAATATGAGATATTATCAGTATTTCGTTTGTATCTGATTTCAACCAAGTAGATGTTTTTATATGCAACAATTTCTCAGAGTTGACATGCAACAAATAGTCATGTTTTAATAATTTCGGGTTAAAAATGCCTAATCTTGTGAGCTGCATTCCCATCTCTATGTCTTCTATATATTCAGTAAAGTGTTGTAAGTTAAATATAAGGATATTTAATTTCTTTCCTTTTTCTGTCTCTTGATTTAGTTCGTTCATAACATTTATTCCATCATTTATAACTTCTATTATGTGATTTAAATCGTTAACCTGAACAGTGTTTTCTGCTAAGCTACTTATTTTTTGTTCTATTTCTGTTTTGTCCTCTTGGTCTAATGTTCCAAATAAGTATTTGTATGCTGTTCCTACTATGTTTATTAAACCTCTTTTGCTGCGTTTTGGCTATTTTTAAGCCGTTTATTTCTCTGTTTAATTTTTATACTAGGTATTCGATTTGTATTATGTTATTAAATTCTTTAGTTTGTTCAATTAAATTGTTAAAAGTTTCTTCGGTTTTTGTTATGTTTACCGTTAAACAATGGTATTCGTAATCTGTCGGAATGTCTATGGTTCCTGTTTTAAATATGAGGTAACCGTTATGGGCTTCAATAGGATTAATTTCAATGCTTTGTGCTTGTATATGGTTTACGGTTATTGATAGTAATATTATAATAATTAGTTTAAGCTGGTGCTTGTATGTTCTGGTCGCTGTCTGTTGTTGACCTGTAATTGTTATATTTACTTTGGTTAGTCTTCTTTTCTTTTTGAATTTGGTTTTGTAATGAATTATCTTCCTGCCTCTGTTTGTTTCCTCAAAATGTTTATCGTCGATTTGTCTTAGTTCTCCTGTTTTCTTGAACGGGGTTGTTGTCTTTGATTTAACTAATGGTGAATGCTTGTATCTAGTGTCAATTTCATAATTTGTTCGTTTTTTGTTTAGGTTAATTATTAGTTTTTCTTTATTAGCTTGAGTGTCATACTCTGGTGTACCTGCGTACCTGTGTACCTGTTCTGATAGTCGTTTTGTGTTTTGTCTTATGATTGTATGTGTAAAGTATAGTTTCAAATTTTGTAAGTTTATTTTCGACGTCTGTGTCGCTGCTAATGATTCTTAATTTTTCGTTAACTGTCTTATGAAAGCGTTCTACGTCGGATATGCCATTTTTACTAGTGGTTATATTAATATTTACAGCTTCTGATTTTAACCATAATTGTAAAGCGGTGCACATAAAAGCTGAGTCTTTGTCTGCTTTTATTTCGATGGGTTTACCCATTTGGTTGAATACTTGTATTATAGCTCGTTTGGTTTCTAACCAGTCTCTACTTTTTATTTCTATTAATGATGCAAATTTAGAGTAGATATCAATGCAAGATAAAAATTGTTTATCTCCTATTATGTAAAAATCCATTACATATTTTTCTCGGATATTAGCGATTTCCGGAGTTATTTCGAAAGTTAATTTTGTATCCCTGTGTTCTGTTTTTTGCGATGTTGCAAATCTCACATTCGTTTATTAGATTTTGAATTAAATTTTGATAATCTGGAAAATAGTGGGTTTCTTTGAACCAATTGATTGTTTTTTCAATTCCTGGATGTAATAACTCTTTGTGTTTTTTTAATATTAGTTCCTTGAATTCTGCAAATGTTTGAAGATCTATTAATTTTTTACTAGTTTTCATTGCCTTTGTTAAATTATTCGGACTTATTATTTCTAAGTAGGCTTCTTGAAAAATTGGAAAATCTGTTTCATTGTGGAAGTATAGTACACTTTTCTTTGTGCATAAATATTCTTTTATTAATTCTTTGGCATGTGCGTTAGTCATGTCTTTGTATGTAATTTTTATGTTGGTTTTATGAAAGTAATTTGTAACTTTAGTTGCGAAATCGGTTCCCTTTTCAAATTCTATTTGTCGATTATAATAATTAAGTGGTCTTTCTGTGATTTGTAAATAGTTACTGTTGTCTTTTTTGAGCACTATGCATAGTTGCTCTTGTGCTAATTGTATCTTCGCCTAAAAGTTTTCGTTTAATTGGATTCTGGACAGAGCATCTGCCACATAATTTTCTTTTCCTGGGACGTATTTAATTTGGAAATCAAACTCATTTAGCTTGATTTTCCATCGTTGTAATTTCATGTTAGGTTCTTTCAGGTTATTTAACCAGACGAGGGGTCTGTGATCGCTAAGGATTTGAAATTGTCGACCAAAAAGATAGGACCTAAAGTATTTAGTAGCCCAAACGATTGCTAATAATTCTTTTTCAATCGTTGAATAATTTATCTCATGCTCGTTGAGAGTTCTGCTTGCATAGCATATAGGCTTATGCTCTTGCGAAAGGACGGCCCCTATTGCCATATTACTCGCGTCTGTAGTTAATGAAAATGGTTTTTCGAAATTAGGGTATATTAAAATTGGGTCGGATGTTATGAGTACTTTTAGCTTTTCAAACGCTGATGCGTAGTCTTTGTCATTCACATTGATTTTTGCTCCTTTTTTTAATTTAAGTGTTAAGGGTTTTACTATATTAGCGAAATTTGGTATAAATTTCCTATAGAAACCACATAATCCTAGTAATGATTTAATTTCTTTAGGGGTTTTTGGAATTGGGAATTTGACAATTGCTTGTATTTTATTGGAATTTGGTTTTTTACCCTCAGTTGAGATAATGTGACCGAGAAATTCTGTTTCTTTTCTCATGAACTCGCATTTATCCAACTGTAGTTTTAAGTTAGCTTCTCTAAGCTTCTCAAATACTTTTTTGTAGCGACAAAATGTGTTCCTCCAATGAAGTGGAAAAATTATAATGTCGTCTAAGTAGACCAGACAATCCTTAAAAATCAAATCTTCTAAGAGATTGTTCATACAACGTTGGAACGTTGCAGGTGCATTCTTAAGACCAAATGGCATGCGAGTGTACTCGTAATGGCCATGTTTAGTCGAAAATGCGGTCTTGGGTATTGAAACGGGATCCATTTGAACTTGGTGGAAGCCTTTGGCTAAATCAATGGTTGTGAAATATTGACATTTTCCAAGTTTGTCTAATATTTCATCCATGATCGGGATGGGGTATTTGTCATTAATAGTTAGTTCATTGAGATTGCGGTAATTTATGACGATTATTACTGGTGAGCAGTAAGGGGATTTGGATTTACGAATGATATTTTGTTTTATCATATCGCTTATTTGTTTGTTTACTTCCTCATCGTATATTTGAGGATATTTATATGGACGCTTGTAAATTGGGTCCTCATGTTTTGTTAGAATTTTGTGTTTAATTGTACTAGTGAAAGTCAAATTGTCACCTTCATGGTACTGGATATCACGAAATTCATGTAAAACATTTTTCATTTTTCTTCCTCTCGACCTCTTCGTCATTATATCTAAAACAAAATTTAAATTCTCCTAAGGTTACGGATCCTTGTGCATAGTCTATTTTCGCTTGACATGCATCAAGGTATTCTCTCCCAATCAGAACATCATAATGCTCTGAGAAGTCGTGAATATAGAATTTTTGTTTACTCGGACAAATTTTGCTTGCTCCTAGTCTTATGCTTTGTTTTAATTCAATAACACCATTTATGGTGTGAACCTTTAGTGTTTCGTTGAAAATTGGAAAATTTAAGCGGTTTGTTTTCATTAGGTTTATGGTTGAACCTGTGTCAATGACACATTTTAGAACTTCATCATTCATAATCAATTTTATGAATGGATTTCTTCTGTTTGTTCCGAGGCTTGCTGATGAAAATTTTCAGATGTGTCCATTTTCATCTGCCCACTGTTGCTATCTCTTTGACGTTTAGTCGGAGGGTTTGGCGCATTCAAGCGTGAATGGGACTGATTTTGATAGTTTAAGGGATTTTGGGTTCTACCTTGACTTAATTTTTGTTGGAACTCGTGATGAGCTTTTTGATTGTCTTCCGAATTAGTGTGTTGTTTGTTTTGTACATGATAACTCTGATTCGTGTTGGAATAGCCACTTGAATTGGTGGCTGGGTTAGCATTCTGCTGACAATTTCCCATGTTCCTACGATTGTTATTTTGATTTCCCTGAACGTTATTAGTTTTAGGTCGATCAGTTACGCTATTTTCGTATAATCCTTCTCTTTGCGCTACTTGTTTAAGTTTCTGTGTCGACGTAATGTCGTATCTTGCTAACATCATGAAAAGCCTATCGGGTAATTTTTTTGTAATTACATCTTTAATTGTGTTATTCATGGCGTTTGTATAAAGTGCCGTATTGCTAGGTATATTTTCTAAAGCTAACTTATTTAAAATAACATAAGATTTATTTTCGAGATCCTCGATGAACTTACGGACGTTTCCTTGGTAATTCGTGTTGTACAGGCGTCGAAGAAGTTCTTCAAATGGTGTTTGCACTTTGTATTCTTCAATCAGTGCGTTCCTCAACTCCTGCCAAGTGTTGGCTGCTGTCCTTTGTGAAACTCTCTGAGCATCTCCAACAACTTGTAAATCGATGGCTCCGTATAAGATGCTGTGTTGTCTGACATCTCGGGATAAAGATGTAGGATGTAATAGATCCTTTTAATAAAAGCGTTGAGATTCTCTGTTGATCCGTCAAAACTTGGCACCTGTCTCAGTTGTGAAAGGGCCTGGTTGAGGTGTTGTTCTGATAATTCCATTGTCATGATCGTAGTGTGATTCACTTTTGGTGTTTGATGATGATTTTGAGTTTGTTGTTTTGAACTTTTTTAGTTCTTTGATTTTGCACTTTTATTTCTTTGCACTGTGTTCTTGTACTTTGTACATTCAATTTAGTTTATAGTTTGTGTGTGTCTTATTGAAAAGACCCAGTAATAACGTATTGCAGGGATCGAAAGATATGCAAAGCCAGTCGTTATTAACTGTAGTAGCTTTATTGCCCGAAGGGTCAATGTTAATAAGCTACTGGTGACCCGAAGGTTCTTGTGCGGATACGTATTCGAGAAAACGTTTGTTACACACCGACAACAATTTCGGTCGCGACTGTGCTTTAGATCTAGGAATTAATTATCCTTTAGCGATCTTTACTTTTTCCCGACGTAATCCTACCGGCTGCGCCAATTAAGTTTTACACGTATAGTTACTATAAAAAAATATATTTCAATTCTTTATTTTCACTAACGGCTACTTCTTATATTGAGTACATTCAGATTTGCGTCCCGAATATGAACTAATTTATCTATCTGTTGCGATCGCTTAGCAAACTTCGCTTTGAGAGAGCTTGAGTCAAATTGAGTGAAGTTTGAGCTGCGTCAGCAATTATGCGCTTGAGTCAAAAATTGAGTGAAGTTTGAGCTGCGTCAGCAATTATGCGTGGGATAGTACTCTGATGGGAACATTGACAGTGGCGTGATATTTAGGGTGAATTGTTTATGTCTACCAAAGGGGGACAGTTTGATCTTGACCAATGTCGATGTTATCACCAGGCTCTTTTGTTTACAATATTAGAAATGTTTATACTTATACTTATACTTATGCTTGTGTGCTAAGTTATGTGAAAGGGTGGGTGCGACTATGGATATGTCACTATATATATTTTATTGATCAGCATCAACAGCCGAGTCGAGCTAGCCATGTCCGTCTGTCTGTCCGTCCGTCCGTGTATGAACGCAAGGATCTCAGAATCTATAAGAAATAGAGACTTGAATTTTAGCTGTAGGTCCTCCTAGTGCCTGCGCAGATCGAGTTTGTTTGCTATATTCGATAACTTGCCCCTTTTCCAAGCAATCAATAAAAATCGAAATCGAAACAACCAGTATATGCAAAGGTTCGTTCCATCAATTACAGTCTTAATATATTTGTCACTTTTTATAATAATTCAACTGAAAATAAACTCACATTCCTAATAGATACTGGTGCAGATATCTCACTTTTAAAAATAAATTCAGATAATTACAAAATTCAAGATGAAAACATTTTAAACATCCAAGGCATAGGCCAAGGTGTAATAAAATCTCAAGGAACAACTTCAAAAGAACTCCAATCAACAAAATATATTATTCCACACGAATTTCAATTGGTAGATTCAGATTTTTCAATTTTTGTGATGGAATAATAGGCATTGATTTTATAAAAAAACGCAATTGTCAATTAGATTTCAAACCAAGTGAAGACTGGTTTATAATTAGACCTCAAAATTAGAATTATCCTATTTATGTTCCGATAACATATTGTAGTATGCATATATATTGAATATCTACTGTACCAAGAGTACTTAAAGTGAACACACTGTAACACTTTGTTGCAGTGTTTATATATATACAAATCCCCGGTCATAAACCAAGTGGCCGAAATATGAGTCGATCGGCGCGCTCACAGAATGTGCAAGTGTCAGCATTCTGTTAGACGCGCCGACCACTTGACCGAACTCAAGGGCATGCATATACCCTAGCGCTCCAGCTTAAGAGAGCATAATTACATACATATAACATATAGAATATACATAACCGTCTCTCTGCTGTCCAACTGTGGGCAGCGCAGCGATGAGACTTAGGCTTACTTAGAACCTAAGGAAAAATGTAAAAATCAGATTGAACTGAACGTTGGAAGCGGCACCTTCGCTGCTCCCAATAAATTAATAAAAATAATATATCGTTCACAACATGGCGACCGTGACATGGTCCTAAATTTAAAAAAAAAATCAACAACAACTATGAAAAGTGTCTACAAGTACGAGTGGCAGTCCGTCAACGATGGAATAAAACACAAGAGTGAGAGGGCTGGATGACAACAACAACAAGCAACAAGTGTGAGAGGCAATCCGTCCCTTACGACAGCGCGGGAGACCTAGAGATTGGAAAAAAAAAAACTGAAAGCCTGAGTGAGTAGAGTGCGAGTAATGGGCAAACGCGGAAGCCAGAAAAACAAAATAAATAAAAGAATAGCACACATTAAGTGGCTATTATACACGAATACGCCGCCCACATGGGCAACTGCACAAAAATTAACTACCTAACTTGATTTTCTGAAAGAAAGCCTCCAGCAAAGAAAGCCAAATACTGCAACTCACTCAGAAAATATCAAAGTTATAAATGAAAAACTAATTAAAAACCACCATCTCCAAAGCCGTTGCCGAAAAAACCTGACGTCTGCCCGAACGACTGCCCTGGACCACTCTACGCTCCAGCATGCAAATTCACATGCTTGGGACCAAAGACCAGTGCGAAGACCGGCACCGGCCCCGCCTGAGCCAATAGGCCACGGACATCAGCAGCAGTGAAGGCAACAGCGCGAGGGGCACTCCGCCACTTTCGCCTACGAAGGAGCGTCAGCGTAGCCAAACCGGCGACGACCAGCTGACGCGGAGGACAACTGGACATCTGGAGCAACAGTTAACATTATTATAATAAAATTTGTAAAATTGTGCGGAACCATCTCCGCTCAATTAGAAGTATAGCCCGTAAAGCTATACAAACCAATAGGTAGAAAAACTTGTTAATATAAATGCAAAGCAATGCAATAGTAAAATTTACTGAAGATACAACAAATAGTTATAAATACACTCTAAAAATATATACGCCCAAAATGGCAATAGTAGACGTTAAGTCAGTGGACTCCACTGCTAATGTCATTAATAAAGTAGAGTCAAATAATAATGACTTAGAACTAATACACACACTGTTAATAATAAATGTTGTTATAATGTGCGCAAATTGTTTTTATAAACTATATAAATTACAAAACAAATGTTTAAAAAAAAAAAATATATGAGCCAGGCAAATGACCTAGACAAAATTAAAAAAAAACGAGAAAGAAGGGCTATCTTCGGCATGCCGAAGATCTAATACCCTTGCAGACCCAACCTTTTAATGCCGAGAAAATGGTTAAGGCCGAGTTTGGTCAAGGTATATTGATAAACAAAAAATATATTAATCAAAAACCGATGTAAATAAGATTTTGCAAAAATGAAGGGAGCATAGTGAAATCTTTAAATGCCGTGTTTAATCGAAAAATCATGAAAAACAAAAATTCTCCATACTAAATTTATTTTCGACCGATCGTTCCTATGGCAGCTATATGATATAGTGGTCCGATCTTAATAGGATTTTGCATATATATGAGGAGCATAGTTAAACTAATAAATGCCGAGTTTGGTCAAGATATCTTGAAAAACAAAATTTTTTCATACAAGATCCTACTTTTCGACAAATCGTTCCTATGGCAGCTATATGATATAGTGGTCCGATCTTAATAGGATTTCCCTATATATGAGGAGCATAGTAAAACTAATAAATGTCGAGTTTGGTCAAGATATCTTGATAAACAAAAGGTTTTTTCATACAAAAACTTAATTTTCGACCGATCGTTCCTATGGCAGCTATATGATATAGTGGTCCGATCTTAATTGGATTTTGCATATATATGAGGAGCTTAGTAAAACTAATAAATGCCGAGTTTGGTCAAAATATCTTGACAAACAAAATGTTTTTTCATACAAAAACTTAATTTTCGACCGATCGTTCCTATGGCGGCTATATGATATAGTGGTCCGATCTTAATAGGATTTCGCCTATATATGAGGAGCATAGTAAAACTAATAAATGTCGAGTTTGGTCAAGATATCTTGATAAACACAAAAGGTTTTTTCATACATTAACTTAATTTTCGACCGATCGTTCCTATGGCAGCTATATGATATAGTGGTCCGATCCATATTTGACATATGTGCTGCGTGCAACAGAAATAGGGACTTCTGCAAAGTTTCATTAAGATAGCTTTAAAACTGAGGGACTAGTTCGCATAGAAACAGACAGACGGACAGACGGACAGACGGTCAGACGGACAGACGGACATGGCTATATCGACTCGGCTGTTGATGCTGATCAAGAATATATATACTTTATGGGGTCGGAGATGTCTCCTTCTATGCGTTACACATTTCACGACAAAATTATAATACCCTCTGCAAGGGTATAAAAAAAGAGCACAAACAACATTGAAAAAAATAACCCTATAGTTAATTTAGTAACTTTAAGAAAATGAAATAAAACAAATATAATGAATTACAAAAAAATATATTAATAAAAATATGGCTACACTAAAGACAATTAGAGCAACATATGATAGAGTTCAGTTTACCCTTATTTTAAAGAAAGACTTCATATCCATAATATAATGGAATGGAATGAATTATGTAAAGAAATAAATAACATAAAAATTGACTTTGATAAATCATATAAGTCACTTACACAAAACAGGCAAATTCAAAAAAATACTATTAAGAAACATGTAGAAATACTAGTAGAATGCTTTAATGAAGCACGTATACTAATACATGGCCACAGAGAAAAATTAAATCAAGATCATTGGTCCCAAGTATCAAAATTTTTAATTAGACTACGCTCTAATTTAATATCAATTAAACTAAAGTTCAATTTAGATATATCAGTACCGACCATACTTAACACTTCTCTAACAGTTGAAACAGTTGAAACTGGTGATGAACCGGAATCAACAGAACAAACTGACACTGACCAAATAGAGTCAGAAGAGCTCACGAAGACAAACCCTAAAATAGAAGAGCAAGATTTAATTAATCTTACCATTCCAGCTGTTTTGATGTCAGATCTGGATAATTCTACAGATTCTGATACTGGTACAGGCATAATAGAGAATAAATTAAGCAGCAATATCACAATGGCACAAACTAATATTGATTTTATTAATACAGCATCCAAGCTTATACCAATTTTTTATGGTAAAGCTGAAAACTTAACAAGTTTTATTGATGCTTTACAAATATTAGAATTGATAAAAGGCGAACACGAACAATTAGCGGTTTCTATAATAAAATCAAGGCTAAAAGGTGTCGCCAGAAATCTAGTCGGAAATGAAACAACAATAACTGAAGTCATTTCAAGATTAAAAAGCAACGTCAAAGGTGAAACTGTAGAAGTATTGTCAGCAAAACTGATGAACCTACAGCAACGCAATAAAACTGCTAACCAGTACATACTAGAGGTCGAGCAGTTGACAAAAACGTTAGAAGGTGCATATATAACAGACGGCTTACCCCTAGAGTTAGCCAGAAGTTATTCCACTCAGCATGCAGTCAAAGCAATAACTAAAAATTGCACAATCGATAAGGTAAAACTTATCATGCAAGCTGGTACCTTCAATACTATGAATGATGCCGTATCAAAATTTGTAAATAGTTGCACAGAAGCAACCGGACAGCCAAACACTGTCCTATATTACAAAAATTACCCACAGCGCGGCGGAAACCGCGGACGTGGAAATCATAGAGGTAACTTTCGCAGTCGCAACGATAATTATAACAATAGTACCCAATACAATAATGGACGAGGCCAATATAGAGGAAACTCAAGAGGCCGTGGCAACACGAGTCGAGGCCAAAACTATAATAACCCACGTAATGTCAGAGTAACCCATACTACATCGGAAAACTCGCAAAACCCTTTAGATACTCAACAATAGAAAATGCAAAGGTTCATACCATTAATCTCAGTCAGAATATGTTTGTATCATTCAACCATGTGGCTACAGGAAAAGAACTTGTCTTTTTAGTAGACACAGGTGCAGACATTTCAATAGTTAAAGAAAATTCTGATGTCTTTCATGACATACAAGATAATTATATTATAGAAATAAAAGGAATTAGTCAAGAGGTAACCAAATCCAAGGGGTTAACTTCTATTGAGATACAGACCACTAAGTACATAATCCAACACGATTTTCATATCGTGGATTTACAATTCGCTATTCCTTGTGATGGCATATTAGGAATCGATTTTATTAAAAATACAACTGTCAATTAGACTTCAAGCCATCTGAAGATTGGCTTATAATTAGACCTAATAACTTAAAATTTCCAAGATCCCAAGTTATTAGAAAAATCCAACTAAATTCAAAAGAAGACAGTGTATTGATTCCAAATCAAGAAATTAAGCATGGTATTTACATAGCAAGTACCATAGCTACATCTAAAAACGCTTTTATAAGACTACTCAATACAACAAATAAAGATCAAGTAGTCAGTACAAATAATTTAGCGTATGAATCACTTTCGAGCTACGAAGTAGTCAAAACTAATCTTGAAAATAGAGAAAATTCTGTATTATCTCAACTTTCAAAAAACTTTCCTCCACAATTCAAATCACAGCTTTCAAGCCTATGCACCCAATATAATGATATATTCGGATTGGACACTGAACCAATAAGCACAAATAACTTTTATAAACAAAAACTGAGATTAAAAGATGATGAACCAGTGTATATAAAAAATTACAGAAGCCCACACAGTCAGGTGAACGAAATACAGAAACAAGTCGGAAAATTGATCACCGACGGGATTGTTGAACCATCTGTATCTGAATATAATAGCCCATTATTACTTGTCCCTAAAAACCATCTCCAGGTTCAGAGCAAAAGAAATGGCGATTAGTGATTGACTATCGTCAAATTAATAAAAAATTACTGTCCGACAAATTTCCACTCCCAAGAATTGATGATATTTTGGATCAACTTGGACGAGCAAAATATTTTTCATGTCTTGACTTAATGTCAGGATTTCACCAAATTGAACTCAAAAAAAGTTCAAGAGATATAACGTCATTTTCAACGAGCAATGGCTCGTATCGCTTCACGCGATTACCTTTCGGACTAAAAATAGCGCCTAATTTATTTCAGAGAATGATGACCATAGCATTCTCTGGATTAGAACCTTCACAAGCATTCCTTTATATGGATGACTTAATAGTTATAGGTTGTTCCGAAAAACATATGCTTAAAAACTTAACAGACGTTTTTGAGAAATGTAGGAAATACAATCTAAAGTTACATCCAGAAAAATGTTCATTTTTTATGCATGAGGTGACTTTTCTCGGTCATAAATGCACAGATAAAGGAATACTTCCGGACGACAAGAAATATGATGTCATTATGAATTACCCTAAGCCGCACAATGCGGACAGCGCTAGACGTTTCATAGCATTTTGCAATTATTATAGACGTTTCATAAAAAAATTTCGCCGAATATTCACGGCACATAACAAGATTATGTAAAAAGAATGTTCATTTTGAATGGACAGATGAATGCCAAAACGCATTCGAATTCTTAAAAACAAAACTGATGGAACCCACTTTGCTACAATATCCTGATTTCAGCAAAGAATTTTGCATAATTACTGATGCAAGTAAGCAAGCGTGTGGAGCGGTTTTAACTCAAAACCATAACGGACTCCAACTTCCCATTGCATACGCATCAAGAGCTTTCACTAAGGGAGAAAGTAATAAGTGTACAACTGAGCAGGAATTAGCTGCAATTCACTGGGCAATATTACATTTCCGACCATATATTTATGGAAGACACTTTACAATCAAAACAGATCACAGACCATTAATATATTTATTTTCAATGATCAATCCGAGTTCTAAACTGACACGTATGAGGCTAGAATTAGAAGAGTATGATTTCACAGTTGAATATCTAAAGGGAAAAGACAATTATGTAGCTGATGCGTTATCAAGAATAACCATTAAAGATCTACAAAACATTACTGGAAATATAATGAAAGTCACTACTAGATATCAAAATAGACAGAAAATCCGCGCGGATAACAAAGAAATAGAATTGCCTACGCAATCTATAGAGAAAGCTTCTAAGCCCAACGTATATGAAGTCATAAACAATGACGAAGTACGTAAAGTAGTGACCTTGCATGTAAAAGATACGCTATGTTTATTTAAATATGGTAGAAAAATTACTGCAAGATACGATGTTAGCGATTTATATACCAATGGAATCCTAGACTTAGGTCAATTTTTCCAAAGGCTTGAAACGCAAGCCGGTATAAACAAAATCAGCCAACTCAAAATGGCACCGTGGGAAAATATCTTTGAACATGTTTCAATAGATAATTTCAAGCAAATGGGCAATAAGATATTGAATACATTAAGAGTAGCGCTACTCAACCCGGTGACCCTTATAGAAAAACAAAAAGAGAAAGAAGCTATACTGTCTAAATTCCATGACGATCCAATACAAGGAGGTCATAGCGGCATTACAAAAAACCTTGGCCAAGGTCAAAAGACATTATTTTTGGAAAGGTATGACTCGAGATATTACTGAGTACATACGAAAATGTCAAAAATGCCAAAAAGCTAAAATAACCAAGCACAATAAGACCCCATTAATAATAACTGATACGCCAATAAATGCTTTCGATAGAGTGATAGTAGACACTATTGGTCCACTACCAAAATCAGAAAATGACAATGAGTATGCAGTCACTTTAATATGTGATCTAACTAAATATTTAGTTGCCATACCAGTTCCAAATAAGAACGCGAACACTGTCGCTAAAGCAATTTTTGAATCATTTATTCTGAAGTACGGTCCAATGAAGACGTTCATTACGGACATGGGAACAGAATATAAGAATTCAATTATAAATGATTTATGCAAATACCTAAAAATTGAAAATATAACATCTACGGCACACCACCACCAGACAGCTGGAACAATAGAACGTAGTCATAGAACTTTTAATGAATACATACGCTCATATATATCGGTTGATAAAGCTGATTGGGACGTATGGCTTCAATATTTCGTTTTCTGTTTCAACACGACCCCTCAATGGCACATAATTACTGTCCATATGAGTTAGTATTTGGTAAAACAAATAATTTACCAAAACAATTTAATAGTATAGATAAGATTGAACCCATATATAATATAGATGACTATGCTAAGGAAAGTAAATATAGACTAGAAGTAGCATACAAAAGAGCCAGAATAATGATAGAAGAAAATAAGAAAAAAAATAAGATACTATATGATCAGAAAACAAACAACATAGATATATCAATAGGTGATAAAGTCTTATTAAGAAATGAAACAGGTCATAAGCTAGATTATAAATATACTGGTCCGTATAAAGTAACGGAAATAGGAGATAGAAATAACATTATAATAACGAATAATAATAACAAAAAACAAACAGTTCATAAGGATAGGTTAAAAATGTTTATTTCATAATTGTATTTAGAATGGCCATGCTAAGAAAAAAAATTTTTCTTCTTTACATACAAATAATATTTGTAATTTCATTTTCTTGGAATATATATATATAAAAAAAAAAAAAAAAAAAAAAAAAAAAAAAAATAAAAATTTTCCTTTGTTAATTAAAAATTATTCTTTTAAGCAAAGTATACTTATAAAATAACTTCATAATATTACGTTATTTTTCAAAAGGAGGGAGATGTAGTATGCATATATATTGAATATCTACTGTACCAAGAGTACTTAAAGTGAACACACTGTAACACTTTGTTGCAGTGTTTATATATATACAAATCCCCGGTCATAAACCAAGTGGCCGAAATATGAGTCGATCGGCGCGCTCACAGAATGTGCAAGTGTCAGCATTCTGTTAGACGCGCCGACCACTTGACCGAACTCAAGGGCATGCATATACCCTAGCGCTCCAGCTTAAGAGAGCATAATTACATACATATAACATATAGAATATACATAACCGTCTCTCTGCTGTCCAACTGTGGGCAGCGCAGCGATGAGACTTAGGCTTACTTAGAACCTAAGGAAAAATGTAAAAATCAGATTCAACTGAACGTTGGAAGCGGCACCTTCGCTGCTCCCAATAAATTAATAATCTTAATAGACATTTGAATATATATGGGGGGGAGAAAGTATCTTAAATAATTCCGAGCATTTAGTCAAGATGTCTTGATAAACAAAAATATTTTTCTTACAACTTAATTTTTGACCGTTCGTTCCCATCACAGCTAGATGATATCGTGGTCCGATCTTAATAGGATTTTGCAGTTATATGAGGGGCATAGTAAAACTAATGAATTTCGAGTTTGGTCAAGATACCTTGATAAACAAAAATGTTTTTCTTACGACAGCTTATTTTTCGACCGATCGTACCTATGGCAGCTATATGATATAGTTGTCCGATTCTTATAGGATTTGGTATATATATGAGGAGCCTAATAAAACTAATGAATTTCGAGTTTGGTCAAGATACCTTGATAAACAAAAATATTTTTATTACGACAGCTTATTTTTCGACCGATCGTACCTATGGTAGCTATATGATATAGTTGTCCGATCTTAATAGGATCTTGTATATATATGAGGCGCATAGTAAAACTAATAAATGCCGAGATTGTTCAAGATATCTTGATGAACAAAAATGTTTTTCTTACAACAATTTAATTTTGACCAATCGACCCTCTGGCTGCTATATGATCCGATCTGAATAGGATTTTGCATTGATATGTTTTTCATACAACAACTTAATTTTTGACCGATCGTTCCAATGGCCGTTATATGATATAGTGGTCCGAAATTAATAGGATTTTGCATCTATATGAGGAGCACAGAAAACCTTAAAAATGCCGAGTTTGGTCAAGATATCTTAATAAACAAAAATGTTTTTCAAACAACAACTTAATTTTCGACCGATCGTTCTTGTGGTTACTATATGATATAGAGTTCCGATCTTAATAGGATTTTGCATATAAATGAGGAGCATAGTTAAACTAAAAAATAGCAAGATTGGTCAAGATATCTTGATAAACAAAAATGTTTTTCCTAAAAAAATTTTAATTTTTGAAAGATCGGTCCTATGGCCGCTATATGATATAGTTTCCGATCTTAGTAAGATTTTGATTATATATGAGGAGCCTAATCCGATCTTAATAGAATTTTGCATTGATATGTTTTTCATACAACAACTTAATTTTTGACCGATCGTTCCAATGGCCGTTATATGATATAGTGGTCCGAAATTAATAGGATTTTGCATCTATATGAGGAGCACAGAAAAACTTATAAATGTCGAGTTTGGTCAAGATATCTTGATAAACAAAAATGTTTTTCATACCACAACATAATTTTCCACCGATAGTTCCTGTGGTAGCTATATGATATAGTGATCAGATCTGAATAGGATTTTTTAGCAATATGAGGAGCATAGCAAAAATAATAAAAATAAATAATAAATGCCGAGTTTGGTCACGATAACTTGATGAACGATAATGAGTTTCATGCAAAGACTCAAGATATCTTGATAAACAAAAATGTTTTTCATACAGCAACTTAATTTTTGACCGATCTGTCCTATGGCCGCTATATGATATAGTTTCCAATCGTAGTAAGATTTTTCTTAGATATGAGGAGCATAGTAAAACTAATATATGTCGAGTCAAGATATCTTAATAAACAAATGTTTTTCATACGACAGCTTAATTTTCGACCGACCGTACCTATGGCCGCTATATGATATAGTGGTCCGATCTTAATAGACATGTGAATATATATGAGGAGCATAGAAAAACTAATAAATGCCGAGTTTGGTTAAGATATCTTGATAAACAAAAATGTTTCTCATACAACAACTTAATTTTTTATATTTGAGGAGCAAAGTAAAACTAATAAATGCCGAGTTTAGTCAAGATATCTTGATAAACAAAAATATTTTTCTTACAAGTTATTTTTCGACTGATCGTACCTATGGCAGCTATATGATATAGTTGTCCGATCTTAATAGTATTTTGTATATATATGAGGAGCACAGTAAAACTAATAAATGCCGAGATTGGTCAAGATATCTTGATAAACAAAAATGTTTCTCATACAACAACTTAATTTTTGACCGATCGGTCCTACGGCCGCTATATGATATAGTTTCCGATCTTAGTAAGATTTTGCGTATTTATGAGGAGCCTAATAAAGCTAATAAATTTCGAGTTTAGTCAAGATATCTAGATAAACAAAAATTTTTTCATACGACAACATAATTTTCGACCGATCGTACCTATGGCAGCTATATGATATAGTTGTCCGATCCTTATAGGATTTTGTATGTATATGAGGAGCATAGTAAAACTAATAAATGCTGAGATTGGTCAAGATATTTTGATAAACAAAAATGTTTCTCATACAACAACTTAATTGTTTACCGAACGGTCCAATGGCCGCTATATGATATAGTTTCCGATCTTAGTAAGATTTTGCGTATATATGAGGAGCCTAGTAAAAATAAAAAATTTCGAGTTTAGTCAAGATATCTAGATAAACAAAAACATAATTTTCGACCGATCGTACCTATGGCAGCTATATAATATAGTTGTCCAATCTTAATAGGATTTTATATATATATATATGTATTTCATACAACAACTTAATATTTGACCTATGGTTCCTATGGCCGTTATATGATATAATGGTCCGAAATTAATAGGATTTTGCATCTATATGAGGAGCACAGAAAAACTTATAAATGCCGAGTTTGGTCAAGATATCTTGATATCCAAAAATGCTTTTCAAACAACTTAATTTTCGACTGATTGTTCCTGTCGTAGCTATATGATATAGTGGTCCGATCTTAATAGGATTTTGCTTATATATGAGGAGCCTAATAAAACTAATAAATGTCGAGTTTGGTCAAGATATCTTGATAAGCATAAATGTTTTTCAATCGACAACCTAATTTTCGACCGATCGTACCTATGGCAGCTATATGATATAGTTGTCCGATCTTAGTAGACATTTGAATATATATGAGCCGCATAGAAAAACTAATAAATGCCGAGTTTAGTCAAGATGTGTTGATAACCAAAAATATTTTTCCTACAACAACTTAATTTTTGACCGATCGTTCCTATGGCCGTTATATGATATAATGATCCGAAATTAATAGGATTTTGCATCTATATGAGGAGCACAGAAAAACTTATAAATGCCGAGTTTGGTCAAGATATCTTGATAACCAAAAATGCTTTTCAAACAACTTAATTTTCGACTGATTGTTCCTGTCGTAGCTGTATGATATAGTGGTCCGATCTTAATACTATTTTGCTTATATATGAGGAGCCTAATAAAACTAATAAATGTCGAGTTTGGTTAAGATATCTTAATAAACAAAAATGTTTCTCATACAACAACTTAATTTTTGACCGTTATTAGTAGGATTTTGCATATATATGAGAAGCAAAGTAAAACTAATAAATGCCGAGTTTAGTCAAGATGTCTTGATAACCAAAAAATATTTTTCCTACAACAACTTAATTTTTGACCGATCGTTCCTATCACAGCTATATGATATCGTGGTCCGATCTTAATAGGATTTTGCAGTTATATGAGGAGCATAGTAAAACCAATAATTGGTCAAGATATCTTGATGAACAAAAATGTTTTTCATGCAAGGACTCAAGATACCTTGATAAACAAAAATGTTTTTCTTACGACAACTTATTTTTCGACCGTTCGTACCTATAACAGCTATATGATATAGTTGTCCGATCTTAATTGGATTTTGTATATATACGAGGAGCATAGTAAAACTAATCAATGCCGAGATTGGTCAAGATATCTTGATAAACAAAAATGTTTCTCATACAACAACTTAATTTTTGACCGATCTTAGTAGGATTTTGCATATATATGAAGAACATAGTAAACATAGTAAACCTAATAAATGCCGAGTTTGGTCAAGATATCTTAATAAAAAAAAATAATTTTTCTACAACAATTTAATTTTTGACCGATCGTTCCTCTGGCCGCTATATGATCCGATCTTAATAGGATTTTGCATCTATATTTTTTTCATACAACATCTTAATTTTTGACCGATCGTTCCAATGGCCGTTATATGATATAGTGGTCCGATCTTAATAGGATGTTGCATATATATAAGGAGCATTGTAAAACTAATAAATGCCGAGATTGGTCAAGATATCTTAATAAACAAAAATGTTTTCAAACAACTTAATTTTCGACCGATAGTTCCTGTGGTAGATATATGATATAGTGGTCTGATCTTAGTAGGGTTTTGCATATCTTGATAAACAAAATGTTTTTCATACGACAACTTAATTTTTGACCGATCGTTCCTTTGGCCGCTATATGATATAGTTTTCCGATCTTAATAGGATTTTGCATCTATATGAGGAGCACAGAAAATCCTTTAAATGCCGAGTTTGGTCAAGATAACTAGATAAACAAAAATGTTTCTCATACAACAACTTAATTTTTGACCGATATTAATAGGATTTTGCATCTATATGAGGAGCACAGATAAACTTACAAATGCCGAGTTTGGTCAATATATCTTAATAAAAAAAATGTTTTTTAAACAACAACTTAATCTTCGACCAAGCCTTCCTGTGGTAGCTATATGATATAGTGGTCCGATCTTAATAGGATTTTCTATATCTTGATAAACAAAAATGTTTTTCATACGACAACATAATTTTCTACCAATCGTTCCTATGGCAGCTATATGATATAGTGGTCCGATCTTAATAGGCATTTGTATACATATGATCAGCATAGTAAATGCCGAGTTTGGTCAAGATATCTAGATAAACAAAAATGTTTCTCATACAACAACTTATTTTTTGACCGATTTTAATAGGATTTTGCATCTATATTTTTTCATACAACAACTTAATATTTGACCGATCGTTCCTATGGCCGTTATATGATATAGTGGTCCGATCTTCATAGGATTTTGCATCTTAATAACAAAAATGTTTTTCAAACAACGACCGAGCGTTCCTGTGGTAGCTATATGATATAGTGGTCCGATCTTAATAGGATTTTCCATATCTTGATAAACAAAAATGTTTTTCATACGACAACATAATTTTCCACCAATCGTTCCTATGGCAGCTATATGATATAGTGGTCCGATCTTAATAGGCATTTGTATATATATGAGGAGCATAGTAAATGCCGAGTTTGGTCAAGATATCTTGATAAACATAAATGTTTCTCATACAACAACTTAATTTTTGACCGATTTTAGTAGGATTTTGCATATATATGAAGAGCATAGTAAAGCTAATAAATGCCGAGCTTGGTCAAGATATCTTGATAAACATAAATGTTTCTCATACAACAACTTATTTTTTGACCGATTTTAATAGGATTTTGCACATATATTTTTTTCATACAACAACTTAATATTTGACCGATCGTTCCTATGGCCGTTATATGATATAGTGGTCCGATCTTCATAGGATTTTGCATCTTAATAACAAAAATGTTTTTCAAACAACGACCGAGCGTTCCTGTGGTAGCTATATGTTATAGTGGTCCGATCTTAATAGGATTTTGCATTAATATGAGGAGCACAGAACCTTTAAATGCCGAGCTTGGTCAAGATATGTTGATAGACAAAATGTTTTTTTTAAATAACTTTATTTTCGACCGATCTTTCCTATGGTAGCTATATGACATAGTGGTCCGATCTTAATAGGATTTTGCATATTTATGAGGACCATAGTATAACTAATATGTGCTGAGTTTGGTCAAGATATCTCGATAAACAAAAATGTTTTTCAAACAACAACTTAATTTTCGAACGTTCATTCATGTGGTAGCTATTTGATATAGTGGTCCGATCATAATAGGATTTTGCATATCTTGATAAACAAAAATGTTTTTCATACGACAACTTAATTTTCGAACAATCGTTCCAATGGCAGCTATATGATATAGTGGTCCGATGTTGGTAGGATTTAGCGTATATATGGGGAGCCTAGTAAAACTAAAAAATGGCGAATTTGGTCAAGATATCATGTGGTAGCTATTTGATATAGTGGTCCGATCATAATAGGATTTTGCATATCTTGATAAACAAAAATGTTTTTCATACGACAACTTAATTTTCGAACAATCGTTCCAATGGCAGCTATATGATATAGTGGTCCGATCTTAATAGGATTTTGCATATATATAAGGAGCATTGTAAAACTAATAAATGCCGAGATTGGTCAAGATATCTTAAAAAACAAAAATGTTTTTCAAACAACAACTTAATTTTCGACCGATCGTTCCTGTGGTATATATATGATATAGTGGTCCGATCCTAATAGGATTTTGCATATCTTGATATACAAAAATGATTTTTCATACGACAACTTAATTTTGACCGATCGTTCCTTTGGCCGCTGTATGATATAGTTTTCCGATCTTAATAGGATTTTGCATCTATATGAGGAGCACAGAAAAACCTTTAAATGCCGAGTTTGGTCAAGATATCTTAATAAACAAAAATGTTTCTCACACAACAACTTAATTTTCGACCGATCGTTCCTGTGGTAGATATATGATATAGTGGTCCGATCTTAACAGGATTTTGCATATCTTGATAAACAAAAATGTTTCTCATACAACAACTTAATTTTTGACCGATCGGTCCTACGGCCGCTATATGATATAGTTTCCGATCTTAGTAAGATTTTGCGTATTTATGAGGAGCCTAATAAAGCTAATAAATTTCGAGTTTAGTCAAGATATCTAGATAAACAAAAATTTTTTCATACGACAACATAATTTTCGACCGATCGTACCTATGGCAGCTATATGATATAGTTGTCCGATCCTTATAGGATTTTGTATGTATATGAGGAGCATAGTAAAACTAATAAATGCTGAGATTGGTCAAGATATTTTGATAAACAAAAATGTTTCTCATACAACAACTTAATTTTTTACCGAACGGTCCAATGGCCGCTATATGATATAGTTTCCGATCTTAGTAAGATTTTGCGTATATATGAGGAGCCTAGTAAAAATAAAAAATTTCGAGTTTAGTCAAGATATCTAGATAAACAAAAACATAATTTTCGACCGATCGTACCTATGGCAGCTATATAATATAGTTGTCCAATCTTAATAGGATTTTATATATATATATATGTATTTCATACAACAACTTAATATTTGACCTATGGTTCCTATGGCCGTTATATGATATAATGGTCCGAAATTAATAGGATTTTGCATCTATATGAGGAGCACAGAAAAACTTATAAATGCCGAGTTTGGTCAAGATATCTTGATATCCAAAAATGCTTTTCAAACAACTTAATTTTCGACTGATTGTTCCTGTCGTAGCTATATGATATAGTGGTCCGATCTTAATAGGATTTTGCTTATATATGAGGAGCCTAATAAAACTAATAAATGTCGAGTTTGGTCAAGATATCTTGATAAGCATAAATGTTTTTCAATCGACAACCTAATTTTCGACCGATCGTACCTATGGCAGCTATATGATATAGTTGTCCGATCTTAGTAGACATTTGAATATATATGAGCCGCATAGAAAAACTAATAAATGCCGAGTTTAGTCAAGATGTGTTGATAACCAAAAATATTTTTCCTACAACAACTTAATTTTTGACCGATCGTTCCTATGGCCGTTATATGATATAATGATCCGAAATTAATAGGATTTTGCATCTATATGAGGAGCACAGAAAAACTTATAAATGCCGAGTTTGGTCAAGATATCTTGATAACCAAAAATGCTTTTCAAACAACTTAATTTTCGACTGATTGTTCCTGTCGTAGCTGTATGATATAGTGGTCCGATCTTAATACTATTTTGCTTATATATGAGGAGCCTAATAAAACTAATAAATGTCGAGTTTGGTTAAGATATCTTAATAAACAAAAATGTTTCTCATACAACAACTTAATTTTTGACCGTTATTAGTAGGATTTTGCATATATATGAGAAGCAAAGTAAAACTAATAAATGCCGAGTTTAGTCAAGATGTCTTGATAACCAAAAATATTTTTCCTACAACAACTTAATTTTTGACCGATCGTTCCTATCACAGCTATATGATATCGTGGTCCGATCTTAATAGGATTTTGCAGTTATATGAGGAGCATAGTAAAACCAATAATTGGTCAAGATATCTTGATGAACAAAAATGTTTTTCATGCAAGGACTCAAGATACCTTGATAAACAAAAATGTTTTTCTTACGACAACTTATTTTTCGACCGTTCGTACCTATAACAGCTATATGATATAGTTGTCCGATCTTAATTGGATTTTGTATATATACGAGGAGCATAGTAAAACTAATCAATGCCGAGATTGGTCAAGATATCTTGATAAACAAAAATGTTTCTCATACAACAACTTAATTTTTGACCGATCTTAGTAGGATTTTGCATATATATGAAGAACATAGTAAACATAGTAAACCTAATAAATGCCGAGTTTGGTCAAGATATCTTAATAAAAAAAAAATAATTTTTCTACAACAATTTAATTTTTTGACCGATCGTTCCTCTGGCCGCTATATGATCCGATCTTAATAGGATTTTGCATCTATATTTTTTTCATACAACATCTTAATTTTTGACCGATCGTTCCAATGGCCGTTATATGATATAGTGGTCCGATCTTAATAGGATGTTGCATATATATAAGGAGCATTGTAAAACTAATAAATGCCGAGATTGGTCAAGATATCTTAATAAACAAAAATGTTTTCAAACAACTTAATTTTCGACCGATAGTTCCTGTGGTAGATATATGATATAGTGGTCTGATCTTAGTAGGGTTTTGCATATCTTGATAAACAAAATGTTTTTCATACGACAACTTAATTTTTGACCGATCGTTCCTTTGGCCGCTATATGATATAGTTTTCCGATCTTAATAGGATTTTGCATCTATATGAGGAGCACAGAAAATCCTTTAAATGCCGAGTTTGGTCAAGATAACTAGATAAACAAAAATGTTTCTCATACAACAACTTAATTTTTGACCGATATTAATAGGATTTTGCATCTATATGAGGAGCACAGATAAACTTACAAATGCCGAGTTTGGTCAATATATCTTAATAAAAAAAATGTTTTTCAAACAACAACTTAATCTTCGACCAAGCCTTCCTGTGGTAGCTATATGATATAGTGGTCCGATCTTAATAGGATTTTCTATATCTTGATAAACAAAAATGTTTTTCATACGACAACATAATTTTCTACCAATCGTTCCTATGGCAGCTATATGATATAGTGGTCCGATCTTAATAGGCATTTGTATACATATGATCAGCATAGTAAATGCCGAGTTTGGTCAAGATATCTAGATAAACAAAAATGTTTCTCATACAACAACTTATTTTTTGACCGATTTTAATAGGATTTTGCATCTATATTTTTTTCATACAACAACTTAATATTTGACCGATCGTTCCTATGGCCGTTATATGATATAGTGGTCCGATCTTCATAGGATTTTGCATCTTAATAACAAAAATGTTTTTCAAACAACGACCGAGCGTTCCTGTGGTAGCTATATGATATAGTGGTCCGATCTTAATAGGATTTTCCATATCTTGATAAACAAAAATGTTTTTCATACGACAACATAATTTTCCACCAATCGTTCCTATGGCAGCTATATGATATAGTGGTCCGATCTTAATAGGCATTTGTATATATATGAGGAGCATAGTAAATGCCGAGTTTGGTCAAGATATCTTGATAAACATAAATGTTTCTCATACAACAACTTAATTTTTGACCGATTTTAGTAGGATTTTGCATATATATGAAGAGCATAGTAAAGCTAATAAATGCCGAGCTTGGTCAAGATATCTTGATAAACATAAATGTTTCTCATACAACAACTTATTTTTTGACCGATTTTAATAGGATTTTGCACATATATTTTTTTCATACAACAACTTAATATTTGACCGATCGTTCCTATGGCCGTTATATGATATAGTGGTCCGATCTTCATAGGATTTTGCATCTTAATAACAAAAATGTTTTTCAAACAACGACCGAGCGTTCCTGTGGTAGCTATATGTTATAGTGGTCCGATCTTAATAGGATTTTGCATTAATATGAGGAGCACAGAACCTTTAAATGCCGAGCTTGGTCAAGATATGTTGATAGACAAAATGTTTTTTTTAAATAACTTTATTTTCGACCGATCTTTCCTATGGTAGCTATATGACATAGTGGTCCGATCTTAATAGGATTTTGCATATTTATGAGGACCATAGTATAACTAATATGTGCTGAGTTTGGTCAAGATATCTCGATAAACAAAAATGTTTTTCAAACAACAACTTAATTTTCGAACGTTCATTCATGTGGTAGCTATTTGATATAGTGGTCCGATCATAATAGGATTTTGCATATCTTGATAAACAAAAATGTTTTTCATACGACAACTTAATTTTCGAACAATCGTTCCAATGGCAGCTATATGATATAGTGGTCCGATGTTGGTAGGATTTAGCGTATATATGGGGAGCCTAGTAAAACTAAAAAATGGCGAATTTGGTCAAGATATCATGTGGTAGCTATTTGATATAGTGGTCCGATCATAATAGGATTTTGCATATCTTGATAAACAAAAATGTTTTTTATACGACAACTTAATTTTCGAACAATCGTTCCAATGGCAGCTATATGATATAGTGGTCCGATCTTAATAGGATTTTGCATATATATAAGGAGCATTGTAAAACTAATAAATGCCGAGATTGGTCAAGATATCTTAAAAAACAAAAATGTTTTTCAAACAACAACTTAATTTTCGACCGATCGTTCCTGTGGTATATATATGATATAGTGGTCCGATCGTAATAGGATTTTGCATATCTTGATATACAAAAATGATTTTTCATACGACAACTTAATTTTGACCGATCGTTCCTTTGGCCGCTGTATGATATAGTTTTCCGATCTTAATAGGATTTTGCATCTATATGAGGAGCACAGAAAAACCTTTAAATGCCGAGTTTGGTCAAGATATCTTAATAAACAAAAATGTTTCTCACACAACAACTTAATTTTCGACCGATCGTTCCTGTGGTAGATATATGATATAGTGGTCCGATCTTAACAGGATTTTGCATATCTTGATAAACAAAAATGTTTTTCATACGACAACTTAATTTTCGACCAATCGTTCCTATGGCAGCTATATGATATAGTTGTCCGATCTTAATAGGATTTTGCATCTATATGAGGAGCACAGCAAAACTAATAAATACCGAGTTTGGTCAAGATATCTTAATAGATAGTTAATCGTTCCTTTGGCCGCTGTATGATATAGTTTTCAGATCTTAATAGGATTTTGCATCTATATGAAGAGTTTGGTCAAGATATCTTAATAAACAAAAATGTTTTTCACACAACAACTTAATTTTCGACCGATCGTTCCTCTGGTAGATATAAAATATAGTGGTCCGATCTTAACAGGATTATCCATATCTAAACAATAATGTTTTTCATACGACAACATAATTTTCCACCAATCGTTCCTATGGCAGCTATATGTAATGGTGATCCGATCTAAATGGGATTTTGTCTATATATGAGGAGCACAGAAAAACTAATAAATGCCGAGTTTGGTCAAGACATCTTGATGAACAAAAATGTTTTTCCGACAACTTATTTTTTGGCGATCGTTCCAATGGCAGCTATCTGATATAGTGGTCCGATGAAGATAGGATTTTGCGCATATATGAGGAGCATATTAAGACTAAAAAATGCAGTTTGGTCAAGATAGCGTGAAACAAAAAAAAATATGTCCATACAACAACTTAATTTTTGACCGATCGTTACTGTGCTAGCTATATGATATAGAGGTCCGATCTTAATAGGCATTTGTATACATATGATCAGCATAGTAAATGCCGAGTTTGGTCAAGATATCTAGATAAACAAAAATGTTTCTCATACAACAACTTATTTTGAGACCGATTTTAATAGGATTTTGCACATATATTTTTTTCATACAACAACTTAATATTTGACCGATCGTTCCTATGGCCGTTATATGATATAGTGGTCCGATCTTCATAGGATTTTGCATCTTAATAACAAAAATGTTTTTCAAACAACGACCGAGCGTTCCTGTGGTAGCTATATGATATAGTGGTCCGATCTTAATAGGATTTTGCATCTATATGAGGAGCACAGATAAACTTATAAATGCCGAGTTTGGTCAAGATATCTTATATTATCTTAAACAAAAATGTTTTTCAAACAACAACTTAATTTTCGACCGATCGTTCCTGTGGTAGCTATATGATATAGAGGTCCGATCTTAATAGGCATTTGTATACATATGATCAGCATAGTAAATGCCGAGTTTGGTCAAGATATCTTGATAAACATAAATGTTTCTCATACAACAACTTAATTTTTGACCGATTTTAGTAGGATTTTGCATATATATGAAGAGCATAGTAAAGCTAATAAATGCCGAGTTTGGTCAAGATATCTTGATAAACAAAAATGTTTTTCATACGACAACATAGTTTTCGAACGATCGTTCCTATGGTAGCTATATGATGTACCGGTCCGATCTTAATAGGCTTTTGCATATATATGAGACGCATAGTAAAATTAATATATGCCGAGTTTGGTCAAGATATCTTGATGAACAATAATGCTTTTCATACTTAATTTTTGACCGATCGTTCCTATGGCAGCTATATGATATAGTGGTCCGATCTTAATAAGATTTTGAATATATATGAGGAGCATAGTAAAACTAATAAATAGCAAGATTGGTCAAGATAACTTGATAAACAAAAATGATTCTCATACAACAACTTTATTTTTGAGCGATCGGTCCTATGGCCGCTATAAGATATAGTTTCCAATCCTAGTAAGATTGTGCTTATATATGAGGAGCCTAGTAAAACTAATAAATGTCGAGTTTTGTCAAGATATCTTGATAGACAGAAATGTTTTTCATCCGACAACTTAATTTTCGACCGATCGTTCATATGGCAGCTATATGATATAGTTTTCCGATCTTAATAGGAATTTGTATATAAATGAGGAGCATATAGAACATATAAATGCCGTGTTTGGTCAAGATATCTTGATAAACAAAAATGTTTTTCATACAAAAACTTAATTTTTGACCAATCGTTCCTCTGGCCGCTATATGATATAGTGGTCCGATCTTAATTGGATTTTGCATCTATATGTTTTTCATACAACAACTTAATATTTGACCGATCGTTTCTATGGCCGATATATGATATAGTGGTCCGATCTCAATAGTATTTTGCATATCTTGATAAACAAAAATGTTTTTCATACGACAACATAATTTTTGACTGATCGTTCCTTTGGCCGCTGTATGATATAGTTTTCCGATCTTAATAGGATTTTGCATCTATATGAGGAGCACAGAAAAACCTTTAAATGCCGAGTTTGGTCAAGATATCTTAATAAACAAAAAAGTTTCTCACACAACAACTTAATTTTCGACCGATCGTTCCTGTGGTAGCTATATGATATAGTGGTCCGAAAAACTTATAAATGCCGAGTTTGGTCAAGATATAATGTTTTTCATAACATAAATGTTTTTCAAACAACAACTTAATTTTCGACCGATCGATCCTGTGTTAGCTATATGATATAGTGGTCAGATCTTAATAAGATTTTGCATCTATATGAGGAGCAGAGAAAAACTAATAAATGCCGAGTTTGGTCAAGATATTTTCATAGACTGAAATGTTTTTCAAAACAATAACTTAATTTTCGACCGATCGTTCTTGTGGCATATACATGATAAAGTGGTCCGATCTTAATAGGATTTTGCATATCTTGATAAACAAAAATGTTTTTCATACGACAACTTAATTTTCCAACGATCTTTCCTATGGCAGCTATAGGATATAGTGGGCCGATCTTAATAGGATTTCGCAGCTATATGAGGAACAGAGAAAAACTAATAAATGCCGAGTTTGGACAAGATATCTGGATAAACAAAAATGCTTTTCAAACAACAACTTAATTTTCGACCGATCGTTCCTATGGCAGCTATCTTAATAAGAATTTGCATATATATGAAGAGCATATTAAAACTAATAATTGCCGAGATTGGTCAAGATATCTTGATAAACAAAAAATTTTTTCAAACAACTTAATTTTTGACCGAATATTCCCATGGTAGCTATATGATATAGTGGTCCGATCTTAATAGGATTTTGCATATCTTGATAAACAAAAATGTTTTTCATACGACAACTTAATTTTCGACCGATCATTCCTATGGCAGCTATATGATATAGTGGTTCGATCTTAACAGGATTTTGCATATCTTGATAACCAAAAATGTTTTTAATACGACAACTTAATTTTCGACCAATCGTTCCTATGGCAGCTATATGATATAGTTGTCCGATCTTAATAGGATTTTGCATCTATATGAGGAGCACAGAAAATCTAATAAATACCGAGTTTGGTCAAGATATCTTAATAGATAGTTGATCGTTGCTATGGCCGCTATATGATATAGCTTCCGATCTTAGTAGGATTTTTTTTATATGTGAGGAGCATATTAAAATTAATAAATGTCGAGTTTGGTCAAGACGTCTTGATAAACAAATATGTTTTTTATACAACAACTCAATTCTCGACCTGTCGTTCCTATGGCAGCTATATGTGATGGTGATCCGATCTAAATGGGATGTTGTATCTATATGAGGAGCACAGAAAAACTAATAAATGCCGAGTTTGTTCAAGACATCTTTGTAATCAAAAATGTTTCTCATACAACAACTTAATTTTTGACCGATCGGTCCTATGGCCGCTATATGATATAGTTTACGATCGTGGTAAGATTTTGCTTATATGTGAGGAGCCTAATAAAACTAATACATTTCGAGTTTGGTCAAGATATCTTAATAAACAAAAATGTTTTTCCGACAACTTATTTTTTGCCGATCGTTCCGATGTCAGCTATCTGATATAGTGGACCGATGAAGATAGGATTTTGCGCATATATGAGGAGCATAATAAGACTAAAAAATGCCGAGTTTGGTCAAGATAGCGTGAAACAAAAAAAAAAATGTCTATACAACAACTTAATTTTCGACCGATCGTTCCTGTGGTAGCTATATGATATAGTGGTCCGATCTTAGTAGGATTTTGTTTATATGTGAGGAGCATATTAAAATTAATAAATGTCGAGTTTGGTTAAGATATCTTAATAAACAAAAATGTTTTTCATACAACAACTTAATTTTCGACCGATCGTTCCTGTGGTAGCTATATGATATAGTGGTCTGATCTTAATAGGATTTTGCATCTATATGAGGAGCACAGAAAAACTTATAAATGCCGAATTTGGTCAAGATATCCTTTCTTATCTTAAACAAAAATGTTTTTCAAACAACAACTTAATTTTCGACCGATCGTTCCTGTGGTAGCTATATGATATAGTGGTCCGATCTTAATTGGATTTTGCAGCTATATGAGGAACAGAGAAAAACTAATAAATTCCGAGTTTGGTCAAGATATCTGGATAAACAAAAATGCTTTTCAAACAACAACTTAATCTCGAAAGATCGTTCCTATGGTAGCTATCTTAATAGGATTTTGCATCTATTTGAAGAACATATTAAAACTAATAATTGCCGAGATTGGTCAAGATATTTTCATAAACAAAAATGTTTTTCAACACAATAACTTAATTTTCGACCGATCGATCTTGTGGCATATATATGATAAAGTGGTCCGATCTTAATAGGATTTTGCATATCTTGATAAACAAAAATGTTTTTCATACGACAACTTAATTTTCGACCGATCTTTCCTATGGCAGCTATAGGATATAGTGGGCCGATCTTAATAGGATTTCGCAGCTATATGAGGAACAGAGAAAAACTAATAAATGCCGAGTTTGGTCAAGATATCTGGATAAACAAAAATGCTATTCAAACAACAACTTAATTTTCGAAAGATCGTTCCTATGGCAGCTATCTTAATAGGATTTTGCATATATATGAAGAACATATTAAAACTAATAATTTCCGAGATTGGTCAAGATATCTTGATAAATAAAAAATTTTTTCAAACAACTTAATTTTTGACCGATCGTTCCTATGGTAGCTATATTATATAGTGGTCCGATCTTAATAGGATTTTGCATCTATATGAAGAGCACAGAATAACTAATAAATGCCGAGTTTGGTCAAGATATCTTGAAAAACAAAAATGTTTTTCAAACAACAACTTAATTATAGACCGATTGTTGCTATGGCAGATATCAGATATAGTTGTCCGATCTTAATGGAATTTTGCATTTTTATGAGGAGCATAGTAAAACTAATAAATTCCGACTTTGGTCAATATATCTTGATAAACAACAATGTTTTTCAAACAACAACTTAATTTTTGACCGATCGTTCCTATGGCAGCTATATGATACAGTGGTACGATCTTAATAAGACTTTGCATTTATTTGAGGGGCATAGTAAATCTAATAAATGCCGAGTTTGGTTAAGATAGCTTGATAAACAAAAATGTTTTTCAAACAACAACTTAATTTTCGACCGATTGTTCCTATGGCAGCTATCTGAAATAGTAGTCCGATCTTAATAGCATTTTGCATCTATATGAAGAGCACAGAATAACTAATAAATGCCGAGTTTGGTCAAGATATCTTGATAAACAAAAATGTTTTTCAAACAACAACTTAATTTTTGACTGATCGTTCCTGTCTACCACAGGAATATATGATATAGTGGTCCGATTTTCATAGGATTTTGCATCCATATGAGGAGCACAGAATAACTAATAAATGCCGAGCTTGGTCAAGATATCTTGATAAACAAATCTTAATAAACAAAAATGTTTTTCATACAACAATTTAATTTTCGACCGATCGTTCCTGTGGTAGCTATATGATATAGTGGTCTGATCTTAATAGGATTTTGCATCTATATGAGGAGCACAGAAAGACTTATAAATGCCGAATTTGGTCAAGATATCTTATCTTATCTTAAACAAAAATGTTTTTCAAACAACAACTTAATTTTCGACCGATCGTTCCTGTGGTAGCTATATGATATAGTGGTCCGATCTTAATTGGATTTTGCATCTATATGAGGAGCACAGAAAAACTTATAAATGCCGAGTTTGGTCAAGATATCTTAATAATCCAAAATGTTTTTCAAACAACAACTTAATTTTCGACCGATCGATCCTGTGGTAGCCATATGATATAGTGGTCCGATCTTAATAAGATTTTGCATCTATATGAGGAGCAGAGAAAAACTAATAAATGCCGAGTTTGGTCAAGATATCTTGACAGACAAAAATGTTTTTCAAACAACAGCTTAATTTTTGACCGATCGTTCCTATGGCAGTCATATGTTATAGTGGTCTGATCTAAATATATATGAGGAGCATAGTAAAACTAATAAATGCCGAGTTTGGTCAAGATATTTTCATAAACCAAAAATGTTTTTCAAAACAATAACTTAATTTTCGACAGATCGTTCCTATGGCAGCTATCTTAATAGGATTTTGCATATATATGAAGAACATATTAAAACTAATAATTGCCGAGATTGGTCAAGATATCTTGATAAATAAAAAATTTTTTTAAACAACTTAATTTTTGACCGATCGTTCCTATGGTAGCTATATGATATAGTGGTCCGATCATAAGAGGATTTTGCATCTATATGAAGAGCACAGAATAACTAATAAATGCCGAGTTTGGTCAAGATATCTTGATAAACAAAAATGTTTTTCAAACAACAACTTAATTTTTGACTGATCGTTCCTGTCTACCACAGGAATATATGATATAGTGGTCCGATCTTAATAGGATTTTGCATCCATATGAGGAGCACTGAATAACTAATAAATGCCGAGCTTGGTCAAGATATCTTGATAAACAAAAATGTTCTTCAAACAACAACTTAATTTTTGACCGATCGCTCCTTTGGTAGCTATGTGATATAGTGGTCCGATCTTAACAGGATTTGTCCTATAAATGACGAGCATAGTAAAACTAGTTCATACCGAGTTTGGTCATAATATGTTGATGAACAATATTGTTGATCATGCAAAGACTCAAGATATCTTGATACACAAAAATGTTTTTCATGCAACAAATTTATATTTGACCGATCGTTTCTATGGCAGCTATATGATATAGTGGTCCGACATTAATTGGAGGAGCATAGTAAAACTAATAAATACTCAGATTGGTCAAGATATCTTGATAAACAAAAATGTTTCTCATTCAACAAATTAATTTTTGACTGATCGGTCCTATGGCCGCTATATTATATAGTTTCCGATCTTAGAAAGATTTTGCTTATATATGAGGAGCCTAATAAAACTAATGAATGTCGAATTTGGTCAAGATATCTTGATAAGCAAAAATGTTTTTTATACGACAACTTAATTTTCGACCGATGGTAACTATGGCAGCTATATGATATAGTGGTCTGATCTTAATAGGATTTTGTATATATACGAGAAGCATAGTCAAACTAATAAATGTCGAGTTGGTCAAGATATCTTATATTATCTTAAACAAAAATGTTTTTCAAACAACAACTTAATTTTCGACCGATCGTTCCTGTGGTAGCTATATGATATAGTGGTCCGATCTTAATAGGATTTTGCATATCTTGATATACAAAAATGTTTTTCATACGACAACTTAATTTTGACCGATCGTTCCTTTGGCCGCTGTATGATATAGTTTTCCGATCTTAATAGGATTTTGCATCTATATGAGGAGCACAGAAAAACCTTTAAATGCCGAGTTTGGTCAAGATATCTTAATAAACAAAAATGTTTCTCACACAACAACTTAATTTTCGACCGATCGTTCCTGTGGCAGATATATGATATAGTGGTCCGATCTTAACAGGATTTTGCATATCTTTATAAACAAAAATGTTTTTCATACGACAACTTAATTTTCGACCAATCGTTCCTATGGCAGCTATATGATATAGTTGTCCGATCTTAATAGGATTTTGCATCTATATGAGGAGCACAGATAAACTTATAAATGCCGAGTTTGGTCAAGATATCTTATATTATCTTAAACAAAAATGTTTTTCAAACAACAACTTAATTTTCGACCGATCGTTCCTGTGTTAGCTATATGATATAGTGGTCAGATCTTAATAAGATTTTGCATCTATATGAGGAGCAGAGAAAAACTAATAAATGCCGAGTTTGGTCAAGATATTTTCATAATCTGAAATGTTTTTCAAAACAATAACTTAATTTTCGACCGATCTTTCTTGTGGCATATACATGATAAAGTGGTCCGATCTTAATAGGATTTTGCATATCTTGATAAACAAAAATGTTTTTCATACGACAACTTAATTTTCCACCGATCTTTCCTATGGCAGCTATAGGATATAGTGGGCCGATCTTAATAGGATTTCGCAGCTATATGAGGAACAGAGAAAAACTAATAAATGCCGAGTTTGGACAAGATATCTGGATAAACAAAAATGCTTTTCAAACAACAACTTAATTTTCGACCGATCGTTCCTATGGCAGCTATCTTAATAAGAATTTGCATATATATCAAGAGCATATTAAAACTAATAATTGCCGAGATTGGTCAAGATATCTTGATAAATAAAAAATTTTTTTAAACAACTTAATTTTTGACCGATCGTTCCTATGGTAGCTATATGATATAGTGGTCCGATCTTAATAGGATTTTGCATCTATATGAAGAGCACAGAATAACTAATAAATGCCGAGTTTGGTCAAGATATCTTGAAAAACAAAAAATTTTTTCAAACAACTTAATTTTTGACCGAATATTCCTATGGTAGCTATATGATATAGTGGTCCGATCTTAACAGGATTTTGCATATCTTGATAACCAAAAATGTTTTTAATACGACAACTTAATTTTCGACCAATCGTTCCTATGGCAGCTATATGATATAGTTGTCCGATCTTAATAGGATTTTGCATCTATATGAGGAGCACAGAAAAACTAATAAATACCGAGTTTGGTCAAGATATCTTAATAGATAGTTGATCGTTGCTATGGCCGCTATATGATATAGCTTCCGATCTTAGTAGGATTTTATTTATATGTGAGGAGCATATTAAAATTAATAAATGTCGAGTTTGGTCAAGACGCCTTGATAAACAAATATGTTTTTTATACTAGAACTCAATTCTCGACCTGTCGTTCCTATGGCAGCTATATGTGATGGTGATCCGATCTAAATGGGATGTTGTATCTATATGAGGAGCACAGAAAAACTAATAAATGCCGAGTTTGGTCAAGATATCTTTGTAATCAAAAATGTTTCTCATACAACAACTTAACAACTTTTTCTCTCATACAACTTTTGGACCGATCGGTCCTATGGCCGCTTTATGATATAGTTTACGATCGTGGTAAGATTTTGCTTATATGTGAGGAGCCTAATAAAACTAATACATTTCGAGTTTGGTCAAGATATCTTAATAAACAAAAATGTTTTTCCGACAACTTATTTTTTGCCGATCGTTCCGATGGCAGCTATCTGATATAGTGGTCCGATGAAGATAGGATTTTGCGCATATATGAGGAGCATAATAAGACTAAAAAATGCCGAGTTTGGTCAAGATAGCGTGAAACAAACAAAAAAAATGTCTATACAACAACTTAATTTTCGACCGATCGTATTAAAATTAATAAATGTCGAGTTTGGTCAAGATATCTTAATAAACAAAAATGTTTTTCAAACAACAACTTAATTTTCGACCGATCGTTCCTGTGGTAGCTATACGATATAGTGGTCTGATCTTAATGGGATTTTGCATCTATATGAGGAGCACAGAAAAACTTATAAATGCCGAATTTGGTCAAGATATCCTATCTTATCTTAAACAAAATTGTTTTTCAAACAACAACTTAATTTTCGACCAATCGTTCCTGTGGTAGCTATATGATATAGTGGTCCGATCTTAATTGGATTTTGCAGCTATATGAGGAACAGAGAAAAACTAATAAATTCCGAACTTGGTCAAGATATCTGGATAAACAAAAATGCTTTTCAATCAACAACTTAATTTTCGAAAGATCGTTCCTATGGCAGCTATCTTAATAGGATTTTGCATCTATATGAAGAACATATTAAAACTAATAATTGCCGAGATTGGTCAAGATATTTTCATAAACAAAAATGTTTTTCAACACAATAACTTAATTTTCGACCGATCGTTCATGTGGCATATATATGATAAAGTGGTCCGATCTTAATAGGATTTTGCATATCTTGATAAACAAAAATGTTTTTCATACGACAACTTAATTTTCGACCGATCTTTCCTATGGCAGCTATAGGATATAGTGGGCCGATCTTAATAGGATTTCGCAGCTATATGAGGAACAGAGAAAAACTAATAAATGCCGAGTTTGGTCAAGATATCTGGATAAACAAAAAGGATATTCAAACAACAACTTAATTTTCGAAACATCGTTCCTATGGCAGCTATCTTAATTGGATTTTGCATATATATGAAGAACATATTAAAACTAATAATTGCCGAGATTGGTCAAGATATCTTGATTAATAAAAAATTTTTTCAAACAACTTAATTTTTGACCGATCGTTCCTATGGTAGCTATATGATATAGTGGTCCGATCTTAATAGGATTTTGCATCTATATGAAGAGCACAGAATAACTAATAAATGCCGAGTTTGGTCAAGATATCTTGATAAACAAATCTTAATAAACAAAAATGTTTTTCATACAACAATTTAATTTTCGACCGATCGTTCCTGTGGTAGCTATATGATATAGTGGTCTGATCTTAATAGGATTTTGCATCTATATGAGGAGCACAGAAAAACTTATAAATGCCGAATTTGGTCAAGATATCTTATCTTATCTTAAACAAAAATGTTTTTCAAACAACAACTTAATTTTCGACCGATCGTTCCTGTGGTAGCTATATGATATAGTGGTCCGATCTTAATTGGATTTTGCATCTATATGAGGAGCACAGAAAAAGTTATAAATGCCGAGTTTGGTCAAGATATCTTAATAATCCAAAATGTTTTTCAAACAACAACTTAATTTTCGACCGATCGATCCTGTGGTAGCCATATGATATAGTGGTCCCATCTTAATAAGATTTTGCATCTATATGAGGAGCAGAGAAAAACTAATAAATGCCGAGTTTGGTCAAGATATCTTGACAGACAAAAATGTTTTTCAAACAACAGCTTAATTTTTGACCGGTCGTTCCTATGGCAGTCATATGTTATAGTGGTCTGATCTAAATATATATGAGGAGCATAGTAAAACTAATAAATGCCGAGTTTGGTCAAGATATTTTCATAAACCAAAAATGTTTTTCAAAACAATAACTTAATTTTCGACCGATCGTTCTTGTGGCATATATATGATAAAGTGGTCCGATCTTAATAGGATTTTGCATATCTTGATAAACAAAAATGTTTTTCATACGACAACTTAATTTTCCAACGATCTTTCCTATGGCAGCTATAGGATATAGTGGGCCGATCTTAATAGGATTTCGCAGCTATATGAGGAACAGAGAAAAACTAATAAATGCAGAGTTTGGTCAAGATATCTGGATAAACAAAAATGCTTTTCAAACAACAACTTAATTTTCGACAGATCGTTCCTATGGCAGCTATCTTAATAGGATTTTGCATATATATGAAGAACATATTAAAACTAATAATTGCCGCGATTGGTCAAGATATCTTGATAAATAAAAAATTTTTTTAAACAGCTTAATTTTTGACCGATCGTTCCTATGGTAGCTATATAATATAGTGGTCCGATCTTAATAGGATTTTGCATCTATATGAAGAGCACAGAATAACTAATAAATGCCGAGTTTGGTCAAGATATCTTGATAAACAAAAATGTTTTTCAAACAACAACTTAATTTTTGACTGATCGTTCCTGTCTACCACAGGAATATATGATATAGTTGTCCGATCTTAATAGGATTTTGCATCCATATGAGGAGCACAGAATAACTAATAAATGCCGAGCTTGGTCAAGATATCTTGATAAACAAAAATGTTCTTCAAACAACAATTTAATTTTTGACCGATCGCTCCTTTGGTAGCTATGTGATATAGTGGTCCGATCTTAACAGGATTTGTCCTATAAATGACGAGCATAGTAAAACTAGTTCATACCGAGTTTGGTCATAATATGTTGATGAACAATATTGTTTATCATGCAAAGACTCAAGGTATCTTGATAAACAAAAATGTTTTTCATGCAACAAATTTATTTTTGACCGATCGTTTCTATGGCCGCTATATTATATAGTTTCCGATCTTAGAAAGATTTTGCTTATATATGAGGAGCCTAATAAAACTAGTAAATGTCGAATTTGGTCAAGATATCTTGATAAACAAAAATGATTTTTATACGACTACTTAATTTTCGACCGATCATACCTATGGCAGCTATATGATATAGTGGTCTGATCTTAATAGGATTTTGTATATATATGAGAAGAATAGTCAAACTAATAAATGTCGAGTTGGTCAAGACATCTTGATAAACAGAAATGTTTTTCATACGACAACTTAATTTTCAATCGATCGTACCTATGGCAGCCATATGATATAGGGGTCCAATCTTAATAGGATTTTGCATCTATATGAGGAGCTGAGAAAAACTTATAAATGGCGAGTTTGGTCAGGATATCTTGATAAACAAAAATGTTTTTCAAACAACAACTTAATTTTCGACAAATCGATACTGTGGTATGACAACTTAATTTTTGACCGATCGTTCCTATGGCAGCTATATGATATAGTGGTCCGATCTTAATAGGATTTTGCATATATATGAGGAGCATTGTCAAACTAATAAATGCCGAGATTGGTCAAAGATATCTTTATAAAAAAAAATGTTTTTCAAACAACAACTTAATTTTTGACTAATCGTTCCTATGGCCGCTGTATGATATAGTGGTCCGATCTTAATAGGATTTTGCATATATATTTGAGGAGCATTGTAAAACTAATAAATGACGAGATTGGTTAAGATATATTAATAAACAAAAATGATTTTCAAACAACAATTTAATTTTTGACTGATCGTTCCTATGGCAGCTATCTGACATAGTAGTCCGATCTTAATACAATTTTGCATTTATATGAGGAGCATAGTTAAACTAATAAACGCCGAGTTTGGTCAAGATATCTTAATAAACAAAAGTGTTTTTCGAACAACAACTTAATTTTCGACCGATTGTAATTATGGCAGCTATCAGATATAGTTGTCCGATCTTAATAGAATTTTGCATTTATATGAGGAGCATAGTAAATCTAATAAACGCCGAGTTTGGTCAATATATATTGTTAAACAAAAAGGTTTTTCAAACAACAGCTTAATTTTCGACCGATCGTTCCTATGGCAGCTATCTGATATAGTAGTTCGATCTTAATAGAATTTTGCATTTATATGAGGAGCATAGTAAGACTAATAAATGCCGAGCTTGGTCAATATATCTTGTTAAACAAAAAGTTTTTTCAAACAACAGCTTAATTTTCGACCGATCGTTGCTATGGCAGCTATCTGATATAGTAGTTCGATCTTAATAGAATTTTGCATTTATATCTTGATAAACAAAAATGTATTTTATACAACAACTTAATTTTCGACCTATCGTTCCTATGGTAGCTTTATAATATGGTGGTCCGAACTTAATAGGAATTTGCATTTATATAAGGAGCGTAGTAAAACTAATAATTGCCGAGTTTGGTCGAGATATCTTGATAAACCAAAATGTTTTTCATACAACTTAATTTTCGACCGATCGTTCCTATGGCAGCTATCTGATGTAGTGTTCCGATCTTAATCGGATATTATATATGTATGAGGGCATAGTTAGACTAATAAATGCCGAGTTTGGTCAAGATATAGTGATATAGTGTTCCGATCTTAATGGGATTTGTATATTTATGAGGAGCATAGGAAAACTAATAAATGACAAGTTTTGTCAATATATCTTTTATATTGTTTTGTTTTTCAAACAATAACTTAATTTTCGACCGATTGTTCCTATGGCAGCTATCTGAAATAGTATTCCGATCGTTCCTATAGCAGCTATATGATACAGTGGTCCGATCTTAATAGGACTTTGCATTTATATGAGGAGCATAGTAAAACTAATAAATGCCGAATTTGGTTAAGATAGCTTGATAAACATAAATGTTTTTCAAACAATAACTTAATTATAGACCGATTGTTGCTATGGCAGATATCAGATATAGTTGTCCGATCTTAATGGAATTTTGCATTTTTATGAGGAGCATAGTAAAACTAATAAATTCCGAGTTTGGTCAATATATCTTGATAAACAACAATGTTTTTCAAACAACAACTTAATTTTCGACCGATCGTTCCTATGGCAGCTATATGATACAGTGGTACGATCTTAATAAGACTTTGCATTTATTTGAGGGGCATAGTAAATCTAATAAATGCCGAGTTTGGTTAAGATAGCTTGATAAACAAAAATGTTTTTCAAACAACAACTTAATTTTCGACCGATTGTTCCTATGGCAGCTATCTGAAATAGTAGTCCGATCTTAATAGCATTTTGCATTTACATGAGGAGCATAGTAAAACTAATAAATGCCGAGTTTGGTCAATATATCTTGTTAAACAACAATGCTTTTCAAACAACAACTTAATTTTCGACTGATCGTTCCTATGGCAGCTATCTGATATATTCGTTCGATCTTAATAGAATTTTGCATTTATATGAGAAGCATTGTAAAACTAATAAATGCTTAGTTTGGTCAAGATATCTTGATAAACAAAAATGTTTTTCAAATAACAACTTAATTTTCGACCGATCGGTCCTATGGCTATCTGATATAGTGTTCCGATCTTAATCGGATATTTTATATGTATGAGGAGCATAGTTAAACTAATAAATGTCAAGTTTGGTCATGATATCTTGATAAAAAAAAAAAATTTTCAAACAACAACTTTATTTTCGACCGATCGTTCCTGTGGTAGCTGTATGATATAGTGGTCCGATCTTAAGACGATTTTGTATATACATGAAGAGCACAGAAAAACTAATAAATGCCGAGTTTGGTCAATACATCTTGATAAACAATTATATTTTTTCTACAACAACTTTATTTTTGACCGATCTTTGTAGCATTTTGCATATATATGAGGAGCATAGTATAACTAATAAATGCCGAGCTTGGTCAAAATATCTTTATGAACAATAATGTTTTTCATGCAAAGACTCAAGATATCTTGATATAACCACTTAATTTTTGGCCGATCGGTCTAATGGCCGCTATACGATATAGTTTCCGATCTTAGTAAGATTTTGCTTATATATGAGGAACCTAATAAAGCTAATAAATGTCGAGTTTGGTCAAGATATCTTGATAAACAAAAATGTTTTTCATACGACAACTTTATTTTCGACCGATCGTACCTATGGCAGCTATATGATTTAGTGGTCCGATCTTAATAGGATTTTGCATATATATGATGAGCAGAAAAAAACTTATAAATGCCTTGTTTAGTCAAGATATCTTGATAAACAAAAATGTTTTTCAAACAACAACTTAATTTTCGACAAATCGATACTGTGGTATGACAACTTAATTTTTGACCGATCGTTCCTATGGCAGCTATATAGTGGTCCGATCTTAATAGGATTTTGAATATATATGAGGAGCATTGTAAAACTAATAAATGCCGAGATTGGTTAAGATATCTTAATAAACAAAAATGTTTTTCAAACAACAACTTAATTTTCGACTGATCGTTCCTATGGCAGCTATCTGAAATAGTAGTCCGATCTTAATAGAATTTTGCATTTATATGAGGAGCATACTAAACTAATAAATGCCGAGTTTGGTCAAGATATCTTAATAAACAAAAATGTTTTTCAAACAACAACTTAATTTTCGACCGATTGTTATTATGGCAGCTATCAGATATAGTTGTCCGATCTTAATAGAATTTTGCATTTATATGAGGAGCATAGTAAATCTAATAAATGCCGAGTTTGGTCAATATATCTCTTAAACAAAAAGATTTTTCAAACAACAGCTTAATTTTCGACCGATCGTTCCCATGGCAGCTATCTGATATAGTAGTTCAATCTTAATAGAATTTTGCATGTATATGAGGAGCATAGTAAAACTAATAAGTGCCGAGTTTGGTCAATATATCTTGTTAAACAACAATGCTTTTCAAACAACAACTTAATTTTCGACTGATCGTTCCTATGGCAGCTATCTGATATAGTAGTTCGATCTTAATATAATTTTGAATTTATATGAGGAGCATTGTAAAACTAATTAGTGCCGAGTTCGGTCAACATATCTTGTTAAACAACAATGCTTTTCAAACAACAACTTAATTTTCGACTGATCGTTCCTATGGCAGCTATCTGATGTAGTGTTCCGATCTAAATCGGATATTTTATATGTATGAGGAGCATAGTTAAACTAATAAATGCCGAGCTGGTCAAGATATCTTATTAAAAAATATTATTTTTCAAACAACAACTTAATTTTCGACCGATCGTTCCTGTGGTAGCTATATGATATAGTGGTCCGATCTTAATAAATGCCGAGTTTGGTCAAAATATCTTGATGAACAATAATGTTTTTCATGCAAAGACTCAAGATATCTTGATGTAACCACTTAATTTTTGGCCGATCGGTCTAATGGCCGCTATACGATATAGTTTCCGATCTTAGTAAGATTTTGCTTATATATGAGGAACATAATAAAACTAATAAATGTCGAGTTTGGTCAAGATATCTTGATAAACAAAAATGTTTTTCATTCGACAACTTTATTTTCGACCGATCGTACCTATGGAAGCTATATGATTTAGTGGTCCGATCTTAATAGGATTTTGCATATATATGATGAGGGGGAAAAAAACTTATAAATGCCTTGTTTAGTCAAGATATCTTGATAAACAAAAATGTTTTTCAAACAACAACTTAATTTTCGACAAATCGATACTGTGGTATGACAACTTAATTTTCGACCGATCGTTCCTATGGCAGCTATATGATATAGTGGTCCGATCTTAATGGGATTTTGCATATATATGAGGAGCATTGTAAAACTAATAAATGCCGAGATTGGTCAAAGATATCTTTATAAAAAAAAATATTTTTCAAACAACAACTTAATTTTTGACTGATCGTTCCTATAGCCGCTGTATGATATAGTGGTCCGATCTTAATAGGATTTTGCATATATGTGAGGAGCATTGTAAAACTAATAAATGACGAGATTGGTTAAGATATCTTAATAAACAAAAATGTTTTTCAAACAACAACTTAATTTTCGACTGATTGTTCCTATGGCAGCTATCTGAAATAGTAGTCCGAACTTAATAGAATTTTGCATTTATATGAGGAGCATAGTAAAACTAAAAAATGGCGAGTTTGGTCAAGATATCTTGTTAAACAAAAAGGTTTTTCATGCAAAGACTCAAGATATCTTGATATAACCACTTAATTTTTGGCCGATCGGTCTAATGGCCGCTATACGATATAGTTTCCGATCGTAGTAAGATTTTGCTTATATATGAGGAACCTAATAAAACTAATAAATGTCGAGTTTGGTCAAGATATCTTGATAAACAAAAATGTATTTTATACAACAACTTAATTTTCGACCTATCGTTCCTATGGTAGCTTTATAATCTGATGGTCCGAACTTAATAGGAATTTGCATTTATATAAGGAGCGTAGTAAAACTAATAATTGCCGAGTTTGGTCAATATATCTTGTTAAACAACAATGCTTTTCAAACAACAACTTAATTTTCGACTGATCGTTCCTATGGCAGCTATCTGATATAGTGTTCCGATCTTAATCGGATATTTTATATGTATGAGGAGCATAGTTAAACTAATAAATGCCGAGATGGTCAAGATATCTTGATAAAAAAAATTATTTTTCAAACAACAACTTAATTTTCGACCGATCGTTCCTGTGGTAGCTATATGATATAGTGGTCCGATCTTAATAAATGCCGAGTTTGGTCAAAATATCTTGATGAACAATAATGTTTTTCATGCAAAGACTCAAGATATCTTGATATAACCACTTAATTTTTGGCCGATCGGTCTAATGGCCGCTATACGATATAGTTTCCGATCTTAGTAAGATTTTGCATATATATGAGGAACCTAATAAAACTAATAAATGTCGAGTTTGGTCAAGATATCTTGATAAACAAAAATGTTTTTCATAAGACAACTTTATTTTCGACCGATCGTACCTATGGCAGCTATATGATTTAGTGGTCCGATCTTAATAGGATTTTGCATATATATGATGAACAGAAAAAAACTTATAAATGCCTTGTTTAGTCAAGATATCTTGATAAACAAAAATGTTTTTCAAACAACAACTTAATTTTCGACAAATCGATACTGTGGTATGACAACTTAATTTTCGACCGATCGTTCCTATGGCAGCTATATGATATAGTGGTCCGATCTTAATAGGATTTTGCATATATATGAGGAGCATTGTAAAACTAATAAATGCCGAGATTGGTCAAAGATATCTTGATAAAAAAAAATGTTTTTCAAACAACAACTTAATTTTTGACTGATCGTTCCTATAGCCGCTGTATGATATAGTGGTCCGATCTTAATAGGATTTTGCATATATATGAGGAGCATTGTAAAACTAATAAATGACGAGATTGGTTAAGATATCTTGATAAACAAAAATGTTTTTCAAACAACAACTTAATTTTCGACTGATTGTTCCTATGGCAGCTATCTGAAATAGTAGTCCGAACTTAATAGAATTTTGCATTTATATGAGGAGCATAGTAAAACTAAAAAATGGCGAGTTTGGTCAAGATATCTTGTTAAACAAAAAGGTTTTTCATGCAAAGACTCAAGATATCTTGATATAACCACTTAATTTTTGGCCGATCGGTCTAATGGCCGCTATACGATATAGTTTCCGATCGTAGTAAGATTTTGCTTATATATGAGGAACCTAATAAAACTAATAAATGTCGAGTTTGGTCAAGATATCTTGATAAACAAAAATGTATTTTATACAACAACTTATTTCGACCTATCGTTCCTATGGTAGCTTTATAATCTGATGGTCCGAACTTTTTGCATTTATATAAGGAGCGTAGTAAAACTAATAATTGCCGAGTTTGGTCAAGATATCTTGATAAACCAAAATGTTTTTCATACAACAATTTAATTTTCGACCGATCGTTCCTATGGCAGCTATCTGATATAGTGTTCCGATCTTAATCGGATATTTTATATGTTTGAGGAGCATAGTTAAACTAACAAATGCCGAGTTTGGTCAAGATATCTTAATAAACCAAAATGTTTTTCAAACAACAACTTAATTTTCGACCGATCGTTCCTGTGGTAGCTATATGATATAGTGGTCCGATCTTAATAAATGCCGAGTTTGGTCAAAATATCTTGATGAACAATAATGTTTTTCATGCAAAGACTCAAGATATCTTGATATAACCACTTAATTTTTGGCCGATCGGTCTAATGGCCGCTATACGATATAGTTTCCGATCTTAGTAAGATTTTGCTTATATATGAGGAACCTAATAAAACTAATAAATGTCGAGTTTGGTCAAGATATCTTGATAAACAAAAATGTATTTTATACAACAACTTAATTTTCGACCTATCGTTCCTATGGTAGCTTTATAATCTGATGGTCCGAACTTTTTGCATTTATATAAGGAGCGTAGTAAAACTAATAATTGCCGAGTTTGGTCAAGATATCTTGATAAACCAAAATGTTTTTCATACAACAATTTAATTTTCGACCGATCGTTCCTATGGCAGCTATCTGATATAGTGTTCCGATCTTAATCGGATATTTTATATGTTTGAGGAGCATAGTTAAACTAACAAATGCCGAGTTTGGTCAAGATATCTTAATAAACAAAAATGTTTTTCAAACAACAACTTAATTTTCGACCGATTGTTCCTATGGCAACTATCTGAAAAAATAGTCCGATCTTAATAGAATTTTGCATTTATATGAGGAGCATAGTAAAACTAATAAACTCCGAGTTTGGTCAATATATCTTTTAAAACAAAAATGTTTTTCAAACAACAACTTAATTTTCGACCGATTGTTCCTATGGCAGCTATCTGAAATAGTATTCCGATCTTAATAGAATTTTGCATTTATATGAGGAGCATAGTAAAACTAATAAATGCCGAGTTTGGTCAATATATCTTGATAAACAACAATGTTTTTCAAACAACAAATTAATTTTCGACCGATCGTTCCTATGGCAGCTATATGATACAGTGGTACGATCTTAATAGGACTTTGCATTTATATGAGGGGTATAGTAAATCTAATAAATGCCGAGTTTTGTTAAGATATCTTGATAAACAAAAAGGTTTTTCAAACAACAACTTAATTTTCGACCGATTGTTCCTATGGCAGCTATCTGAAATAGTAGTCCGATCTTAATAGCATTTTGCATTTATATGAGGAGCATTGTAAAACTTATAAATGCTTAGTTTGGTCAAGATATCTTGATAAACCAAAATGTTTTTCAAACAACAACTTAATTTTCGACCGATCGGTCCTATGGCAGCTATCTGATATAGTGTTCCGATCTTAATCGGATATTTTATATGTATGAGGAGCATAGTTAAACTAGTAAATGTCAAGTTTGGTCAAGATATCTTGATAAAAAAAAAAGTTTTTCAAACAACAACTAAAATTTTGACCATCTTTTCTATGGCAGCTATATGATATAGTGTTCCGATCTTAATCGGATATTTTATATGTATGAGGAGCATAGTTAAACTAATAAATGCCGAGCTGGTCAAGATATCTTGATAAAAAAAATTATTTTTCAAACAACAACTAAAATTTCGACCATCGTTCCTATGGCAGCTATATGATATAGTGTTCCGATCTTAATGGGATTTGTATATTTATGAGGAGCATAGGAAAACTAATAAATGACAAGTTTGGTCAATATATCTTTCAAAACAAAAATGTTTTTAAAAAAACAACTTAATTTTCGACCGATTGTTCCTATTGCAGCTATCTGAAATAGTATTCCGATCTTAATAGAATTTTGCATTTATATGAGGAGCATAGTAAAACTAATAAACTCCGAGTTTGGTCAATATATCTTTTAAAACAAAAATGTTTTTCAAACAACTTAATTTTCGACCGATTGTTCCTATGGCAGCTATCTGAAATAGTATTCCGATCTTAATAGAATTTTGCATTTATATGAGGAGCATAGTAAAACTAATAAATGCCGAGTTTGGTCAATATATCTTGATAAACAACAATGTTTTTCAAACAACAAATTAATTTTCGACCGATCGTTCCTATGGCAGCTATATGATACAGTGGTACGATCTTAATAGGACTTTGCATTTATATGAGGGGTATAGTAAATCTAATAAATGCCGAGTTTTGTTAAGATATCTTGATAAACAAAAAGGTTTTTCAAACAACAACTTAATTTTCGACCGATTGTTCCTATTGCAGCTATCTGAAATAGTATTCCGATCTTAATAGAATTTTGCATTTATATGAGGAGCATAGTAAAACTAATAAACTCCGAGTTTGGTCAATATATCTTTTAAAACAAAAATGTTTTTCAAACAACAACTTAATTTTCGACCGATTGTTCCTATGGCAGCTATCTGAAATAGTATTCCGATCTTAATAGAATTTTGCATTTATATGAGGAGCATAGTAAAACTAATAAATGCCGAGTTTGGTCAATATATCTTGATAAACAACAATGTTTTTCAAACAACAAATTAATTTTCGACCAATCGTTCCTATGGCAGCTATATGATACAGTGGTACGATCTTAATAGGACTTTGCATTTATATGAGGGGTATAGTAAATCTAATAAATGCCGAGTTTTGTTAAGATATCTTGATAAACAAAAAGGTTTTTCAAACAACAACTTAATTTTCGACCGATTGTTCCTATGGCAGCTATCTGAAATAGTAGTCCGATCTTAATAGCATTTTGCATTTATATGAGGAGCATTGTAAAACTTATAAATGCTTAGTTTGGTCAAGATATCTTGATAAACCAAAATGTTTTTCAAACAACAACTTAATTTTCAACCGATCGGTCCTATGGCAGCTATCTGATATAGTGTTCATCTTAATCGGGTATTTTATATGAATGAGGAGCATAGTTAAACTAGTAAATGTCAAGTTTGGTCAAGATATCTTGATAAAAAAAAAAGTTTTTCAAACAACAACTAAAATTTTGACCATCTTTTCTATGACAGCTATATGATATAGTGTTCCGATCTTAATCGGATATTTTATATGTATGAGGAGCATAGTTAAACTAATAAATGCCGAGCTGGTCAAGATATCTTGATAAAAAAATTATTTTTCAAACAACAACCAAAATTTCGACAATCGTTCCTATGGCAGCTATATGATATAGTGTTCCGATCTTAATGGGATTTGTATATTTATGAGGAGCATAGGAAAACTAATAAATGACAAGTTTGGTCAATATATCTTTTAAAACAAAAATGTTTTTCAAAAAACAACTTAATTTTCGACCGATTGTTCCTATTGCAGCTATCTGAAATAGTATTCCGATCTTAATAGAATTTTGCATTTATATGAGGAGCATAGTAAAACTAATAAATGCCGAGTTTGGTCAAGATATCTTAATAAACAAAAATGTTTTTCAAACAACAACTTAATTTTCGACCGATTGTTCCTATGGCAGCTATCTGAAATAGTATTCCGATCTTAATAGAATTTTGCATTTATATGAGGAGCATAGTAAAACTAATAAATGCCGAGTTTGGTCAATATATCTTGATAAACAACAATGTTTTTCAAACAACAAATTAATTTTCGACCGATCGTTCCTATGGCAGCTATATGATACAGTGGTACGATCTTAATAGGACTTTGCATTTATATGAGGGGTATAGTAAATCTAATAAATGCCGAGTTTTGTTAAGATATCTTGATAAACAAAAATGTTTTTCAAAAAACAACTTAATTTTCGACCGATTGTTCCTATGGCAGCTATCTGAAATAGTATTCCGATCTTAATAGAATTTTGCATTTATATGAGGAGCATAGTAAAACTAATAAATGCCGAGTTTGGTCAAGATATCTTAATAAACAAAAATGTTTTTCAAACAACAACTTAATTTTCGACCGATTGTTATTATGGCAGCTATCAGATATAGTTGTCCGATCTTAATAGAATTTTGCATTTATATGAGGAGCATAGTAAATCTAATAAATGCCGAATTTGGTCAATATATCTTTTTAAACAAAAAGGTTTTTCAAACAACAGCTTAATTTTCGACCGATCGTTCCTATGGCAGCTATCTGATATAGTAGTTCGATCTTAATAGAATTTTGCATTTATAAATGCCGAGTTTGGTCAATATAACTTGATAAACAACAATGTTTTTCAAACAACAACTTAATTTTCGACCGATCGTTCCTATGGCAGCTATATGATACAGTGGTCCGATCTTAATAGGACTTGGCATTTATATGAGGAGCATAGTATAACAAATAAATGCCGAGTTTGGATAAGATATCTTGATAAACATAAATGTTTTTCAAACAATAACTTAATTATAGACCGATTGTTGCTATGGCAGCTATCAGATATAGTTGTCCGATCTTAATAGAATTTTGCATTTTTATGAGGAGCATAGTTAACTAATAAATGCTGAGTTTGGTCAATATATCTTGTTAAACAAAACGGTTTTTCAAACAACAGCTTAATTTTCGACCGATCGTTCGTATGGCAGCTATCTGATATAGTAGTTCGATCTTAATAGAATTTTGCATGTATATGAGGAGCCTAGTAAAACTAATAAATGCCGAGTTTGGTCAATATATCTTGATAAACAACAATGTTTTTCAAACAACAACTTAATTTTCGACCGATCGTTCCTATGGCAGCTATATGATACAGCGGTCCGATCTTAATAGGACTTGGCATTTATATGAGGAGCATAGTATAACAAATAAATGCCGAGTTTGGATAAGATATCTTGATAAACATAAATGTTTTTCAAACAATAACTTAATTATAGACCGATTGTTGCTATGGCAGCTATCAGATATAGTTGTCCGATCTTAATAGAATTTTGCATTTTTATGAGGAGCATAGTTAACTAATAAATGCTGAGTTTGGTCAATATATCTTGTTAAACAAAAAGGTTTTCAAACAACAGCTTAATTTTCGACCGATCCTTCCTATGGCAACTATCTGAAATAATAGTCCGATCTTAATAGAATTTTGCATGTAAATGAGGAGCCTAGTAAAACTAATAAATGCCGAGTTTGGTCAATATATCTTGATAAACAACAATGTTTTTCAAACAACAACTTAATTTTCGACCGATCGTTCCTATGGCAGCTATATGATAAAGTGGTACGATCTTAATAGGACTTTGCTTTTATATGAGGGGTATAGTAAATCTAATAAATGCCGAGTTTTGTTAAGATATCTTGATAAACAAAAATGTTTTTCAAACAACAACTTAATTTTCGACCGATTGTTCCTATGGCAGCTATCTGAAATAGTATTCCGATCTTAATAGAATTTTGCATTTATATGAGGAGCATAGTAAAACTAATAAATGCCGAGTTTGGTCAATATATCTTGATAAACAACAATGTTTTTCAAACAACAACTTAATTTTCGACCGATTGTTCCTATGGCAGCTATCTGAAATAGTAGTCCGATCTTAATAGCATTTTGCATTTATATGAGGAGCATTGTAAAACTTATAAATGCTTAGTTTGGTCAAGATATCTTGATAAACCAAAATGTTTTTCAAACAACAACTTAATTTTCAACCGATCGGTCCTATGGCAGCTATCTGATATAGTGTTCCGATCTTAATCGGGTATTTTATATGTATGAGGAGCATAGTTAAACTAGTAAATGTCAAGTTTGGTCAAGATATCTTGATAAAAAAAAAGTTTTTCAAACAACAACTAAAATTTTGACCATCTTTTCTATGGCAGCTATATGATATAGTGTTCCGATCTTAATCGGATATTTTATATGTATGAGGAGCATAGTTAAACTAATAAATGCCGAGCTGGTCAAGATATCTTGATAAAAAAAATTATTTTTCAAACAACAACCAAAATTTCGACCATCGTTCCTATGGCAGCTATATGATATAGTGTTCCGATCTTAATGGGATTTGTATATTTATGAGGAGCATAGGAAAACTAATAAATGACAAGTTTGGTCAATATATCTTTTAAAACAAAAATGTTTTTCAAAAAACAACTTAATTTTCGACCGATTGTTCCTATTGCAGCTATCTGAAATAGTATTCCGATCTTAATAGAATTTTGCATTTATATGAGGAGCATAGTAAAACTAATAAATGCCGAGTTTGGTCAAGATATCTTAATAAACAAAAATGTTTTTCAAACAACAACTTAATTTTCGACCGATTGTTCCTATGGCAGCTATCTGAAATAGTATTCCGATCTTAATAGAATTTTGCATTTATATGAGGAGCATAGTAAAACTAATAAATGCCGAGTTTGGTCAATATATCTTGATAAACAACAATGTTTTTCAAACAACAAATTAATTTTCGACCAATCGTTCCTATGGCAGCTATATGATACAGTGGTACGATCTTAATAGGACTTTGCATTTATATGAGGGGTATAGTAAATCTAATAAATGCCGAGTTTTGTTAAGATATCTTGATAAACAAAAAGGTTTTTCAAACAACAACTTAATTTTCGACCGATTGTTCCTATGGCAGCTATCTGAAATAGTAGTCCGATCTTAATAGCATTTTGCATTTATATGAGGAGCATTGTAAAACTTATAAATGCTTAGTTTGGTCAAGATATCTTGATAAACCAAAATGTTTTTCAAACAACAACTTAATTTTCAACCGATCGGTCCTATGGCAGCTATCTGATATAGTGTTCCGATCTTAATCGGGTATTTTATATGTATGAGGAGCATAGTTAAACTAGTAAATGTCAAGTTTGGTCAAGATATCTTGATAAAAAAAAAAGTTTTTCAAACAACAACTAAAATTTTGACCATCTTTTCTATGGCAGCTATATGATATAGTGTTCCGATCTTAATCGGATATTTTATATGTATGAGGAGCATAGTTAAACTAATAAATGCCGAGCTGGTCAAGATATCTTGATAAAAAAAATTATTTTTCAAACAACAACCAAAATTTCGACCATCGTTCCTATGGCAGCTATATGATATAGTGTTCCGATCTTAATGGGATTTGTATATTTATGAGGAGCATAGGAAAACTAATAAATGACAAGTTTGGTCAATATATCTTTTAAAACAAAAATGTTTTTCAAAAAACAACTTAATTTTCGACCGATTGTTCCTATTGCAGCTATCTGAAATAGTATTCCGATCTTAATAGAATTTTGCATTTATATGAGGAGCATAGTAAAACTAATAAATGCCGAGTTTGGTCAATATATCTTGATAAACAACAATGTTTTTCAAACAACAAATTAATTTTCGACCGATCGTTCCTATGGCAGCTATATGATACAGTGGTACGATCTTAATAGGACTTTGCATTTATATGAGGGGTATAGTAAATCTAATAAATGCCGAGTTTTGTTAAGATATCTTGATAAACAAAAAGGTTTTTCAAACAACAACTTAATTTTCGACCGATTGTTCCTATGGCAGCTATCTGAAATAGTAGTCCGATCTTAATAGCATTTTGCATTTATATGAGGAACATTGTAAAACTTATAAATGCTTAGTTTGGTCAAGATATCTTGATAAACCAAAATGTTTTTCAAACAACAACTTAATTTTCGACCGATCGGTCCTATGGCAGCTATCTGATATAGTGTTCCGATCTTAATCGGATATTTTATATGTATGAGGAGTAAAGTTAAACTAGTAAATGTGAAGTTTGGTCAAGATATCTTGATAAAAAAAAAAGTTTTTCAAACAACAACTAAAATTTTGACCATCTTTCCTATGGCAGCTATATGATATAGTGTTCCGATCTTAATCGGATATTTTATATGTATGAGGAGTAAAGTTAAACTAGTAAATGTGAAGTTTGGTCAAGATATCTTGATAAAAAAAAAAGTTTTTCAAACAACAACTAAAATTTTGACCATCTTTCCTATGGCAGCTATATGATATAGTGTTCCGATCTTAATGGGATTTGTATATTTATGAGGAGCATAGGAAAACTAATAAATGACAAGTTTGGTCAATATATCTTTTAAAACAAAAATGTTTTTCAAAAAACAACTTAATTTTCGACCGATTGTTCCTATGGCAGCTATCTGAAATAGTATTCCGATCTTAATAGAATTTTGCATTTATATGAGGAGCATAGTAAAACTAATAAATGCCGAGTTTGGTCAAGATATCTTAATAAACAAAAATGTTTTTCGAACAACAACTTAATTTTCGACCGATTGTTATTATGGCAGCTATCAGATATAGTTGTCCGATCTTAATAGAATTTTGCATTTATATGAGGAGCATAGTAAATCTAATAAATGCCGAATTTGGTCAATATATCTTGTTAAACAAAAAGGTTTTTCAAACAACAGCTTAATTTTCGACCGATCGTTCCTATGGCAGCTATCTGATATAGTAGTTCGATCTTAATAGAATTTTGCATTTATATGAGGAGCATAGTAAAACTAATAAATGCCGAGTTTGGTCAATATAACTTGATAAACAACAATGTTTTTCAAACAACAACTTAATTTTCGACCGATCGTTCCTATGGCAGCTATATGATACAGTGGTCCGATCTTAATAGGACTTGGCATTTATATGAGGAGCATAGTATAACAAATAAATGCCGAGTTTGGATAAGATATCTTGATAAACATAAATGTTTTTCAAACAATAACTTAATTATAGACCGATTGTTGCTATGGCAGCTATCAGATATAGTTGTCCGATCTTAATAGAATTTTGCATTTTTATGAGGAGCATAGTTAACTAATAAATGCTGAGTTTGGTCAATATATCTTGTTAAACAAAAAGGTTTTCAAACAACAGCTTAATTTTCGACCGATCCTTCCTATGGCAACTATCTGAAATAATAGTCCGATCTTAATAGAATTTTGCATGTATATGAGGAGCCTAGTAAAACTAATAAATGCCGAGTTTGGTCAATATATCTTGATAAACAACAATGTTTTTCAAACAACAACTTAATTTTCGACCGATCGTTCCTATGGCAGCTATATGATAAAGTGGTACGATCTTAATAGGACTTTGCATTTATATGAGGGGTATAGTAAATCTAATAAATGCCGAGTTTTGTTAAGATATCTTGATAAACAAAAATGTTTTTCAAACAACAACTTAATTTTCGACCGATTGTTCCTATGGCAGCTATCTGAAATAGTAGTCCGATCTTAATAGCATTTTGCATTTATATGAGGAGCATAGTAAAGCTAATAAATGCCGAGTTTGGTCAATAGATCTTGTTAAACAACAATGCTTTTCAAACAACAACTTAATTTTCGACTGATCGTTCCTAAAGCAGCTATCTGATATAGTAGTTCAATCTTAATAGAATTTTGCATTTACGTGAGGAGCATTGTAAAACTTATAAATGCTTAGTTTGGTCAAGATATCTTGATAAACAAAAATGTTTTTCAAACAACAACTTAATTTTCGACCGATCGATCCTATGGCAGCTATCTGATATAGTGTTCCGATCTTAATCGGATATTTTATATGTATGAGGAGCATAGTTAAACTAGTAAATGTCAAGTTTGGTCAAGATATCTTGATAAAAAAAAAGTTTTTCAAACAACAACTAAAATTTCGACCATCTTTTCTATGGCAGCTATATGATATAGTGTTCCGATCTTAATGGGATTTGTATATTTATGAGGAGCATAGGAAAACTAATAAATGACAAGTTTGGTCAATATATCTTTTAAAACAAAAATGTTTTTCAAAAAACAACTTAATTTTCGACCGATTGTTCCTATGGCAGCTATCTGAAATAGTAGTCCGATCTTAATAGCATTTTGCATTTATATGAGGAGCATAGTAAAGCTAATAAATGCCGAGTTTGGTCAATAGATCTTGTTAAACAACAATGCTTTTCAAACAACAACTTAATTTTCGACTGATCGTTCCTAAAGCAGCTATCTGATATAGTAGTTCGATCTTAATAGAATTTTGCATTTACGTGAGGAGCATTGTAAAACGTATAAATGCTTAGTTTGGTCAAGATATCTTAATAAACAAAAATGTTTTTCAAACAACAACTTAATTTTCGACCGATTGTTCCTATGGCAACTATCTGAAATAATAGTCCGATCTTAATAGAATTTTGCATTTATATGAGGAGCATAGTAAAACTAGTAAATTCCGAGTTTGGTCAATATATCTTTTAAAACAAAAATGTTTTTCAAACAACAACTTAATTTTCGACCGATTGTTCCTATGGCAGCTATCTGAAATAGTATTCCGATCTTAATAGCATTCTGCATTTATATGAGGAGCATAGTAAAACTAATAAATGCCGAGTTTGGTCAAGATATCTTAATAAACAAAAATGTTTTTCAAACAACAACTTAATTTTCGACCGATTGTTATTATGGCAGCTATCAGATATAGTTGTCCGATCTTAATAGAATTTTGCATTTATATGAGGAGCATAGTAAATCTAAAAATTCCGAGTTTGGTCAATATATCTTTTAAAACAAAAATTTTTTTCAAACAACAACTTAATTTTCGACCGATCGTTCCTATAGCAGCTATATGATACAGTGGTCCGATCTTAATAGGACTTGGCATTTATATGAGGAGCATAGTAAAACTAACAAATGCCGAATTTGGATAAGATATCTTGATAAACATAAATGTTTTTCAAACAATAACTTAATTATAGACCGATTGTTGCTATGGCAGCTATCAGATATAGTTGTCCGATCTTAATAGAATTTTGCATTTATACGAGGAGCATAGTTAACTAATAAATGCCGAGTTTGGTCAATATATCTTGTTAAACAAAAAGGTTTTTCAAACAACAGCTTAATTTTCGACCGATCGTTCGTATGGCAGCTATCTGATATAGTAGTTCGATCTTAATAGGACTTGGCATTTATATGAGGAGCATAGTATAACAAATAAATGCCGAGTTTGGATAAGATATCTTGATAAACATAAATGTTTTTCAAACAATAACTTAATTATAGACCGATTGTTGCTATGGCAGCTATCAGATATAGTTGTCCGATCTTAATAGAATTTTGCATTTTTATGAGGAGCATAGGTAACTAATAAATGCTGAGTTTGGTCAATATATCTTGTTAAACAAAAAGGTTTTTCAAACAACAGCTTAATTTTCGACCGATCGTTCCTGTGGCAACTATCTGAAATAATAGTCCGATCTTAATAGAATTTTGCATTTATATGAGGAGCATAGTAAAACTAATAAATTCCGAGTTTGGTCAATATATCTTGATAAACAACAATGTTTTTCAAACAACAAATTAATTTTCGACCGATCGTTCCTATGGCAGCTATATGATACAGTGGTACGATCTTAATAGGACTTTGCATTTATATGAGGGGTATAGTAAATCTAATAAATGCCGAGTTTTGTTAAGATATCTTGATAAACAAAAATGTTTTTCAAACAACAACTTAATTTTCGACCGATTGTTCCTATGGCAGCTATCTGAAATAGTAGTCCGATCTTAATAGCATTTTGCATTTATATGAGGAGCATTGTAAAACTAATAAATGCCGAGTTTGGTCAAGATATCTTGATAAACAAAAATGTTTTTCAAACAACAACTTAATTTTCGACCGATTGTTATTATGGCAGCTATCAGATATAGTTGTCCGATCTTAATAGAATTTTGCATTTATATGAGGAGCATAGTAAATCTAATAAATGCCGAGTTTGGTCAATATATCTTGTTAAACAAAAAGGTTTTTCAAACAACAGCTTAATTTTCGACCGATCGTTCCTATGGCAGCTATCTGATATAGTAGTTCGATCTTAATAGAATTTTGCATTTATATGAGGAGCATAGTAAAACTAATAAATGCCGAGTTTGGTCAATATAACTTGATAAACAACAATGTTTTTCAAATAACAACTTAATTTTCGACCGATCGTTCCTATAGCAGCTATATGATACAGTGGTCCGATCTTAATAGGACTTGGCATTTATATGAGGAGCATAGTAAAACTAATAAATGCCGAGTTTGGTCAAGATATCTTAATAAACAAAAATGTTTTTCAAACAATAACTCAATTATAGACCGATTGTTGCAATGGCAGCTATCAGATATAGTTGTCTGATCTTAATAGAATTTTGCATTTATACGAGGAGCATAGTTAACTAATAAATGCCGAGTTTGGTCAAGATATCTTAATAAACAAAAATGTTTTTCAAACAACAACTTAATTTTCGACCGATCGATCCTATGGCAGCTATCTGATATAGTGTTCCGATCTTAATCGGATATTTTATATGTATGAGGAGCATAGTTAAACTAGTAAATGTCAAGTTTGGTCAAGATATCTTGATAAAAAAAAAGTTTTTCAAACAACAACTAAAATTTCGACCATCTTTTCTATGGCAGCTATATGATATAGTGTTCCGATCTTAATGGGATTTGTATATTTATGAGGAGCATAGGAAAACTAATAAATGACAAGTTTGGTCAATATATCTTTTAAAACAAAAATGTTTTTCAAAAAACAACTTAATTTTCGACCGATTGTTCCTATGGCAGCTATCTGAAATAGTAGTCCGATCTTAATAGCATTTTGCATTTATATGAGGAGCATAGTAAAGCTAATAAATGCCGAGTTTGGTCAATAGATCTTGTTAAACAACAATGCTTTTCAAACAACAACTTAATTTTCGACTGATCGTTCCTAAAGCAGCTATCTGATATAGTAGTTCGATCTTAATAGAATTTTGCATTTACGTGAGGAGCATTGTAAAACGTATAAATGCTTAGTTTGGTCAAGATATCTTAATAAACAAAAATGTTTTTCAAACAACAACTTAATTTTCGACCGATTGTTCCTATGGCAACTATCTGAAATAATAGTCCGATCTTAATAGAATTTTGCATTTATATGAGGAGCATAGTAAAACTAGTAAATTCCGAGTTTGGTCAATATATCTTTTTAAACAAAAATGTTTTTCAAACAACAACTTAATTTTCGACCGATTGTTCCTATGGCAGCTATCTGAAATAGTATTCCGATCTTAATAGCATTTTGCATTTATATGAGGAGCATAGTAAAACTAATAAATGCCGAGTTTGGTCAAGATATCTTAATAAACAAAAATGTTTTTCAAACAACAACTTAATTTTCGACCGATTGTTATTATGGCAGCTATCAGATATAGTTGTCCGATCTTAATAGAATTTTGCATTTATATGAGGAGCATAGTAAATCTAAAAATTCCGAGTTTGGTCAATATATCTTTTAAAACAAAAATGTTTTTCAAACAACAACTTAATTTTCGACCGATCGTTCCTATAGCAGCTATATGATACAGTGGTCCGATCTTAATAGGACTTGGCATTTATATGAGGAGCATAGTAAAACTAACAAATGCCGAATTTGGATAAGATATCTTGATAAACATAAATGTTTTTCAAACAATAACTTAATTATAGACCGATTGTTGCTATGGCAGCTATCAGATATAGTTGTCCGATCTTAATAGAATTTTGCATTTTTATGAGGAGCATAGGTAACTAATAAATGCTGAGTTTGGTCAATATATCTTGTTAAACAAAAAGGTTTTTCAAACAACAGCTTAATTTTCGACCGATCGTTCCTGTGGCAACTATCTGAAATAATAGTCCGATCTTAATAGAATTTTGCATTTATATGAGGAGCATAGTAAAACTAATAAAGTCCGAGTTTGGTCAATATATCTTGATAAACAACAATGTTTTTCAAACAACAAATTAATTTTCGACCGATCGTTCCTATGGCAGCTATATGATACAGTGGTACGATCTTAATAGGACTTTGCATTTATATGAGGGGTATAGTAAATCTAATAAATGCCGAGTTTTGTTAAGATATCTTGATAAACAAAAATGTTTTTCAAACAACAACTTAATTTTCGACCGATTGTTCCTATGGCAGCTATCTGAAATAGTGGTCCAATCTTAATAGCATTTTGCATTTATATGAGGAGCATTGTAAAACTAATAAATGCCGAGTTTGGTCTAGATATCTTGATAAACAAAAATGTTTTTCAAACAACAACTTAATTTTCGACCGATTGTTATTATGGCAGCTATCAGATATAGTTGTCCGATCTTAATAGAATTTTGCATTTATATGAGGAGCATAGTAAATCTAATAAATGCCGAGTTTGGTCAATATATCTTGTTAAACAAAAAGGTTTTTCAAACAACAGCTTAATTTTCGACCGATCGTTCCTATGGCAGCTATCTGATATAGTAGTTCGATCTTAATAGAATTTTGCATTTATATGAGGAGCATAGTAAAACTAATAAATGCCGAGTTTGGTCAATATAACTTGATAAACAACAATGTTTTTCAAATAACAACTTAATTTTCGACCGATCGTTCCTATAGCAGCTATATGATACAGTGGTCCGATCTTAATAGGACTTGGCATTTATATGAGGAGCATAGTAAAACTAATAAATGCCGAGTTTGGATAAGATATCTTGATAAACATAAATGTTTTTGAAACAATAACTTAATTATAGACCGATTGTTGCAATGGCAGCTATCAGATATAGTTGTCTGATCTTAATAGAATTTTGCATTTATACGAGGAGCATAGTTAACTAATAAATGCCGAGTTTGGTCAGTATATCTTGTTAAACAAAAAGGTTTTTCAAACAACAGCTTAATTTTCGACCGATCGTTCGTATGGCAGCTATCTGATATAGTAGTTCGATCTTAATAGAATTTTGCATGTATATGAGGAGCCTAGTAAAACTAATAAATGCCGAGTTTGGTCAATATATCTTGATAAACAACAATGTTTTTCAAACAACAACTTAATTTTAGACCGATCGTTCCTATGGCAGCTATATGATACAGTGGTCCGATCTTAATAGCACTTGGCATTTATATGAGGAGCATAGTATAACAAATAAATGCCGAGTTTGGATAAGATATCTTGATAAACATAAATGTTTTTCAAACAATAACTTAATTATAGACCGATTGTTGCTATGGCAGCTATCAGATATAGTTGTCCGATCTTAATAGAATTTTGCATTTTTATGAAGAGCATAGTTAACTAATAAATGCTGAGTTTGGTCAATATATCTTGTTAAACAAAAAGGTTTTTCAAACAAGAGCTTAATTTTCGACCGATCCTTCCTATGGCAACTATCTGAAATAATAGTCCGATCTTAATAGAATTTTGCATTTATATGAGGAGCATAGTAAAACTAATAAATTCCGAGTTTGGTCAATATATCTTGATAAACAACAATGTTTTTCAAACAACAACTTAATTTTCGACCGATCGTTCCTATGGCAGCTATATGATAAAGTGGTACGATCTTAATAGGACATTGCATTTATATGAGGGGTATAGTAAATCTAATAAATGCCGAGTTTTGTTAAGATATCTTGATAAACTAAAATGTTTTTCAAACAACAACTTAATTTTCGACCGATTGTTCCTATGGCAGCTATCTGAAATAGTAGTCCGATCTTAATAGCATTTTGCATTTATATGAGGAGCATAGTAAAGCTAATAAATGCCGAGTTTGGTCAATAGATCTTGTTAAACAACAATGCTTTTCAAACAACAACTTAATTTTCGACTGATCGTTCTTAAAGCAGCTATCTGATATAGTAGTTCGATCTTAATAGAATTTTGCATTTACGTGAGGAGCATTGTAAAACTTATAAATGCTTAGTTTGGTCAAGATATCTTGATAAACAAAAATGTTTTTCAAACAACAACTTAATTTTCGACCGATCGATCCTATGGCAGCTATCTGATATAGTGTTCCGATCTTAATCGGATATTTTATATGTATGAGGAGCATAGTTAAACTAATAAATGCCGAGCTGGTCAAGATATCTTGATAAAAAAAATTATTTTTCAAATAACAACTAAAATTTCGACCATCGTTTCTATGGCAGCTATATGATATAGTGTTCCGAACTTAATGGGATTTGTATATTTATGAGGAGCATAGGAAAACTAATAAATGACAAGTTTGGTCAATATATCTTTTTAAACAAAAATGTTTTTCAAAAAACAACTTAATTTTCGACCGATTGTTCCTATGGCAGCTATCTGAAATAGTAGTCCCATCTTAATAGAATTTTGCATTTATATGAGGAGCATAGTAAAACTAATAAATGCCGAGTTTGGTCAAGATATCTTAATAAACAAAAATGTTTTTCAAGCAACAACTTAATTTTCGACCGATTGTTATTATGGCAGCTATCAGATATAGTTGTCCGATCTTAATAGAATTTTGCATTTATATGAGGAGCATAGTAAATCTAATAAATGCCGAGTTTGGTCAATATATCTTGTTAAACAAAAAGGTTTTTCAAACAACAGCTTAATTTTCGACCGATCGTTCCTATGGCAGCTATCTGATATAGTAGTTCGATCTTAATAGAATTTTGCATTTATATGAGGAGCATAGTAAAACTAATAAATGCCGAGTTTGGTCAATATAACTTGATAAACAACAATGTTTTTCAAATAACAACTTAATTTTCGACCGATCGTTCCTATAGCAGCTATATGATACAGTGGTCCGATCTTAATAGGACTTTGCATTTATATGAGGAGCATAGTAAAACTAATAAATGCTGAGTTTGGATAAGATATCTTGATAAACATAAATGTTTTTCAAACAATAACTTAATTATAGACCGATTGTTGCTATGGCAGCTATCAGATATAGTTGTCCGATCTTAATAGAATTTTGCATTTATATGAGCGGCATAGTTAACTAATAAATGCTGAGTTTGGTCAATATATCTTGTTAAACAAAAAGGTTTTTCAAACAACAGCTTAATTTTCGACCGATCGTTCCTATGGCAACTATCTGAAATAATAGTCCGATCTTAATAGAATTTTGCATTTATATGAGGAGCATAGTAAAACTAATAAATGCCGAGTTTGGTCAAGATATCTTAATAAACAAAAATGTTTTTCAAACAACAACATAATTTTCGACCAATCGTTCCTATGGCAGCTATATGATACAGTGGTACGATCTTAATAGGACTTTGCATTTATATGAGGAGCATAGTAAAACTAATAAATGCCGAGTTTGGTGAAGATATCATGATAAACAAAAATGTTTTTCAAACAATAACTTAATTTTCGACCGATTGTTCCTATGGCAGCTATATGAAATAGTAGTCCGATCTTAATAGAATTGTGCATTTATTTAACAGTATATGAGGAGCATAGTAAAACTAATAAATGCCGAGTTTGGTCAATATATCTTGATAAACAACAATGTTTTTCAAATAACAACTTAATTTTCGACCGACCGTTCCTATAGCAGCTATATGATACAGTGGTCCGATCTTAATAGGACTTGGCATTTATATGAGGAGCATAGTAAAACTAATAAATGCCGAGTTTGGATAAGATATCTTGATAAACATAAATGTTTTTCAAACAATAACTTAATTATAGACCGATTGTTGCTATGGCAGCTATCAGATACAGTTGTCCGATCTTAAAAGAATTTTGCATGTATATGAGGAGCCTAGTAAAACTCAATATATCTTGATAAACAACAATGTTTCTCAAACAACAACTTAATTTTCGACCGATCGTTCCTATAGCAGCTATATGATACAGTGGTACGATCTTAATAGGACTTGGCATTTATATGAGGAGCATAGTATAACAAATAAATGCCGAGTTTGGATAAGATATCTTGATAAACATAAATGTTTTTCAAACAATAACTTAATTATAGAACGATTGTTGCTATGGCAGCTATCAGATATAGTTGTCCGATCTTAATAGAATTTTGCATTTTTATGAGGAGCATAGTTAACTAATAAATGCTGAGTTTGGTCAATATATCTTGTTAAACAAAAAGGTTTTTCAAACAACAGCTTAATTTTCGACCGATCGTTCCTATGGCAACTATCTGATATAATAGTCCGATCTTAATAGAATGATGCATTTATATGAGGAGCATAGTAAAACTAATAAATTCCGAGTTTGGTCAATATATCTTGATAAACAACAATGTTTTTCAAACAACAACTTAATTTTCGACCGATCGTTCCTATGGCAGCTATATGATACAGTGGTACGATCTTAATAGGACTTTGCATTTATATGAGGGGTATAGTAAATCTAATAAATGCCGAGTTTTGTTAAGATATCTTGATAAACAAAAATGTTTTTCAGACAACAACTTAATTTTCGACCGATTGTTCCTATGGCAGCTATCTGAAATAGTAGTCCGATCATAATAGCATTTTGCATTTATATGAGGAGCATAGTAAAGCTAATAAATGCCGAGTTTGGTCAATAGATCTTGTTAAACAACAATGTTTTTCAAACAACAACTTAACTTTCGACCGATCGGTCCTATGGCAGCTATCTGATATAGTGTTCTGATCTTAATCGGATATTTTATATGTACGAGGAGCATAGTTAAACTAGTAAATGTCAAGTTTGGTCAAGATATCTTGATAAAAAAAAAAGTTTTTCAAACAACAACTAAAATTTCGACCATCTTTTCTATGGCAGCTATATGATATAGTGTTCCGATCTCAATCGGATATTTTATATGTATGAGGAGCATAGTTAAACTAATAAATGCCGAGCTGGTCAAGATATCTTGATAAAAAAAATTATTTTTCAAACAACAACTAAAATTTCGACCATCGTTCCTATGGCAGCTATATGATATAGTGCTCCGATCTTAATGGGATTTGTATATTTATGAGGAGCATAGGAAAACTAATAAATGACAAGCTTGGTCAATATATCTTTTAAAACAAAAATGTTTTTCAAAAAACAACTTAATTTTCGACCGATTGTTCCTATGGCAGCTATCTGAAATAGTAGTCCGATCTTAATAGAATTTTGCATTTATATGAGGAGCATAGTAAAACTAATAAATGTCGAGTTTGGTCAAGATATCTTGATAAACAAAAGGTTTTTTCATACAAAAACTTAATTTTCGACCGATCGTTCCTATGGCAACTATCTGAAATAGTAGTCCGATCTTAATAGAATTTTGAATTTATATGAGGAGCATAGTAAAACTAATAAATTCCGAGTTTGGTCAATATATCTTGATAAACAGCAATGATTTTCAAACAACAACATAATTTTCGACCGATCGTTCCTATGGCAGCTATATGATACAGTGGTACGATCTTAATAGGACTTTGCATTGATATGAGGAGCATAGTAAAACTAATAAATGCCGAGTTTGGTGAAGATATCATGATAAACAAAAATGTTTTTCAAACAATAACTTAATTTTCGACCGATTGTTCCTATGGCAGCTATCTGAAATAGTAGTCCGATCTTAATAGAATTGTGCATTTATGATACAGTATATGAGGAGCATAGTAAAACTAATAAATGCCGAGTTTGGTCAATATATCTTGATAAACAACAATGTTTTTCAAACAACAACTTAATTTTCGACCGACCGTTCCTATAGCAGCTATATGATACAGTGGTCCGATCTTAATAGGACTTGGCATTTATATGAGCGGCATAGTTAACTAATAAATGCTGAGTTTGGTCAATATATCTTGTTAAACAAAAAGGTTTTTCAAACAACAGCTTAATTTTCGACCGATCGTTCCTATGGCAACTATCTGAAATAATAGTCCGATCTTAATAGAATTTTGCATTTATATGAGGAGCATAGTAAAACTAATAAATGCCGAGTTTGGTCAAGATATCTTAATAAACAAAAATGTTTTTCAAACAACAACTTAATTTTCGACCGATTGTTATTATGGCAGCTATCAGATATAGTTGTCCGATCTTAATAGAATTTTGCATTTATATGAGGAGCATAGTAAAACTAATAAATTCCGAGTTTGGTCAATATATCTTGATAAACAACAATGCTTTTCAAACAACAACATAATTTTCGACCGATCGTTCCTATGGCAGCTATATGATACAGTGGTACGATCTTAATAGGACTTTGCATTTATATGAGGAGCATAGTAAAACTAATAAATGCCGAGTTTGGTGAAGATATCATGATAAACAAAAATGTTTTTCAAACAATAACTTAATTTTCGACCGATTGTTCCTATGGCAGCTATCTGAAATAGTAGTCCGATCTTAATAGAATTGTGCATTTATGATACAGTATATGAGGAGCATAGTAAAACTAATAAATGCCGAGTTTGGTCAATATATCTTGATAAACAACAATGTTTTTCAAATAACAACTTAATTTTCGACCGACCGTTCCTATAGCAGCTATATGATACAGTGGTCCGATCTTAATAGGACTTGGCATTTATATGAGGAGCATAGTAAAACTAATAAATGCCGAGTTTGGATAAGATATCTTGACAAACATAAATGTTTTTCAAACAATAACTTAATTATAGGCCGATTGTTTCTATGGCAGCTATCAGATACAGTTGTCCGATCTTAAAAGAATTTTGCATGTATATGAGGAGCCTAGTAAAACTCAATATATCTTGATAAACAACAATGTTTCTCAAACAACAACTTAATTTTCGACCGATCGTTCCTATAGCAGCTATATGATACAGTGGTACCATCTTAATAGGACTTGGCATTTATATGAGGAGCATAGTATAACAAATAAATGCCGAGTTTGGATAAGATATCTTGATAAACATAAATGTTTTTCAAACAATAACTTAATTATAGAACGATTGTTGCTATGGCAGCTATCAGATATAGTTGTCCGATCTTAATAGAATTTTGCATTTTTATGAGGAGCATAGTTAACTAATAAATGCTGAGTTTGGTCAATATATCTTGTTAAACAAAAAGGTTTTTTCAAACAACAGCTTAATTTTCGACCGATCGTTCCTATGGCAACTATCTGATATAATAGTCCGATCTTAATAGAATGATGCATTTATATGAGGAGCATAGTAAAACTAATAAATTCCGAGTTTGGTCAATATATCTTGATAAACAACAATGTTTTTCAAACAACAACTTAATTTTCGACCGATCGTTCCTATGGCAGCTATATGATACAGTGGTACGATCTTAATAGGACTTTGCATTTATATGAGGGGTATAGTAAATCTAATAAATGCCGAGTTTTGTTAAGATATCTTGATAAACAAAAATGTTTTTCAAACAACAACTTAATTTTCGACCGATTGTTCCTATGGCAGCTATCTAAAATAGTAGTCCGATCATAATAGCATTTTGCATTTATATGAGGAGCATAGTAAAGCTAATAAATGCCGAGTTTGGTCAATAGATCTTGTTAAACAACAATGTTTTTCAAACAACAACTTAATTTTCGACCGATCGGTCCTATGGCAGCTATCTGATATAGTGTTCTGATCTTAATCGGATATTTTATATGTATGAGGAGCATAGTTAAACTAGTAAATGTCAAGTTTGGTCAAGATATCTTGATAAAAAAAAAGTTTTTCAAACAACAACTAAAATTTCGACCATCTTTTCTATGGCAGCTATATGATATAGTGTTCCGATCTTAATCGGATATTTTATATGTATGAGGAGCATAGTTAAACTAATAAATGCCGAGCTGGTCAAGATATCTTGATAAAAAAATTATTTTTCAAACAACAACTAAAATTTCGACCATCGTTCCTATGGCAGCTATATGATATAGTGCTCCGATCTTAATGGGATTTGTATATTTATGAGGAGCATAGGAAAACTAATAAATGACAAGCTTGGTCAATATATCTTTTAAAACAAAAATGTTTTTCAAAAAACAACTTAATTTTCGACCGATTGTTCCTATGGCAGCTATCTGAAATAGTAGTCCGATCTTAATAGAATTTTGCATTTATATGAGGAGCATAGTATAACTAATAAATGCTGAGTTTGGTCAATATATCTTGTTAAACAAAAAGGTTTTTCAAACAACAGCTTAATTTTCGACCGATCGTTCCTATGGCAACTATCTGAAATAGTAGTCCGATCTTAATAGAATTTTGAATTTATATGAGGAGCATAGTAAAACTAATAAATTCCGAGTTTGGTCAATATATCTTGATAAACAGCAATGATTTTCAAACAACAACATAATTTTCGACCGATCGTTCCTATGGCAGCTATATGATACAGTGGTACGATCTTAATAGGACTTTGCATTGATATGAGGAGCATAGTAAAACTAATAAATGCCGAGTTTGGTGAAGATATCATGATAAACAAAAATGTTTTTCAAACAATAACTTAATTTTCGACCGATTGTTCCTATGGCAGCTATCTGAAATAGTAGTCCGATCTTAATAGAATTGTGCATTTATGATACAGTATATGAGGAGCATAGTAAAACTAATAAATGCCGAGTTTGGTCAATATATCTTGATAAACAACAATGTTTTTCAAACAACAACTTAATTTTCGACCGACCGTTCCTATAGCAGCTATATGATGCAGTGGTCCGATCTTAATAGGACTTGCCATTTATATGAGGAGCATAGTAAAACTAATAAATGCCGAGTTTGGATAAGATATCATGATAAACATAAATGTTTTTCAAACAATAACTTAATTATAGACCGATTGTTGCTATGGCAGCTATCAGATATAGTTGTCCGATCTTAATAGCATTTTGCATTTACGTGAGGAGCATTGTAAAACTTATAAATGCTTAGTTTGGTCAAGATATCTTGATAAACAAAAATGTTTTTCAAACAACAACTTAATTTTCGACCGATCGGTCCTATGGCAGCTATATGATATAGTGTTCTGATCTTAATCGGATATTTTATATGTATGAGGAGCATAGTTAAACTAGTAAATGTCAAGTTTGGTCAAGATATCTTGATAAAAAAAAAGTTTTTCAAACAACAACTAAAATTTCGACCATCTTTTCTATGGCAGCTATATGATATAGTGCTCCGATCTTAATGGGATTTGTATATTTATGAGGAGCATAGGAAAACTAATAAATGACAAGCTTGGTCAATATATCTTTTAAAACAAAAATGTTTTTCAAAAAACAACTTAATTTTCGACCGATTGTTCCTATGGCAGCTATCTGAAATAGTAGTCCGATCTTAATAGAATTTTGCATTTATATGAGGAGCATAGTTACCTAATAAATGCTGAGTTTGGTCAATATATCTTGTTAAACAAAAAGGTTTTTCAAACAACAGCTTAATTTTCGACCGATCGTTCCTATGGCAACTATCTGAAATAGTAGTCCGATCTTAATAGAATTTTGAATTTATATGAGGAGCATAGTAAAACTAATAAATTCCGAGTTTGGTCAATATATCTTGATAAACAGCAATGATTTTCAAACAACAACATAATTTTCGACCGATCGTTCCAGCTATATGATAAAGTGGTACGATCTTAATAGGACTTTGCATTTATATGAGGAGCATAGTAATACTAATAAATGCCGAGTTTGGATAAGATATCATGATAAACATAAATGTTTTTCAAACAATAACTTAATTATAGACCGATTGTTGCTATGGCAGCTATCAGATATAGTTGTCCGATCTTAATAGCATTTTGCATTTACGTGAGGAGCATTGTAAAACTTATAAATGCTTAGTTTGGTCAAGATATCTTGATAAACAAAAATGTTTTTCAAACAACAACTTAATTTTCGACCGATCGGTCCTATGGCAGCTATCTGATATAGTGTTCCGATCTTAATCGGATATTTTATATGTATGAGGAGCATAGTAAAACTAATAAATGCCGAGTTTGGTCAAGATATCTTGATAAAAAAAAAAGTTTTTCAAACAACAACTAAAATTTCTACCATCTTTTCTATGGCAGCTATATGATATAGTGTTCCGATCTTAATCGGATATTTTATATGTATGAGGAGCATAGTTAAACTAATAAATGCCGAGCTGGTCAAGATATCTTGATAAAAAAAATTATTTTTTAAACAAAAACTAAAATTTCGACCATCGTTCCTATGGCAGCTATATGATATAGTGCTCCGATCTTAATGAGATTTGTATATTTATGAGGAGCATAGTAAAACTAATAAATGCCGAGTTTGGTCAATATATCTTGATAAACAAAAATGTTTTTCAAACAACAACTTAATTTTCGACCGATTGTTATTATGGCAGCTATCAGATATAGTAGTCCGATCTTAATAGAATTTTGCATTTATATGAGGAGCATAGTAAACCTAATAAATGCCGAGTTTGGTCAATATATCTTGATAAACAACAACGTTTTTCAAACAACAACTTAATTTTCGACCGATCGTTCCTATAGCAGCTATATGATACAGTGGTCCGAAATTAATAGTACTTTGCATTTATATGAGGAGCATAGTAAAACTAATAAATGCCGAGTTTGGATAAGATATCTTGATAAACATAAATGTTTTTCAAACAATAACTTAATTATAGACCGATTGTTGCTATGGCAGCTTTCAGATATAGTTGTCCGATCTTAATAGAATTTTGCATTTATATGCGCGGCATAGTTAACTAATAAATGCTGAGTTTGGTCAATATATCTTGTTAAACAAAAAGGTTTTTCAAACAACAGCATAATTTTCGACCGATCGTTCCTATGGCAACTATCTGAAATAATAGTCCGATCTTAATAGAATTTTGCATTTATATGAGGAGCATAGTAAAACTAATAAATGCCGAGTTTGGTCAATATATCTTGATAAACAACAATGTTTTTCAAATAACAACTTAATTTTCGACCGACGGTTCCTATAGCAGCTATATGATACAGTGGTCCGATCTTTATAGGACTTGGCATTTATATGAGGAGCATAGTAAAACTAATAAATGCCGAGTTTGGATAAGATATCATGATAAACATAAATGTTTTTCAAACAATAACTTAATTATAGACCGATTGTTCCTATAGCAGCTATCTGAAATAGTAGTCCGATCTTAATAGCATTTTGCATTTACGTGAGGAGCATTGTAAAACTTATAAATGCTTAGTTTGGTCAAGATATCTTGATAAACAAAAATGTTTTTCAAACAACAACTTAATTTTCGACCGATCGGTCCTATAACAGCTATCTGATATAGTGTTCCGATCTTAATCGGATATTTTATATGTATGAGGAGCATAGTTAAACTAGTAAATGTCAAGTTTGGTCAAAATATCTTGATAAAAAAAAAAGTTTTTCAAACAACAACTAAAATTTCGACCATCTTTTCTATGGCAGCTATATGATCTAGTGTTCCGATCTTAATCGGATATTTTATATGTATGAGGAGCATAGTTAAACTAGTAAATGCCGAGCTGGTCAAGATATCTTGTTTAAAAAAATTATTTTTCAAACAACAACTAAAATTTCGACCATCGTTCCTATGGCAGCTATATGATATAGTGCTCCGATCTTAATGGGATTTGTATATTTATGAGGAGCATAGTAAAACTAATAAATGCCGAGTTTGGTCAAGATATCTTGATAAACAAAAATGTTTTTCAAACAACAACTTAATTTTCGACCGATTGTTATTATGGCAGCTATCAGATATAGTTGTCCGATCATAATAGAATTTTGCATTTATATGAGGAGCATAGTAAAACTAATAAATTCCGAGTTTGGTCAATATATCTTGATAAACAACAATGTTTTTCAAACAACTACTTAATTTTCGACCGATCGTTCCTATGGCAGCTATATGATACAGTGGTACGATCTTAATAGGACTTTGCATTTATATGAGGGGTATAGTAAATCTAATAAATGCCGAGTTTTGTTAAGATATCTTGATAAACAAAAATGTTTTTCAAACAACAACTTAATTTTCGACCGATTGTTCCTATGGCAGCTATCTAAAATAGTAGTCCGATCATAATAGCATTTTGCATTTATATGAGGAGCATAGTAAAGCTAATAAATGCCGAGTTTGGTCAATAGATCTTGTTAAACAACAATGTTTTTCAAACAACAACTTAATTTTCGACCGATCGTTCCTATGGCAACTATCTGAAATAGTAGTCCGATCTTAATAGAATTTTGAATTTATATGAGGAGCATAGTAAAACTAATAAATTCCGAGTTTGGTCAATATATCTTGATAAACAGCAATGATTTTCAAACAACAACATAATTTTCGACCGATCGTTCCTATGGCAGCTATATGATACAGTGGTACGATCTTAATAGGACTTTGCATTGATATGAGGAGCATAGTAAAACTAATAAATGCCGAGTTTGGTGAAGATATCATGATAAACAAAAATGTTTTTCAAACAACAACTTAATTTTCGACCGATCGGTCCTATGGCAGCTATCTGATATAGTGTTCTGATCTTAATCGGATATTTTATATGTATGAGGAGCATAGTTAAACTAGTAAATGTCAAGTTTGGTCAAGATATCTTGATAAAAAAAAAAGTTTTTCAAACAACAACTAAAATTTCGACCATCTTTTCTATGGCAGCTATATGATATAGTGTTCCGATCTTAATCGGATATTTTATATGTATGAGGAGCATAGTTAAACTAATAAATGCCGAGCTGGTCAAGATATCTTGATAAAAAAAATTATTTTTCAAACAACAACTAAAATTTCGACCATCGTTCCTATGGCAGCTATATGATATAGTGCTCCGATCTTAATGGGATTTGTATATTTATGAGGAGCATAGGAAAACTAATAAATGACAAGCTTGGTCAATATATCTTTTAAAACAAAAATGTTTTTCAAAAAACAACTTAATTTTCGACCGATTGTTCCTATGGCAGCTATCTGAAATAGTAGTCCGATCTTAATAGAATTTTGCATTTATATGAGGAGCTTAGTAAAACTAATAAATGCCGAGTTTGGTCAAGATATCTTGACAAACAAAATGTTTTTTCATACAAAAACTTAATTTTCGACCGATCGTTCCTATGGCAACTATCTGAAATAGTAGTCCGATCTTAATAGAATTTTGAATTTATATGAGGAGCATAGTAAAACTAATAAATTCCGAGTTTGGTCAATATATCTTGATAAACAGCAATGATTTTCAAACAACAACATAATTTTCGACCGATCGTTCCTATGGCAGCTATATGATACAGTGGTACGATCTTAATAGGACTTTGCATTGATATGAGGAGCATAGTAAAACTAATAAATGCCGAGTTTGGTGAAGATATCATGATAAACAAAAATGTTTTTCAAACAATAACTTAATTTTCGACCGATTGTTCCTATGGCAGCTATCTGAAATAGTAGTCCGATCTTAATAGAATTGTGCATTTATGATACAGTATATGAGGAGCTTAGTAAAACTAATAAATGCCGAGTTTGGTCAATATATCTTGATAAACAACAATGTTTTTCAAACAAAAACTTAATTTTCGACCGACCGTTCCTATAGCAGCTATATGATGCAGTGGTCCGATCTTAATAGGACTTGCCATTTATATGAGGAGCATAGTAAAACTAATAAATGCCGAGTTTGGATAAGATATCATGATAAACATAAATGTTTTTCAAACAATAACTTAATTATAGACCGATTGTTGCTATGGCAGCTATCAGATATAGTTGTCCGATCTTAATAGCATTTTGCATTTACGTGAGGAGCATTGTAAAACTTATAAATGCTTAGTTTGGTCAAGATATCTTGATAAACAAAAATGTTTTTCAAACAACAACTTAATTTTCGACCGATCGGTCCTATGGCAGCTATATGATATAGTGTTCTGATCTTAATCGGATATTTTATATGTATGAGGAGCATAGTTAAACTAGTAAATGTCAAGTTTGGTCAAGATATCTTGATAAAAAAAAAAGTTTTTCAAACAACAACTAAAATTTCGACCATCTTTTCTATGGCAGCTATATGATATAGTGCTCCGATCTTAATGGGATTTGTATATTTATGAGGAGCATAGGAAAACTAATAAATGACAAGCTTGGTCAATATATCTTTTAAAACAAAAATGTTTTTCAAAAAACAACTTAATTTTCGACCGATTGTTCCTATGGCAGCTATCTGAAATAGTAGTCCGATCTTAATAGAATTTTGCATTTATATGAGGAGCATAGTTACCTAATAAATGCTGAGTTTGGTCAATATATCTTGTTAAACAAAAAGGTTTTTCAAACAACAGCATAATTTTCGACCGATCGTTCCTATGGCAACTATCTGAAATAATAGTCCGATCTTAATAGAATTTTGCATTTATATGAGGAGCATAGTAAAACTAATAAATGCCGAGTTTGGTCAATATATCTTGATAAACAACAATGTTTTTCAAATAACAACTTAATTTTCGACCGACGGTTCCTATAGCAGCTATATGATACAGTGGTCCGATCTTTATAGGACTTGGCATTTATATGAGGAGCATAGTAAAACTAATAAATGCCGAGTTTGGTCAATATATCTTGATAAACAGCAATGATTTCCAAACAACAACATCATTTTCGACCGATCGTTCCAGCTATATGATAAAGTGGTACGATCTTAATAGGACTTTGCATTTATATGAGGAGCATAGTAAAACTAATAAATGCCGAGTTTGGATAAGATATCATGATAAACATAAATGTTTTTCAAACAATAACTTCATTATAGACCGATTGTTGCTATGGCAGCTATCAGATATAGTTGTCCGATCTTAATAGCATTTTGCATTTACGTGAGGAGCATTGTAAAACTTATAAATGCTTAGTTTGGTCAAGATATCTTGATAAACAAAAATGTTTTTCAAACAACAACTTAATTTTCGACCGATCGGTCCTATGGCAGCTATCTGATATAGTGTTCCGATCTTAATCGGATATTTTATATGTATGAGGAGCATAGTAAAACTAATAAATGCCGAGTTTGGTCAAGATATCTTGATAAAAAAAAAAGTTTTTCAAACAACAACTAAAATTTCTACCATCTTTTCTATGGCAGCTATATGATATAGTGTTCCGATCTTAATCGGATATTTTATATGTATGAGGAGCATAGTTAAACTAATAAATGCCGAGCTGGTCAAGATATCTTGATAAAAAAAATTATTTTTTAAACAACAACTAAAATTTCGACCATCGTTCCTATGGCAGCTATATGATATAGTGCTCCGATCTTAATGAGATTTGTATATTTATGAGGAGCATAGTAAAACTAATAAATGCCGAGTTTGGTCAATATATCTTGATAAACAAAAATGTTTTTCAAACAACAACTTAATTTTCGACCGATTGTTATTATGGCAGCTATCAGATATAGTAGTCCGATCTTAATAGAATTTTGCATTTATATGAGGAGCATAGTAAACCTAATAAATGCCGAGTTTGGTCAATATATCTTGATAAACAACAACGTTTTTCAAACAACAACTTAATTTTCGACCGATCGTTCCTATAGCAGCTATATGATACAGTGGTCCGAAATTAATAGTACTTTGCATTTATATGAGGAGCATAGTAAAACTAATAAATGCCGAGTTTGGATAAGATATCTTGATAAACATAAATGTTTTTCAAACAATAACTTAATTATAGACCGATTGTTGCTATGGCAGCTTTCAGATATAGTTGTCCGATCTTAATAGAATTTTGCATTTATATGCGCGGCATAGTTAACTAATAAATGCTGAGTTTGGTCAATATATCTTGTTAAACAAAAAGGTTTTTCAAACAACAGCATAATTTTCGACCGATCGTTCCTATGGCAACTATCTGAAATAATAGTCCGATCTTAATAGAATTTTGCATTTATATGAGGAGCATAGTAAAACTAATAAATGCCGAGTTTGGTCAATATATCTTGATAAACAACAATGTTTTTCAAATAACAACTTAATTTTCGACCGACGGTTCCTATAGCAGCTATATGATACAGTGGTCCGATCTTTATAGGACTTGGCATTTATATGAGGAGCATAGTAAAACTAATAAATGCCGAGTTTGGATAAGATATCATGATAAACATAAATGTTTTTCAAACAATAACTTAATTATAGACCGATTGTTGCTATAGCAGCTATCTGAAATAGTAGTCCGATCTTAATAGCATTTTGCATTTACGTGAGGAGCATTGTAAAACTTATAAATGCTTAGTTTGGTCAAGATATCTTGATAAACAAAAATGTTTTTCAAACAACAACTTAATTTTCGACCGATCGGTCCTATAACAGCTATCTGATATAGTGTTCCGATCTTAATCGGATATTTTATATGTATGAGGAGCATAGTTAAACTAGTAAATGTCAAGTTTGGTCAAGATATCTTGATAAAAAAAAAAGTTTTTCAAACAACAACTAAAATTTCGACCATCTTTTCTATGGCAGCTATATGATCTAGTGTTCCGATCTTAATCGGATATTTTATATGTATGAGGAGCATAGTTAAACTAATAAATGCCGAGCTGGTCAAGATATCTTGTTTAAAAAAAATTATTTTTCAAACAACAACTAAAATTTCGACCATCGTTCCTATGGCAGCTATATGATATAGTGCTCCGATCTTAATGGGATTTGTATATTTATGAGGAGCATAGTAAAACTAATAAATGCCGAGTTTGGTCAAGATATCTTGATAAACAAAAATGTTTTTCAAACAACAACTTAATTTTCGACCGATTGTTATTATGGCAGCTATCAGATATAGTTGTCCGATCATAATAGAATTTTGCATTTATATGAGGAGCATAGTAAAACTAATAAATTCCGAGTTTGGTCAATATATCTTGATAAACAACAATGCTTTTCAAACAACAACATAATTTTCGACCGATCGTTTCTATGGCAGCTATATGATACAGTGGTACGATCTTAATAGGACTTTGCATTTATATGAGGAGCATAGTAAAACTAATAAATGCCGAGTTTGGTGAAGATATTATGATAAACAAAAATGTTTTTCAAACAATAACTTAATTTTCGACCGATTGTTCCTATGGCAGCTATCTGAAATAGTAGTCCGATCTTAATAGAATTGTGCATTTATGATACAGTATATGAGGAGCATAGTAAAACTAATAAATGCCGAGTTTGGTCAATATAACTTGATAAACAACAATGTTTTTCAAATAACAACTTAATTTTCGACCGACCGTTCCTATAGCAGCTATATGATACAGTGGTCCGATCTTAATATGACTTGGCATTTATATGGGGAGCATAGTAAAACTAATAAATGCCGAGTTTGGATAAGATATCTTGATAAACATAAATGTTTTTCAAACAATAACTTAATTATAGACCGATTGTTGCTATAGCAACTATCAGATATAGTTGTCCGATCTTAATAGAATTTTCATTTATACGAGGAGCATAATTAACAGTCCGATCTTAATAGGACTTGGCATTTATATGAGGAGCATAGTAAAATTAATAAATGCTGAGTTTGGATATGATATCTTGATAAACATAAATGTTTCTCAAACAATAACTTAATTATAGACCGATTGTTGCTATGGCAGCTATCAGATATAGTTGTCCGATCTTAATAGAATTTTGCATTTATACGAGGAGCATAGTTAACTAATAAATGCCGAGTTTGGATAAGATATCTTGATAAACATAAATGTTTTTCAAACAACAACTTAGTTTTCAACCGATTGTTCCTATGGCAGCTATCTGATATAGTAGTTCGATCTTAATAGAATTTTGCATTTATATGAGGAGCCTAGTAAAACTAATAAATGCCGAGTTTGGTCAATATATCTTGATAAACAAGAACGTTTTTCAAACAACAACTTAATTTTCGACCGATCGTTCCTATAGCAGCTATATGATACAGTGGTCCGATCTTAATAGGACTTTGCATTTATATAATTAGCATAGTAAAACTAATAAATGCCGAGTTTGGTCAAGATATCTTAATAAACAAAAATGTTTTTCAAACAACAACTTAATTTTCGACCGATCGATCCTATGGCAGCTATATGATATAGTGTTCCGATCTTAATCGGATATTTTATATGTTTGAGGAGCATAGTTAAACTAGTAAATGCCGAGTTTGGTCAAGATATCTTAATAAACAAAAATGTTTTTCAAACAACAACTTAATTTTCGACCGATTGTTCCTATGGCAACTATCTGAAATAATAGTCCGATCTTAATAGAATTTTGCATTTATATGAGGAGCATAGCAAAACTAATAAATGACAAGTTTGGTCAATATATCTTTTAAAACAAAAATATTTTCAAACAACTTAATTTTCGACCGATTGTTCCTATGGCAGCTATCTGAAATAGTAGTCCGATCTCAATAGAATATTGCATTTATATGAGGAGCATAGTAAAACTAATAAATTCCGAGTTTGGTTAAGATATCTTGATAAACAAAAATGTTTTTCAAACAACAACTTAATTTTCGACCGATTGTTCCTATGGCAGCTATCTGAAATAGTAGTCCGATCTTAATAGCATTCTGCATTTATATGAGGAGCATTGTAAAGCTAATAAATGCCTAGTTTGGTCAATATATCTTGTTAAACAAAAATGTTTTTCAAACAACAACTTAATTTTCGACCGATCGGTCCTATGGCAGCTATCTGATATAGTGTTCCGATCTTAATCGGATATTTTATATGTATGAGGAGCATATTTAAACTAAAAAATGTCAAGTTTGGTCAAGATATCTTAATAAAAAAAAATTTTCAATCAACAACTAAAATTTCGACCATCTTTCCTATTGCAGCTATATAATATAGTGTTAATCGGATATTTTATATGTATGAGGAGCATAGTTAAACTAATAAATGCCGAGCTGGTCATGATATCTTGATAAAAAAAATTATTTTTCAAACAACAACTAAAATTTCGACCATCGTTCCTATGGCAGCTATATGATATAGTGTTCCGATCTTAATGGGAATTGTATATTTATGAGGAGCATAGGAAAACTAATAAATGACAAGTTTGGTCAATATATCTTTAAAAACAAAAATGTTTTTCAAACAACTTAATTTTCGACCGATTGTTCCTATGGCAGCTATCTGAAATAGTAGTCCGATCTCAATCGAATATTGCATTTATATGAGGAGCCTAGTAAAACTAATAAATACCGAGTTTGGTCAAGATATCTTAATAACCAAAAAGGTTTTTCAAACAACAGCTTAATTTTCGACCGATCGTTCCTATGGCAGCTATCTGATATAGTAGTTCGATCTTAATAGAATTTTGCATTTATATGAGGAGCATAGTAAAACTAATAAATGCCGAGTTTGGTCAATATATCTTGATAAACAACAACTTAATTTTCGACCGATCGTTCCTATAGCAGCTATATGATAAAGTGGTCCGATCTTAATAGGACTTGGCATTTATATGAGGAGCATAGTAAAACTAATAAATGCCGAGTTTGGATATGATATCTTGATAAACATAAATGTTTTTCAAACAACAACTTAATTATAGACCGATTGTTGCTATGGCAGCTATCAGATATAGTTGTCCGATGTAAATAGAATTTTGCATTTATATGAGGAGCATAGTTACCTAATAAATGCTGAGTTTGGTCAATATATCTTGTTAAACAAAAAGGTTTTTCAAACAACAGCTTAATGTTCGACCGATCGTTCCTATGGCAGCTATCTGATATAGTAGTTCGATCTTAATAGAATTTTGCATTTATATGAGGAGCATAGTAAATTTAATAAATTCCGTGTTTGGTTAAGATATCTTGACAGACAAAAATGTTTTTCAAACAACAGCTTAATTTTTGACCGGTCGTTCCTATAGCAGTCATATGTTATAGTGGTCTGATCTATATATATTTGAGGAGCATAGTAAAACTAATAAATGCCGAGTTTGGTCAAGATATTTTCATAAACAAAAATGTGTTTCAAAAAAATAACTTAATTTTCGACCGATCGTTCTTGTGGCATATATATGATAACGTGGTCCGATCTTAATAGGATTTTGCATATCTTGATAAACAAAAATGTTTTTCATACGACAACTTAATTTTTGACTGATCGTTCCAATGGCCACTGTATGATATAGTGGTCCGATCTTAGTAGGATTTTGCATATACAGCTTAATATTCGACCGATCGTTCCTATGGCAGCTATCTGATATAGTAGTTCGATCTTAATAGAATTTTGCATTTATATGAGGAGCATAGTAAAACTAATAAATGCCGAGTTTGGTCAATATATCTTGTTAAACAAAAAGGTTTTTCAAACAACAGCTTAATATTCGACCGATCGTTCCTATGGCAGCTATCTGATATAGTAGTTCGATCTTAATAGAATTTTGCATTTATATGAGGAGCATAGTAAAACTAATAAATGCCGAGTTTGGTCAATATATCTTGATAAACAAACACTTTATTTTCGACCGCTCGTTCCTATAGCAGCTATATGATACAGTGGTCCGATCTTAATAGGACCTTGCATTTATATGAGGAGCATAGTAAAACTAATAAATGCCGAGTTTGGTTAAGATATCTTGATAAACATAAATGTTTTTCAAACAATAACTTAATTATAGACCGTTTGTTGCTATGGCAGCTATCAGATATAGTTGTCCGATCTTAATAGAATTTTGCATTTATATGAGGAGCATAGTAAAATTAATAAATTCCGTGTTTGGTTAAGATATCTTGACGGACAAAAATGTTTTTCAAACAACAGCTTAATTTTTGACCGGTCGTTCCTATGGCAGTCATATGTTATAGTGGTCTGATCTATATATATTTGAGGAGCATAGTAAAACTAATAAATGCCGAGTTTGCTGAAGATATAATGATAAACAAAAATGTTTTTCAAAACAATAACTTAATTTTCGACCGATCGTTCTTGTGGCATATATATGATAAAGTGGTCCGATCTTAATAGGATTTTGCATATCTTGATAAACAAAAATGTTTTTCATATGACAACTTAATTTTTGACTGATCGTTCCAATGGCCGCTGTATGATATAGTGGTCCGATCTTAGTAGGATTTTGCATATATATGAGGAGCATAGTTAACAGTCCGATCTTAATAGGACTTGGCATTTATATGAGGAGCATAGTAAAACTAATAAATGCCGAGTTTGGATATGATATCTTGATAAACATAAATATTTCTCAAACAATAACTTAATTATAGACCGATTGTTGCTATGGCAGCTATCAGATATAGTAGTTCGATCTTAATAGAATTTTGCATTTATATGAGGAGCATAGTAAAACTAATAAATGCCGAGTTTGGTCAATATATCTTGATAAACAACAACGTTTTTTAAACAACAACTTAATTTTCGACCGATCGTTCCTATAGCAGCTATATGATACAGTGGTCCGACCTTAATAGGAGTTTGCATTTATATGAGGAGCATAGTAAAACTAATAAATGCCGAGTTTGGTTAAGATATCTTGATAAACATAAATGTTTTTCAAACAATAACTTTATTATAGACCGATTGTTGCTATGGCAGCTATCAGATATAGTTGTCCGATCTTAATAGAATTTTGCATTTATATGAGGAGCATAGTTAACTAATAAATGCTGAGTTTGGTCAATATACCTTGTTAAACAAAAAGGTTTTTCAAACAACAGCTTAATTTTCGACCGATCGTTCCTATGGCAGCTATATGATACAGTAGTCCGATCTTAATAGCATTTTGCATTTATATGAGGAGCATAGTAAAGCTAATAAATGCCGAGTTTGGTCAATATATCTTGTTAAACAACAATGCTTTTCAAACAACTTAATTTTCGACTGATCGTTCCTATGGCAGCTATCTGATATAGTAGTTCGATCTTAATAGAATTTTGCATTTATATGAGGAGCAATGTAAAACTAATAAATGCCGAGTTTGGTCAAGATATCTTGATAAACAAAAATGTTTTTCAAACAACAACTTAATTTTCGACCGATCGGTCCTATGGCAGCTATCTGATATAGTGTTCCGATCTTAATCGGATATTTTATATGTATGAGGATCATAGTTAAACTAATAAATGTCAAGTTTAGTCAAGATATCTTAATAAAAAAAAAAAATTTCAAACAACAACTAAAATTTCGACCATCTTTCCTATGGCAGCTATATGATATAGTGTTCCGATCTTAATGGGATTTGTATATTTATGAGGAGCATAAGAAAACTAATAAATGACAAGTTTGGTCAATATATCTTTTAAAAAAAAAATGTTTTTCAAACAACTTAATTTTCGACCGATTGTTCCTATGGCAGCTACCTGAAATAGTAGTCCGATCTCAATAGAATATTGAATTTATATGAGGAGCATAGTAAAACTAATAAATGCCGAGTTTGGTCAAGATTTCTTAATAAACAAAAATGTTTTTCAAACAACAACTTAATTTTCGACCGATTGTTATTATGGCAGCTATCAGATATAGTTGTCCGATCTTGATAGAATTTTGCATTTATATGAGGAGCATAGTAAATCTAATAAATGACGAGTTTGGTCAATATATCTTGATAAACAACAACTTAATTTTCGACCGATCGTTCCTATAGCAGCTATATGATACAGTGGTCCGATCTTTAATAGGACTTTGCATTTATATGAGGAGCATAGTAAAACTAATAAATGCCGAGCTTGGTTAAGATATCTTGATAAACATAAATGTTTTTCAAACAACAACTTAATTATAGACCGATTGTTGCTATGGCAGCTATCAGATATAGTTGTCCGATGTAAATAGAATTTTGCATTTATATGAGGAGCATAGTTACCTAATAAATGCTGAGTTTGGTCAATATATCTTGTTAAACAAAAAGGTTTTTCAAACAACAGCTTAATTTTCGACCGATCGTTCCTATGGCAGCTATCTGATATAGTAGTTCGATCTTAATAGAATTTTGCATTTATATGAGGAGCATAGTAAAATTAATAAATTCCGTTTTTGGTTAAGATATCTCGACAGACAAAAGTGTTTTTCAAACAACAGAATAATTTTTGACCGGTCGTTCCTATGGCAGTCATATGTTATAGTGGTCTGATCTATATATATTTGAGGAGCATAGTAAAACTAATAAATGCCGAGTTTGGTCAAGATATTTTCATAAACAAAAATGTTTTTCAAAACAATAACTTAATTTTCGACCGATCGGTCCTATAGCAGCTATATGATATAGTGTTCCGGATATGTTAATCGGATATTTTATATGTATGAGGAGCATAGTTAAACTAATAAATGTCAAGTTTGGTCAAGATATCTTAATAAAAAAAAAAATTTTCAAACAACAACTAAAATTTCGACCATCTTTCCTATGGCAGCTATATGATATAGTGTTCCGATCTTAATGGGATTTGTATATTTATGAGGAGCAAAGGAAAACTAATAAATGACAAGTTTGGTCAATATATCTTTTAAAACAAAAATGTTTTTCAAACAACTTAATTTTCGACCGATTTTTCCTATGGCAGCTATCTGAAATAGTAGTCCGATCTCAATAGAATATTGAATTTATATGAGGAGCATAGTAAAACTAATAAATGCCGAGTTTGGTCAAGATTTCTTAATAAACAAAAATGTTTTTCAAACAACAACTTAATTTTCGACCGATTGTTATTATGGCAGCTATCAGATATAGTTGTCCGATCTTGATAGAATTTTGCATTTATATGAGGAGCATAGTAAATCTAATAAATGACGAGTTTGGTCAATATATCTTGATAAACAACAACTTAATTTTCGACCGATCGTTCCTATAGCAGCTATATGATACAGTGGTCCGATCTTAATAGGACTTTGCATTTATATGAGGAGCATAGTAAAACTAATAAATGCCGAGCTTGGTTAAGATATCTTGATAAACATAAATGTTTTTCAAACAACAACTTAATTATAGACCGATTGTTGCTATGGCAGCTATCAGATATAGTTTTCCGATGTAAATAGAATTTTGCATTTATATGAGGAGCATAGTTACCTAATAAATGCTGAGTTTGGTCAATATATCTTGTTAAACAAAAAGGTTTTTCAAACAACAGCTTAATTTTCGACCGATCGTTCCTATGGCAGCTATCTGATATAGTAGTTCGATCTTAATAGAATTTTGCATTTATATGAGGAGCATAGTAAAATTAATAAATTCCGTTTTTGGTTAAGATATCTTGACAGACAAAAATGTTTTTCAAACAACAGCATAATTTTTGACCGGTCGTTCCTATGGCAGTCATATGTTATAGTGTTCTGATCTATATATATTTGAGGAGCATAGTAAAACTAATAAATGCCGAGTTTGGTCAAGATATTTTCATAAACAAAAATGTTTTTCAAAACAATAACTTAATTTTCGACCGATCGGTCCTATGGCAGCTATATGATATAGTGTTCCGTATATGTTAATCGGATATTTTATATGTATGAGGAGCATAGTTAAACTAATAAATGTCAAGTTTGGTCAAGATATCTTAATAAAAAAAAAAATTTTCAAACAACAACTAAAATTTCGACCATCTTTCCTATGGCAGCTATATGATATAGTGTTCCGATCTTAATCGGATATTTTATATGTATGAGGAGCATAGTTAAATAATAAATGCCGAGCTGGTCAAGATATCTTGATAAAAAAAGTATTTTTCAAACAACAACTAAAATTTCGACCATCGTTCCTATGGCAGCTATATGATATAGTGTTCCGATCTTAATGGGATTTGTATATTTATGAGGAGCAAAGGAAAACTAATAAATGACAAGTTTGGTCAATATATCTTTTAAAACAAAAATATTTTCAAACAACTTAATTTTCGACCGATTGTTCCTATGGCAGCTATCTGAAATAGTAGTCCGATCTTAATAGAATTGTGCATTTATGATACAGTATATGAGGAGCATAGTAAAACTAATAAATGCCGAGTTTGGTCAATATATCTTGATAAACAACAATGTTTTTCAAACAACAACTTAATTTTCGACCGACCGTTCCTATAGCAGCTATATGATACAGTGGTCCGATCTTAATAGGACTTGGCATTTATATGAGGAGCATAGTAAAACTAATAAATGCCGAGTTTGGTCAAGATATCTTAATAAACAAAAATGTTTTTCAAACAACAACTTAATTTTCGACCGATTGTTATTATGGCAGCTATCAGATATAGTTGTCCGATCTTGATAGAATTTTGCATTTATATGAGGAGCATAGTAAATCTAATAAATGCCGAGTTTGGTCAATATATCTTGTTTAACAAAAAGGTTTTTCAAACAACAGCTTAATTTTCGACCGATCGTTCCTATGGCAGCTATCTGATATAGTAGTTCGATCTTAATAGGATTTTGCATTTATATGAGGAGCATAGTAAAACTAATAAATGCTGAGTTTGGTCAATATATCTTGATAAACAACAACTTAATTTTCGACCGATCGTTCCTATAGCAGCTATATGATAAAGTGGTCCGATCTTAATAGGACTTTGCATTTATATGAGGAGCATAGTAAAACTAATAAATGCCGAGTTTGGTTAAGATATCTTGACGGACAAAAATGTTTTTCAAACAACAGCTTAATTTTTGACCGGTCGTTCCTATGGCAGTCATATGTTATAGTGGTCTGATCTATATATATTTGAGGAGCATAGTAAAACTAATAAATGCCGAGTTTGGTAAAGATATCATGTTAAACAAAAATGTTTTTCAAAACAATAACTTAATTTTCTACCGATCGTTCTTGTGGCATATATATGATAAAGTGGTCCGATCTTAATAGGATTTTGCATATCTTGATAAACAAAAATGTTTTTCATATGACAACTTAATTTTTGACTGATCGTTCCAATGGCCGCTGTATGATATAGTGGTCCGATCTTAGTAGGATTTTGCATATATATGAGGAGCATAGTTAACAGTCCGATCTTAATAGGACTTGGCATTTATATGAGGAGCATAGTAAAACTAATAAATGCCGAGTTTGGATATGATATCTTGATAAACATAAATATTTCTCAAACAATAACTTAATTATAGACCGATTGTTGCTATGGCAGCTATCAGATATAGTAGTTCGATCTTAATAGAATTTTGCATTTATATGAGGAGCATAGTAAAACTAATAAATGCCGAGTTTGGTCAAGATATCTTGATAAACAACAACGTTTTTTAAACAACAACTTAATTTTCGACCGATCGTTCCTATGGCAGCTATATGATACAGTGGTCCGATCTTAATAGGACTTTGCATTTATATGAGGAGCATAGTAAAACTAATAAATGCCGAGTTTGGTTAAGATATCTTGATAAACATAAATGTTTTTCAAACAATAACTTAATTTTCGACCGATTGTTGCTATGGCAGCTATCAGATATAGTTGTCCGATCTTAATAGAATTTTGCATTTATATGAGGAGCATAGTAAAGCTAATAAATGCCGGGTTTGGTCAATATATCTTGTTAAACAACAATGCTTTTCAAACAACAACTTAATTTTCGACTGATCGTTCCTATGGCAGCTATCTGATATAGTAGTTCGATCTTAATAGAATTTTGCATTTATATGAGGAGCATTGTAAAACTAATAAATGCCGAGTTTGGTCAAGATATCTTGATAAACAAAAATGTTTTTCAAACAACAACTTAATTTTCGACCGATCGGTCCTATGGCAGCTATCTGATGATACAGTGTTCCGATCTTAATCGGATATTTTATATGTATGAGGATCATAGTTAAACTAATAAATGTCAACTTTAGTCAAGATATCTTAATAAAAAAAAAAATTTTCAAAAACAACAACTAAAATTTCGACCATCTTTCCTATGGCAGCTATATGATATAGTGTTCCGATCTTAATGGGATTTGTATATTTATGAGGAGCATAAGAAAACTAATAAATGACAAGTTTGGTCAATATATCTTTTAAAACAAAAATGTTTTTCAAACAACTTAATTTTCGACCGATTGTTCCTATGGCAGCTATCTGAAATAGTAGTCCGATCTCAATAGAATATTGAATTTATATGAGGAGCATAGTAAAACTAATAAATGCCGAGTTTGGTCAAGATTTCTTAATAAACAAAAATGTTTTTCAAACAACAACTTAATTTTCGACCGATTGTTATTATGGCAGCTATCAGATATAGTTGTCCGATCTTGATAGAATTTTGCATTTATATGAGGAGCATAGTAAATCTAATAAATGACGAGTTTGGTCAATATATCTTGATAAACAACAACTTAATTTTCGACCGATCGTTCCTATAGCAGCTATATGATACAGTGGTTCGATCTTAATAGGACTTTGCATTTATATGAGGAGCATAGTAAAACTAATAAATGCCGAGCTTGGTTAAGATATCTTGATAAACATAAATGTTTTTCAAACAACAACTTAATTATAGACCGATTGTTGCTATGGCAGCTATCAGATATAGTTGTCCGATGTAAATAGAATTTTGCATTTATATGAGGAGCATATTTTCCTAATAAATGCTGAGTTTGGTCAATATATCTTGTTAAACAAAAAGGTTTTTCAAACAACAGCTTAATTTTCGACCGATCGTTCCTATGGCAGCTATCTGATATAGTAGTTCGATCTTAATAGAATTTTGCATTTATATGAGGAGCATAGTAAAATTAATAAATTCCGTTTTTGGTTAAGATATCTTGACAGACAAAAATGTTTTTCAAACACCAGCATAATTTTTGACCGGTCGTTCCTATGGCAGTCATATGTTATAGTGGTCTGATCTATATGTATTTGAGGAGCATAGTAAAACTAATAAATGCCGAGTTTGGTCAAGATATTTTCATAAACAAAAATGTTTTTCAAAACAAGAACTTAATTTTCTACCGATCGTTCTTGTGGCATATATATGATAAAGTGGCCCGATCTTAATAGGATTTTGCATATCTTTATAAACAAAAATGTTTTTCATACGACAACTTAATTTTTGACTGATCGTTCCTATGGCCGCTGTATGATATAGTGGTCCGATCTTAATAGGATTTTGCATATATATGAGGAGCATTGTAAAACTAATAAATGCCGAGATTGGTCAAGATATCTTAATAAACATAAATGTTTTTCAAACAACAACTTAATTTTTGACTGATCGTTCCTATGGCCGCTGTATGATATAGTGGTCCGATCTTAATAGGATTTTGCATATATATGAGGAGCATAGTAAAACTAATAAATGCCGAGTTTGGTCAAGATATCATGATAAACAAAAATGCTTTTCAAACAGCAACTAAATTTTTGACTGATCGTTTCTATGGCAGCTATCTGATATAAGAGTTCCGATCTTAATAGAATTTTGCGTATATATGAGGAGCATAGTAGAACTAAAAAATTCCGAGTTTATTCAAGATATCTTGGTAAACAAATATGTTTTTCCTACAACAACTAATTTTTTGACCGATCGTGCCTATGTCAGCTACATGATATCGTGGTCCAATGTTGTTAGAATTTTGCGTAAATATGAGGAGCATAGTAAAACTAGAAAACGCTAAGGTTGGCCAGTCAATGGTGAGGCTCAGTCAATGCTACGTTCAGACTAGCATTGAACTGGCATCATCATTCTCCCCCCCCCTGGCTATATGCAGATTGCAAGGATTATTATTGTGTGTATGTGCCAGTGAGTATCCATCCAAATTTGGAATTTTGAGCCATAGGCAGACCGCCTTGGCTCGGGAGGAGACCCGGTAGGATTATATCTGGGTAGACGTCGGCGCCGAGTAGCAATGGTACTTGAGATGGGCGGAACCAGTCGTTGTCCGCCAAAACGACGTTGCTGAACCGGTCCTTCATATCCGCTCTGATGGATCTGGCTGTAGTTACACAGTTGAGTTGTGTCCAGATGTGGGCAGGATACTGACCCCCTTGTGCTGGAGAAGGGACGTAAGCGCATCTGTATAGTGGAATGTCTTGGGCTTGGGGGTGATGTTCCGCTGGAGGGCGAGGAGTCAGAAGCTCTTCTTGTGGGCCTGTTGGCTGACCGAGAGGGTCGGGCGCTACGAGGATCACGCATCTGGAGTAGGGTGTGGTGATCCTTTTTGCAAATTTTGCACTTGACTCCATTGCGACATGACTGCCCTGAGTGCTGATGAGCCAGGCAGTTGGAACAATATTTGTTTATTAAAACGGCTCGGAAGCGCTTCTCGGGCGTAGGCTTCAAGAAGCGCTGGCACTTGCGTAGCGCATGGATGCCTCTGCACACTCGGCATCTAAAATAATCCGTTCCTTGGCGTTGGTTGGATTTCTTCGTTGACGGGGCCATGCTGGTTCTCTACAGGGGAGTGATTAGTCGGTGGTATTATTCGCCTCAGTAGGAAGAAGGACCAATTTGGCTATTGGCCTTCGGATGACACCACGAGTGGTAAGCACGTCCACTACTCGGACCTTGTCATCTGTGCCTGGGCAAGCCAGCTGGACTCTGCCAAGGCGCCATTCATTTATTGGTAGGTTATCTTCCTTGATAATCACCATATCACCGACTTGGAGGTCCTTTTGTAGTTGACTGCCATTTGTTTCGCGGAGCTCTTTTAAATACTCATTCTTCCACCGGATGCAGAATTGCTGTTGGAGCGCTTTGAGTCGCTGCCAGCGGTTAATTACAGAAATAGCGTCTTCTTTGATTACTAGCTCGTTAATTGGCAGTAGAGGGCCGCCAACTAGGAAGTGGCCTGGACTTAGAGCCAATAAAGCAGTCGGATCTTCCGACATTGGAGAGATTGGCCTGAAGTTAAGGCAGGCTTCAATCTTGGAGAGGATAGTGGCGAACTCCTCAAATGTATATTTTGAGGATGAGGTAGATTTGTAGAAGTGGGTCTTAAAGCTTTTGACACCTGCTTCCCATAATCCGCCCATGTGAGGAGCGCCAGGAGGATTGAAATGCTTGCAAGAAATCTCTCGAAAGAGCGGATGCGGCTCCCACAAATGTTTTCCCATTATCTGAGTACATCTGTTGGGGAAGGCCACGTCTTGCTATAAATCGCGAAAATCCGGCCAAGAATCTCTCCGTGGTTAGGTCAGTGGTGGCTTCTAAATGGATTGCTTTCATGCTGAAACAAACGAAGACACAGACATATCCCTTGGTAATTTTGCACGCTGGACCAATGTAGCTTTTAATATCGCAAGGTTCGGCAAAATCTACACCCGTGTGTGTGAAGTCACGGGAAAAAGTTGATCTCGCCCTTGGGAGCTCGCCCATAAGTTGGGTCTGGAGTCGTCGACGGTGTATTACATCATAGTAGATTTTACCAGGACCTTGAGCTTTGGGATCCAGTATTTGACTCTTATTAGGCGCATTACTTGAACTGAACCTCCGTGAAAACAAATGATGTGGGTAAATCGGACCAGGAGGCGTGAAAAATCACAATTGGCTGGAATGATTGTGAGGTGTCGCTCATCATAGCCTAACGAAGTTGACGCTCTCACCCGTGTACAGGATCGCAGAATACCCATTTGATCGATGAAAAGGTTTAAATTGCGAATGCTGCTTGATCCTTGAATTTGCTTCTTATCGAGCAAACAGCTATACTCCTTAAGATAAGCTTAGCGTTGAATATACTGGATAAGTAGGAACTGAACTCTCGTAAGTTCTTCATTACGGAGCTCAGCGGGGAGCTGGATCGCTGGATTTCTACAGCGCTGGATAAAGCGACAGACATATGCGATAACTCGCAATGCCTTGTCGAATCTGGAGAATCGTTCCAGAAAGTTATAGGAGGGTAGCTGTGAGACATTGCACTTAACTGCGCGTTGTTCAATCTCTGTCTCAAGAACCGTAACAGGAACTGGCCATTGGTTTTGTGGTAGTTGTAACCATTCCGGTCCATGCCACCACAAAGTGCTGCCCAAAAGGTCCCGAGGAGAAACCCACCGACTAGCTAAGTCACCTGGGTTATGTTCGGATCGAACATGGGACCATTTGCCATTGGTTGATGCTATCTTGGCTACCCGGTTAGCCACAAAGATAGACCATTTGCATGGAGGTTTATCCAACCAGGCAAGAACAATTGTCCAATTGAAAATTTCTTTAATCTGGATAGGGAGCTGAGGAATAAGAAGCGTGGTGAGCTCGGAAAAAAGAACGGCGCAACACAGCTCTCTCAGCGTGGTAGTGATACCGTCTTAATTGGCGCGACTCTTGTTTTTTCTGCGAGAAGATGAGTGGAGATGCATCCATTTATCTCGACGCGCAAACACAGTGCAGCACCATATGCGCGCTGGGACGCGTCGCAGAATCCATGAAACTGCACCTTTGCCTTTTGCTGAAAATCTACCCATCTTGGGATACGGATCTCTTCGGTTAGGAAGTCAGCCAACGTTGAACGAGATATTCCGGCAGGGAATCATCCCACCCCAGTTCTTGGAGGCAGATCTCTTGCAAGAAAATCTTTACTTGAACTGTCACAGGGGCTAGCCATCCAGCAGGATCGAACAATTTCGCAATCTGTGATAGTACTTCACGTTCAGTGAGCGAAGGCTGAGATACCATTTTGGACGGAGCAAAGAAAAACTGGTCTGTTGTGGCTTGCCATCGAATACGTTTTGGCGACGCTGGCCTCTTCGATTTCTAAGAAATCCGCACACAGTAAGTGGTCCCTTGGTATTCCTTTTAACACTTCCTTTGTATTGGATGTCCACTTTCTCAGAGGGAACCCGGCTCTGTCGAGTGCCATGCGGAGTTCTGCAATGGCTGAATTTGTTTGGTGCTTCGTGTGTGCCCCTGCTAAAACATCATCGACATACATATAATTTCCAATTATATCGGAAGCGATGGGACATTGTTCTCGTATATCACGAGCAAGTTGATGGAGGACCCGAATTGCGAGATATGGGGCACAGTTTACCCCAAAGGTAGCTGTGTTGAGTTCGAAGTCGCAAAGTTCTTCGTTCTCATTGTGAAATAGTATTCGTTGGTAGGGCGTATGTCTTGGATCGACCTGGATTTGCCGATACATCTTGGTTATATCGGCATTGAAAACGTAGCGGTAGAATCGCCTCTTTAGTATCTGAATCGTCAGATCGGATTGGAGTACTGGTCCCGTGTGTAGGACATCATTTAGACTTTTGCCATTGGAAGACGGGCTGGAGGCGTTAAACACAACGCGGACCTTTGTTGTGGTGCTGTCGGGCTTAAAAACAGCATGATGCGGCGAGTAAAAATTATTGGGGTTTCTTTTTAAACGATTCTCGTTCTTTAGAATCTGAGCTAGTGCGATAGATCTTGAATGTTCTAAGTCTATCTGATTAGGTTCCCGGAAAGGTAGGGTGACTACCATTCTCGTTCCTTGTTGTTGTTCGGATGAAATTACTCTCACAGAAAGAGTCGGAGCTCTTTACCAGTTTGACTGGAATGTCCTCCACCTCCCAAAATTTTGTGAGAATGATGTCTAATTGCTATTCTTGAGAGACAGATATTCGAGTCGAGAATGAGGAGATAGCGGTGGAAGAGGTCTTTGAAACTGGGCCTGTTAAAATCCACCCGAAAATGGTTTCCTGGCCCAGAAACGTGCCACTCGTATTAGGATGGGAGCCGCCTGTTAGTATGGACGGTAGGATATCAGCGCCAATCAGCACATCTATCTGCGAACTCTTGTGGAAATTAGGGTCAACTAACTGCAGTTTTGGCAGGGTTGTAAATAAACTTTGGGGTAGTCGAACATGATGGTAGATTCCCTGCCAAATGTGGTAGGACGTAGGCTGATGCCTCGATTTGGATACGAGGCTTAGAAGAGCCAATATTAAAATGGCAGAGCTTGCGAGGCTGGGCTGCAACAGCTTGATTTAATCTCGTTTAATTTAAATCCAAATGGCGAACATATATAACAGCCGTGCTTAGGAGAACACCGTGGGTGTTAATTGCAACATAATTGTGAAAATTCGTTTGTTGGGATGGAGTGGACTGTATTGATTGATTGGAGGGAGCTGTTGCTTGTGGCATGGAAACTACCGCAGGGGCCAATTGAGGAGTGTCTGTACGGTGCAAGAGCGTATTGTGACGACCCTTGCACGTAAAACAATTGTGAGCACTTTTGCAGTCCCTTAACTGATGACCCTTAGCGAAACAGTTCAAACATAGTTTTTGCTGTTTGATGTAAGTTGCCCGTTCGCTGACGGGCATTTGGAGAAATCGTGGGCACAGACGGATAGGGTGATTCTCCCTGGTGCACAATTTGCAGGCTTGCGGCTTGTTAGCGACCTTATTCTCAAATGAGTTAAGCCTTCTAGTGATAGGAGGTTCTGTGCGAACAATTCTGGAGTGCGCTGGAGTATTTGCGCTTGGCTTAAGCTCTTCTATCGCTTCTAGAGTGCGATAGCGTTCTAAGAGAAAGGCGTTCATCTCAAGCCAACACGAGGATACAGTCCCAGTTTTCTATATTAATTTCGGATAACTCCAGAGCTGTTAAGCAACCTTGAATAATGGTCTGATGTTTTTTTATTGCCGTTCCAGACTCTTGGGAGATTGGCTGCAGGTTGAAAAGAACCTTGAGCTGGCTGTTGACTAACAATTTTCGGTTTCGGATTGGCCCAGGCTGATCGGAAGCCATCGTTAGTCAAAGATGTCTTCGATACAATCGCCTGAGCCTCACCGCTTTCGCATTGAGATGGAATAATTTCTCAACTTCTGATAACCTAGGATTATTTATGTAAATTGCCGTAAAGAGGTCTCGAAATGTGGGCCAACGTATGTAATCTCCGCTGAAGATTTCTGTGTCGCAAGGAGGTAAGCGACAGCCGGTGGGAACATATGTCAGAATCGCGGACTGAGCGGATGGTCTATTTTGGGCGTTAGTAGTGTCGATTTGCTCGCTAAGTTTAGCGGCGTATCTCTTATATACCGAGTAACAATAGTCGTACTTGGACTGCATGACTGCAATGGTTTCCATTGAACTGGCTTCCGAGATTGTCCGATTGTCCTACAAGGCTCGCACTTGGTCCCGACGGACCTGGCACGTATAGAGAGACGGGTCAGAGCCTCCAGGAGAGTTTATTTTTGCCTCAAACTGACTTAGCCGATCAGTGACAGCAATAAACTTGATTAAGGCCGCGTCTGTCATATTTTGGGCCGTTTTGGTATTAGCTCGCGTGGAAATTGGACTAGATCTTGTGCTAATGGTTGCCTTAGTGCGTCCGAATGCAGTGGTCAGGGATGCTTCGCCTTTAGCTTTGGACGGCGGACGACTGATTTTTATCAGTGGACTTGGCCTCGAACTAAGTGGTGCCTTATCAATTCCCCTTGGAGTGGACGCGGATGATTCGCTTTTAGTCCGGGACGATGTTTTCCTTTTGACTCTAAGGGCTTCCGTTGGAGACGGAGAAGCTCTGGAGGTGCTTGCGGACGGAACTGCTAATTGATGCTTTGTTTCTTCCCCTTTGCCAGCTGGCATACTAGGCGGAAGCGATTGGGTAGAAAAACAGAGGTGCTCGCTCCTAGTAGTAGAGGTTGCGATGCTTAAAACCAACAAACACTGGAATGCCGATACAAGTAAGTAATCGAGTTTATAATTCGATTGAGATTGAGGAGGATTTAAATAATTGTGCTTAAAATCAAAATTTATTTGATTTGATCAATTTAATTAATAAATTTATTTGATTTGGTAACTTTAAAAAAATACAATTATTTATTAAACGAGGGAATTAATAATAAAGAATTTCGATGCTTGGTTTCTATAATTTGATTATTATAGTATTCTTTGAATACGGTAACGGATAAATTATTTTTACTTTTTGTGGTACCAATAAAATACCCATATTGTGGCTTAGTACACACCGCTGACAAATGTGGAACTTTGAGTTGATGTGTAGTGTTTTTGTTCACTTATAATAGATAAATAGTAATATTATTATATTAATTATAATTGTCGTGTTTTTATTTGTGCGTCTAGGAACAATAATAATTATATTTGACTGTGTGGAATTGCTTACAAACATGTAAACAGAAATGCAGTTCGGCAGCTGTTGGTTTTTACGTGTGTGTGTGTGTATGTATGTATATACGCAAATATGCCGGTTGGAATTGCAATTTATTATTATAATATTGCTGTGTTGTTTATTTTAATGAATTTTGGATTGTGCACTAAAAAATATTATTTGTGGACACACATAGAACATATGATTTGTGGATTTATTTATCGGATGTATGTACTATGTGGTTGCACAAATATATTCGTTTGCACTATGCAATAAATTATAAGTTAAGAAACTGAATTGGAGTTTGTGTTTATTTTTATTAAATAATACAAGGTGTTAAATATAGTGTGTATTCAAAATGCATATGAACAATTATATTCGGATTGAATATATGTATGTATGTATGTACAATACGTGCTGGTGAACCTGTTTGTGTGTCGGACCAAGAACATGAATTACCAATATTAATTAGAAAACAATATTGTGAAGCAACTTGTCGGATTAAATGCGTACACGTAATTAATTTTTTTTTTTATAGTTAGTAAAGTGCGCGTGTACACAAAAAAATGTTGAAGTGGATTTATTTTGTAGTTGTAAGTAACTACCACAAAATTTAACTAAACTGTTTTTAGTTTGCATCGGATAATTTATATATATATATATATAATTGGATTTTTCTTTATTTACTGTGAGTTTGAATCTTATAAAAACCGCGCACAGCTCTAACGGTTAAATTGAATTAAAGATAAGGCGATATTTCACGACGAGTTCATTTATTGAAAACAACTTAAGACTAACAGATAAGTGTGCATTGGGTTATAACGAAAGCTAATTTCGGGCATTTAAATGTTTACAATATTATAAAGGCTGGGAACGAAGTTACTCAGCGTTGGCTGGGAACGCAAATCTGCTGACAGTGAGTTATTTCGATCAATGCTGATCAATGGGGGAGAACCCCGGATTAGCTGCTCTTTGTTTACAAGTGCAGCCTGTGAAAGTTTACATTATTGGAATGGGAAATTTGTTGTCTAGACTTATGTAAAACGTGGACATAGAATATATTATGAATAACGTAGACATAGAATAGTGGCATATGTATATATATATATATATGTATGTGTATATACATTCAGAAAATTGCCCTTCACTTTTCTTCAGGAAAAAGTATTGCGGAAAAATATGGCGGATATTGCCGAATATATATATGGAAAAGAAATTTTGTATTTACTTATCCTTGTGTAGGGGCGAACGGTTGATATAAATCCGGCTCGAAGAACCAATGTTTGTGGGGGAGGCGTCAGATAAATAACTTCTTGAGAAATCCAATGGTTTTTACTAATGGCACTTTATTCGAATTTTTTCGGCTGCATATAAGGAGAGTGCTGAGCATATTTGGGATCCTGTTGGAGCCTCTCTCATTGAGTGAGTCTCTCTCACTGAGTGACTCTCTCTCACTAAGGCTCAGTCAATGCCTTAGTCAATGGCTCAAGACATCTTTATAAACAAAAATGTTTCTTATACAACAACTTAATTTCTGACCGATCGTTCCTATGCCCGCTATATGATATAGTTTCCGATCTTAGTAGGATTTTGCTTATATGTGAGGAGCCTAGTAAAACTAATAAATGTCAAGTTTGGCCAAGATATCTTGATAAACAAATATGTATCTCATACAACAACTTAATTTTAGGCCGGTCGTTCTTAAGGCAGCTAAATGTTATAGTGATCCGATCGTAATAGGATTTAGTATATATATGAGGACCATAGAAATACTAATAAATGCCGAGTTTGGTCAAGATATCTTGATAAACAAAAATGTTTTTCATACGACAACCTAATTTTCGACCGATCGTTCCTATGGCAGCGATTTGACATAGCGATCCCATCATAATAGGATTTTGCATCTATACGAGGAGCACAGAAAAACTAATAAATGCCGAGTTTGGTCAAGATATCTTGATACACAAAAATGTTTTTCAAGCAACAACTTAACTTTCGATCGATCGTTCCTATGGTAGCTATCTGAAATAGTAGTCCGATCTTAATAGCATTCTGCATTTACATGAGGAGCATAGTAAAGCTAATAAATGCCTAGTTTGGTCAATATATCTTGTTAAACAAAAATGTTTTTCAAGCAACAATTTAACTTTCGATCGATCGTTCCTATGGTAGCTATATGATATAGTGTTCAATCCCAGTAAGTTTTTGCTTATATATGAGGAGTCTAATAAAACTAATAAATGCCGAGTTTGGTCAAGATATCTTGATAAACAAAAATGTTTTTCATACGACTACCTAATTTTCGACCGATCGTTCCTGTGGTAGCTATTTGATCTAGTGGTCCGATCTTAATAGGATTTTGCATACATACCAGGAGCATTGTAAAACTAATAAATGTCGTAATTGGTCAAGATGTCGTTTACAAGAAAAAATTTTCCATACAACAACTTAATTTTCGACCGATCGTTCCAGTGGTAGCTATATGATATAGTGGCCCGATCTTAATAGGATTTTGCATATATATGATGAGCACAGAAGAACTAATAAATGCCGAGCTCGGTCAAGATATATTGATAAACAAATATGTTTTTCAAACAACAACTTAATTTTTGACCGATCATGCCTTTGGCAGCTATCTGACATAGTGGTCTTACTAGGATTTTGAATATAAATGAGGAGCATAGTAAAACCTTTCAATGTCGAGTTTGGTTAAGATATTTAATAAACAAAAATGTTTTTCAAACAACAACTTAATTTTTGACCGAACGTTCCTATGGCAGCTATCTGATAAAGTGGTACGATCTTAATAGGACTTTGCTTTTATATGAGGGGTATAGTAAATCTAATAAATGCCGAGTGTTGTTAAGATATCTTGATAAACAAAAATGTTTTTCAAACAACAACTTAATTTTCGACCGATTGTTCCTATGGCAGCTATATGATAAAGTGGTACGATCTTAATAGGACTTTGCTTTTATATGAGGGGTATAGTAAATCTAATAAATGCCGAGTTTTGTTAAGATATCTTGATAAACAAAAATGTTTTTCAAACAACAACTTAATTTTCGACCGATTGTTCCTATGGCAGCTATCTGAAATAGTAGTCCGATCTTAATAGCATTCTGCATTTACATGAGGAGCATAGTAAAGCTAATAAATGCCTAGTTTGGTCAATATATCTTGTTAAACAAAAATGTTTTTCAAGCAACAACTTAACCTTCGATCGATCGTTCCTATGGTAGCTATATGATATAGTGTTCAATCCCAGTAAGTTTTTGCTTATATATGAGGAGTCTAATAAAACTAATAAATGCCGAGTTTGGTCAATATATCTTGATATTCAAAAATGTTTTTCAAACGACAACTTAATTTTCGACCGATCGTTCCCATGGCAGCTATATGTTATAGTGGTCCGATCTTTATAGCATTTTGCAAATATATGAGGAGCATAAAAAACCTGATAAATGCCGAGTTTGGTCAATATATCTTTATAAACAAAAATGTTTTTTATAAACAACAACTTAATTTTTGACCGCTCATGCCTTTGGCAGCTATCTGACATAGTGGTCTTACTAGGATTTTGAATATAAATGAGGAGCATAGTAAAACCTTTCAATGTCGAGTTTGGTTAAGATATTTAATAAACAAAAATGTTTTTCAAACAACAACTTAATTTTTGACCGAACGTTCCTATGGCAGCTATCTGATATAGTGGTCTGATCTTAATAGGCTTCTGCATATATATCAGGACCATAGTATAACTAATAAATGCGAGTTTGATCAAGATATCGTGAAAAAAACAAAAAAAATGTTTGAACAACAACTTAATTTTCGACCGATTGTTCTTATGGAAGCTATATGATATATTGTTCCGATCTTAATAGGATTTTGCATATATATGAGGAGCATAGTTGAACTACAAAAATTCAGAGTTTGGCCAAGATATCTTCATAGACAATAATGTTTTTCGTACAAAAACTTAATTTTTGACCGAACGTTCCTATGGCCGCTATATGATATAGTGGTCTTATTACGATTTTGCATATACATATATGAGGAGCATAGTAGAACTACAAAATTTCGTATTTGGTCAAGATAGCGTGAAAAAATAAAAAAAATTTCCATACTACAACTTAATTTTTGACCGATCGTTCCTATGGCAGTTATATGATATTGAGGTCCAATGTTGTTAGGATTTTGCATATATATGAGGAGCATAGAAAAACTAATAAATGCCGTGATTGTCAAGACATCTTGCAAAACAAAAGTGATTTTCATACACCAACTCTTGATAAACAAAAATATGGTCCGATCTTAAAAGGATATGAGGACCATAGAAAAACTAATAAATGCCGAGTTTGGTCAAGATATCTTGATAAATAAAAATATTTTTCATAAAACTTAATTCTTATGGCCTCTATATGATATAGTGGTCCGATCTTAAAAGGATTTTACGTATTTATGAGGATCATATTTGAACTACAAAAATTCAGAGTTTGGCCAAGATATCTTCATAAGCAATAATGTTTTTCGTACAACAACTTAATATTCGACCGATCGTTCCTATGGCCTCTATATGATATAGTGGTCCGATCTTAATAGGATTTTGTATATATGTGAGCAGCATAGTAAAACTAATAAATGCCGAGTTTGGTCAAGATATGTTAATAAACAAAAATGTCTTTCAAACAACAACTTAATTTTTGACCGATCATGCCTTTGGCAGCTATCTGACATAGTGGTCTTACTAGGATTTTGCATATATATGAGGAGCATAGTAAAACCTTTAAATGTCGAGTTTGGTCAAGATATCTTGATAAACAAAAATGTTTTTCAAATAACAACTTAATTTTTGACCGAACGTTCCTATGGCCGCTATATGATATAGTGGTCTTATTACGATTTTGCATATATATGAGGAGCATAGTTATACTAATAAATGCCGAGTTAGGTCAAGATATCTTTATAAACAAATATGTTTTTCAAACAACAACTTAATTTTTGACCGATCATGCCTTTGGCAGCTATCTGACATAGTGGTCTTACTAGGATTTTGCATATATGAGGAGCATAGTAAGAAAAAAACAATAAAAATTTTCAAATAACATTTTAATTTTCGACCGATTGTTCTTATGGAAGCTATATGATATATTGTTCCGATCTGAATAGGATTTTGCATATATATGAGGATCATAGTTGAACTACAAAAATTCAGAGTTTGGCCAAGATATCTTCATAGACAATAATGTTTTTCGTACAACAACTTAATATTCGCCCGGTGGTCCGATCCTAATAGTATTTTGAATACATGTGTAAATCTAAAACATAGTAAAACTTATAAATGCCGAGTTTGGTCAAGATATCTTGATAAACAAAAATGTATTTCAAACAACAGCTTAATTTTCGACCGATCGTTTCAATAGCAGCTATCTGATGTGGTGGTCCGCTCTTAATAATATCTTGCGTATATATGAGGAGCAAAGTTGAATTACACAAAATTCAGAACTTGGTCAAGATATCTTGATAAACAAAAATGTTTTTCATACAACAACTTAATAGTCGGCCGATCGTTCCTATGGCAGCTATTTGATATTGTGGTCCGATGTTAATAGGATTTTGTATATATATGAGCAGCGTAGTAAAACTAATAAATGCCGAGTTTGGGCAAGATATCTTGATAAACAAAAATGTTTTTCATACAAAAACTTAATTTTTGACCGAACGTCAAATTTGAACTACAAAAATTCAGAGTTTGGCCAAGATATCTTCATAAACAATAATGTTTTTCGTACAACAACTTAATATTCGACCGATCGTTCCTATGGCCTCTATATGATATAGTGGTCCGATCTTAATAGGATTTTGTATATATGTGAGCAGCATAGTAAAACTAATAAATGCCGAGTTTGGTCAAGATATGTTAATAAACAAAAATGTCTTTCAAACAACAACTTAATTTTTGACCGATCATGCCTTTGGCAGCTATCTGACATAGTGGTCTTACTAGGATTTTGCATATATATGAGGAGCATAGTAAAACCTTTAAATGTCGAGTTTTGTCAAGATATCTTGGCAGCTATCTGACATAGTATAGTATAGTATAGTAGTATTGCATATATATGAGGAGCATAGTAAAACCTTTAAATGTCGAGTTTGGTCAAGATATCTTAATAAACAAAAATGTTTTTCAAACAGCAAATTAATTTTTGAACGAACGTCTTATTACGATTTTGCATATATATGAGGAGCATAGTTATACTAATAAATGCCGAGTTAGGTCAAGATATCTTCAAAAAACTTAATTTTTGACCGAACGTTCCTATGGCAGCTACCTGATATAGTGGTCCGATCTTAATAGGATTTTGCATATAAATGAGGCGCATAGTAAAACTAATAATCTAAATATTTTAAAAAGTTTAAAAAGTCTGGTTCGTGTACAGACTTGGCTAAATATTCCATAGCCAAGTCGAACTTCTTTCTTCTGAATTCTCAATGCTATGAGAATTATCTAACTCGTTGTAAAAGGCAATTTGCCCAATCCATCCGAGACAGTTTTACAATTTTGTAAACTTGAAGCGTAAATCTTCAAGTTTGCCAACTTCTTTTTCTTTCGGGATGGATAAAGCTAGTAATGACTCTGATTCTGCTAACCTCTTTGCTAATTTTTTCCAATCAACTTACTCCTCAGTCTGTCCTAATAATAGTTCTTACCCTTATAATATTTCTTCCTCTAGTTCTATACCTCCTCCTATTATTTCACACTCCTCTCCTTTCAGCTATATACTCTTTCAAATCTTCTTACTCTCCTGGGCCTGACAATATTCGTAGTTGCCTACTCAAGGAGTGTAGTTCTTCCCTTCTTTATCCATTGCAAAAGCTTTTTAATCTATCTCTTGAAAATTCTGTCTTTCCATCTATTTGGAAAGAATCTTATATCATTCCTCTCCACAAGAAAGGTGGAAAGTCTGATATACAAAATTACAGGGGCATTGCCAAACTGTCCGCTATTCCTAAATTATTTGAAAAAATAATCACTTCGAATTTGCAAAATTTCTGCAAATCAGTTGTTTCCCCAGTTCAACATGGATTCGTAAAGAATCGGTCAACTACGACCAATCTGCTTGAGTTTACTTCCTTGGTAAATGAGCTTTTCTTTCGAAAATGCAAACTGATGTCATTTATACTGACTTCAGTAAAGCGTTTGACTCTGTGCACCACGACATTTTACTTGTTAAACTTGACCGAATAGGTTTCCCTCCGTCTCTTTTGCTTTGGATTAGCTCTTATTTAAAAGGAAGGACCCAAAGAGTAATGCTGAGGCTGACTACCTCTAAACAGGATCACGTTACTTCTGGTGTTCCTCAAGGTAGTCATCTTGGACCTTTACTCTTTACTCTTTTTATAAATGATCTCCCCTCTGTTATATCACATGCCCGTGTACTCATGTATGCGGATGATGTGAAACTTATTCTATCATACACTAATCCCCTACATCATTCTCGTCTACAAGACGATTTGAACGCTATGCAACTTTGGTGCTCGGTCAATCAATTGCATCTGAATTGTTCAAAGTGTATGTTTATGACATTTTATCGTACTACACCTTATCTTGTCAGTTATACAATCGACAATACCCCTTTGCAACATATACTAACAGTTAAGGATCTAGGCGTTCTTTTTGATTCTAAACTCTGTTTCAATCTTCACATAGATACCATCGTTAATGAGGCAAAAGGTGTACTTGGATTCATTAAACGATGGTCTAAAGAGTTTAACGATCCTTTTATAACGAAACTTCTGTACATCTCTCTTGTTCGCCCTATCCTTGAATACTGCTCTTGCATCTGGTCTCCGCAGTATAACAATAGCCAGGATCGTATTGAATCTGTTCAGAAGCATTTTCTGCTTTTTGCCTTACGAGGCTTAAATTGGGACCCTAATCTTCGGTTGCCATCCTACTCCAGCAGGCTGCTTCTTCTTAACCTTCCGTCGTTAACCAACCGTAGGACAATTCTTGGTGTTGTCCTTCTACATAAGTTGATTATTGGCGATATAGATTCTCCTTTTCTGCTAGGGCGTCTTCAATTCTCTGTTCCGTCTAGACCAACCAGAAATTACCGCCCCTTATTCCTGTCTACGTGCACAACAGACTACGCTATGCACAATCCTTTTCGCGTGCTATGTAAAAATTATAATAGTTTATATCACGTTTTCTCTATAGAACCCCTAATAAAATCATTGTTTTCAGGATACCTTCGGGAAGTCACTGACCATTCCCAGCTATGAGCAGGGACATAGCTTGCCGGACAGGCTGTAAATTTTCCCCCACCGGGTCGGGGATTTCCCATTACTTTTCTCTCTGTCCTATCTACTTAACACTCTATATATCTAGCTTACATTTCAATACTTTATTAACAATCTTCTTACTTTAATTTTTCTTATTTAGTGTATTTTATTAATAAATATAGCAAACTAACACTATTATTAATTTTACTTAAGAACACTTTTTTCCTACTTACACCCTTCTGTTTAGAGGTAGGCTCTAATAGCGTCACTGACAAATTTAGCTGTGAAAAGGGGCACAGCTGGCCGGACTAGCAACTAAAACACCTCCATCGGACGGTGATGCTATTTAGAGAACTGTGTTATCTAACTAGACTTTTAGCATATAATTCCATTCTGTATTGTAATCTACTGAATTATGAGGAAGACACTCGTTTTGTCGACCATTAATAAATAAATAAAAACTAAAATAAAAAATTCGACCGATCGTTCCTATGGCACCTATATGATATAGTGGTCTGATCTTAATAGGATTCTGTATATATATGAGGAGCATAGTAAAACTAAAAAATGCCGAGTTTGATCAAGATTTCGTGAAAAAAACAAAAAAAATTTTCAAACAACAATTTAATTTTCGACCGATTGTTCTTATGGTAGCTATATGATATATTGTTCCGATTTCCATACTACAACTTAATTTTCGACTGATCGTTCCTATGGCAGCTATATGATATTGTGGTCCAATGTTGTTAGGATTTTGCATATATATGAGGAGCATAGAAAAACTAATAAATGCCGAGATTGGTCAAGACATCTTGCTAAACAAAAATGATTTTCATACACCATCTCATGATATCTTGATAAACAAAAATGTGGTCCGATCTTAAAAGGATATGAGGACCATAGAAAAACTAATAAATGCCGAGTTTGGTCAAGATATCTTGATAAATAAAAATATTTTTCATAAAACTTAATTTTTAACCGATCGTTCATATGGCCTCTATATGATATGGTGGTCCGATCTTAATAGGATTTTACGTATTTATGAGGATCATATTTGAACTACAAAAATTCAGAGTTTGGCCAAGATATCTTCATAAACAATACTGTGTTTCGTACAAAAACTTAATATTCGACCGATCGTTCCTATGGCCTCTATATGATATAGTGGTCCGATCTTAATAGGATTTTGTATATATATGAGGAGCATAGAAAAACTAATAACTACTACTAGCAATACATATCGGGTAGCAACGGTGACAGCGGTTGGCAGCCAATCTTCACAAAATAATTCGGGAAGTATTCACCGAGGCTCCTCGTGGTTGAGTTAGCATGGCAGGGCGGGATCCTCTTGCTCCCTAGCTCTTTCGGGTGGGGGGGTTCTTTTTGCCATGTCTCGACCTGCATACACAATTTTATTTTAGGATCTCTACAGAATCTAAATTGGAGACCGATACTCCGAAGAAACAAAATCTCAAACAGGCATAACTTAACGAGCACTTAAAGTGCCAATACAATGGTGATAGCTTTCATTAGGGCATATCTATTCCGAAGAGGCGAAGTCTTGGATGTAAGCTGACTCTCGCGTTCGATACCCTCCCAGCCATGATCTTCAGCGTTTAAGGTTTTGAAGATCCCAAAAAAAACATTCTTCTACGACATTATATCACCATGTCACCAGGAAAGAAAACTTAGCAATTCATATTCAAAATCCGTAATTAATATTTATTCTAAACAAAAGCATTATTCAATGAAATTTAATCCTTCCGTTAGATAATCTGCATCTTAGTACAAGTGGCATTAATGATTCAACAATAATTCAGTAACTAAAACTAGTCAGTTAATATTTTTACAATGGCTCAAAAATTCTTCAAAAATAATTCATTTTATAAACTATTCAGTTAATATTTTTTTTTCTTATTGAGCAAAATAAAAAAAAGAAAATCTCAAAATTTCGCTAAAGTGCATTTAATAATTATAGAATAAGACTAGGCAATGAAAAAAAAAAAATGACATTGTAGTTGATGGTTAATTGTATGGTCGAAAAAAAATATGGGCAACAGAAGGTTAAGCTCGAAGCGCATGGGCAAATCGGAGCGCAGCGCAACCAGCTGATCAGTGAATACGATTATATTTGTGTACATATATTTGATTCTGTTAAAAATCTTTTCTTTTATGTTGCTTCTGGTTCAGCTAATATTTGAGCGGGGTGTAGGTAGAATCAAAGATGATAAGCATTTACCAGACTGACACGGTCATAAACATATTGATCGGAGCTAAAGCGTAATGTGAAACAGAAAGTCGAAAAAAAACTCAGCAGGTGCGCATGTCAGCTTGGCTGTGCTTATCTGTGCCAAAATAAGAAAATATAATCAAAACAAAAGGTACAGACTTACATGTATTCCTCGATGAAAGGCCTTCCAGCGGAGAGTTTGCAGCAAATTTTATTTTTTTCTTTCATTTGTTTTCTTTTGTCTTCTGTGGGGCTTTAAATTGTTTTGATTATTTATTATGGCACAGGAGGGTTTTTAAATGGTGAGTACTTAGAAGATACTCTCCGAAACTAAGTGGGAAAAATTCAAAAAAATATAAAAAATTCAGAAATGACTTTGGACTCTACCCCAACAAGAAGGGGGATAGATCTATACTATTAATTCTTTCTACATATATAAAGATATATATATAGATGTACATTTTTTTTCTTTTTCACTGCACTTGCACGAGGTTTTTAGACGGCTCTAATAAATGCACTTTGCACAAACTTTTGGAAGTCTCTCACAAGATATAATTAACTAATTTTTTTTTTTTTTTTTTTTTTACTAAAAACATTTAATAGCAATTTTCATGCATCTGCACGCTCCGGCCAACTTAATGGGCGATGTCATCTGGGCTTCTGATCAGTGGCGCGTCAATGGAGCCCAAAAGGCTACTCCCTCTTCCGGATTCCAGACTGTGGAAACGGCGCCTGCCCGTTCTTGCTGGCATGAGCAAGGGAATGGCAGCTAATCCGCAGTTGAGGCTGACGTCTATTTACTGGGGGCAGAAATGACATTGCCGTCCCAAGAAATTACAGTGCCGTCCAATGGGCACACGTGGCGGTTGCCTCAAAATATGTGGGTTTTTTATGTCAGAGACGGCGGCGGCAAGATTGATTCCTCCAAAAATTACTTTCGGCAGGCAGACAAGAACTGGTTAAAACAGTGACCAGATCTTGGCACAAAGAAATATATGCCGGTGAGGTGCTGGTGGCCGGCTGGCGTAGCGAAAGGTTTATCATCAAACGAACAAAAGAATTGATATTTCGCCCCTCGGCCACTTTTAGGGTTTTCCTTCTTATACCCTTGCAGAGGGTATTATAATTTTGTCGTGAAATGTGTAACGCATAGAAGGAGACATCTCCGACCCCATAAGGTATATATATTCTTGATCAGCATCAACAGCCGAGTCGATATAGCCATGTCCGTCTGTCCGTCTGTCTGTTTCTATGCGAACTAGTCCCTCAGTTTTAAAGCTATCTTAATGAAACTTTGCAGAAGCCCCTATTTCTGCTGCACGCAGCACATATGTCAAAACCATGCTGGATCGGACCACTATATCATATAGCTGCCATAGGAACGATCGGTCGAAAATTAAGTTTTTGTATGAAAAAACCTTTTGTTTATCAAGATATCTTGACCAAACTCGACATTTATTAGTTTTACTATGCTCCTCATATATATGCAAAATTCTATTAAGATCGGACCACTATATCATATAGCCGCCATAGGAACGATCGGTCGAAAATTAAGTTTTTGTATGAAAAAAAATTTTGTTTGTCAAGATATCTTGACCAAACTCGGCATTTATTAGTTTTACTAAGCTCCTCATATATATGCAAAATCCTATTAAGATCGGACCACTATATCATATAGCTGCCATAGGAACGATCGGTCGAAAATTAAGTTTTTGTATGAAAAAACATTTTGTTTGTAAAATATCTTGACCAAACTCGACATTTATTAGTTTTACTATGCTCCTCATATATATGCAAAATTCTATTAAGATCGGACCACTATATCATATAGCCGCCATAGGAACGATCGGTCGAAAATTAAGTTTTTGTATGAAAAAACATTTTGTTTGTCAAGATATCTTGACCAAACTCGGCATTTATTATTTTTACTAAGCTCCTCATATATATGGAAAATCCTATTAAGATCGGACCACTATATCATATAGCTGCCATAGGAACGATCGGTCGAAAATTAAGTTTTTGTATGAAAAAACATTTTGTTTGTCAAGATATCTTGACCAAACTCGGCATTTATTAGTTTTACTAAGCTCCTCATATATATGCAAAATCCTATTAAGATCGGACCACTATATCATATAGCTGCCATAGGAACGATCGGTCGAAAATTAAGTTTTTGTATGAAAAAACCTTTTGTTTATCAAGATATCTTGACCAAACTCGACATTTATTAGTTTTACTATGCTCCTCATATATATGCAAAATTCTATTAAGATCGGACTACTATGTCAAATAGCCGCCATAGGAACGATCGGTCGAAAATTAAGTTTTTGTATGAAAAAACATTTTGTTTGTCAAGATATCTTGACCAAACTCGGCATTTATTAGTTTTACTAAGCTCCTCATATATATGCTAAATCCTATTAAGATCGGACCACTATATCATATAGCTGCCATAGGAACGATCGATTGAAAATTAAGTTTTTTGTATGAAAAAACATTTTGTTTTTCAAGATATCTTAACCAAACTCGGCATTTATTAGTTTTACTATGCTCCTCATATATATGCAAAATCCTATTAAGATCGGACCACTATATCATATTATTAAGTTTTTTGTATGGAGAATTTTTTGTTTTTCATGATTTTTGCGATTAAACACGGCATTTAAAGATTTCACTATGCTTCCTTCATTTTTGCTAAATCTTATTTACATCGGTTTTTGATTAAAAGTCTTTTTTTTTGTTTATCAATATACCTTGACCAAACTCGGCCTTAACCATTTTCTCGGCATTAAAAGGTTGGGTCTGCAAAGGGTATTAGATCTTCGGCATGCCGAAGATAGCCCTTCTTTCTCGTTTTTTATATTTTTGTTTTTGGTTCAATTTAGTTGGAATTTAAATTCAACGAATTAAACGACTGATGCTTTTAGTTTAATTTTTTTGGGTGGGGCTATGTCCAAACCGCCGTAGCCAGACCTTCGATGGTAAAGAAATTTTTGAAAAAAAGAAGGGTTATATCCGGGACCTACAGGCTTATATAGGGTCTCAGAGCTTTTTTCTTTCGCGGATTAGATTGAAGATAGCTGCGCTGCCAACGTGCACGCAGTCGGTTTATAGCAGCGGCAGAATCATTCGCAGCTGACCGTGACAGACAAAAGCTGATCGCTGTAGCGTCGTTACACAAACGCAAGCTGTTAGGATCGCTTACGCGGTTTAATTTAAATAGGAAAATTGCGACCATTACAATGAGGACCATAGTATAACTAATAAATGCCGAGTTTAATCAAGATATCGTGAAAAAAACAAAAATTTTTGCACATATATGAGAAGCATAGTTAAACTAATAAATGCCGAGTTTGGTAAATATATTTTGATAAACAAAAATGTTTTTCAAACAACAACTTAATATTCAACCGATCGTTCCTATGGCACCTATATGATATAGTGGTTTGATCTTAATAGGATCTTGTATATATATGAGGAGCATAGTTGAACTACAAAAATTCAGAGCTTGGCCAAGATTTCTTCATAGACAATAATTTTTTTCGTACAACAACTTAATTTTCGACCGATCGTTCCTATGGCAGCTATATGATATAGTGGTCCGATCTTAATAATATCTTGCGTATATATGAGGAGCAAAGTTGAATAACACAAAATTCAGAACTTGGTCAAGATATCTTGATAAACAAAAATGTTTTTCATACAACAACTTAATAGTCGGCCGATCGTTCCTATGGCAGCTATATGTTATAGTGGTCGGATCTCTATAGGATTTTGCATATATATATGAGGACCGTAGTAGAACTAATAAATGCCGAGTTTGGTCAACATATCTTGATATTCAAAAATGTTTTTCATACAACAACTTAATTTTCGACCGATCGTTCCCATGGCAGCTATATGTTATAGTGGTTCGATCTTTATAGCATTTTGCATATATATGAGGAGCATAGTAAAACTAAAAAATTCCGAGTTTGATCAAGATATCGTGAAAAAAAAAAAAACAATTTTCAAACAACAACTTAATTTTCGACCGATTGTTCTTATGGAAGCTATATGATATATTGTTCCAATCTTAATAGGATTTTGCATATCTTGATAAACAAAAATGTTTTTCATATGACAACTTAATTTTTGACTGATCGTTCCAATGGCCGCTGTATGATATAGTGGTCCGATCTTAGTAGGATTTTGCATATATATGAGGAGCATAGTTAACAGTCCGATCTTAATAGGACTTGGCATTTATATGAGGAGCATAGTAAAACTAATAAATGCCGAGTTTGGATATGATATCTTGATAAACATAAATATTTCTCAAACAATAACTTAATTATAGACCGATTGTTGCTATGGCAGCTATCAGATATAGTAGTTCGATCTTAATAGAATTTTGCATTTATATGAGGAGCATAGTAAAACTAATAAATGCCGAGTTTGGTAAATATATTTTGATAAACAAAAATGTTTTTCAAACAACAACTTAATATTCAACCGATCGTTCCTATGGCACCTATATGATATAGTGGTTTGATCTTAATAGGATCTTGTATATATATGAGGAGCATAGTTGAACTACAAAAATTCAGAGTTTGGCCAAGATATCTTCATAGACAATAATGTTTTTCGTACAACAACTTAATATTCGACCGGTGGTCCGATCCTAATAGTGGTCCGATCCTAATAGGATTTTGAATATATGTGTAAAACTGAAACATAGTAAAACTTATAAATGCCGAGTTTGGTCAAGATATCTTGATAAACAAAAATGTCTTTCATACAACAGCTTAATTTTCGACCGATCGTTTTAATAGCAGCTATCTGATATGGTGGTCCGATTTTAATAGGATTTTGTATATATATGAGGAGCGTAGTAAAACTAATAAATGCCGAGTTTGGGCAAGATATCATGATAAACAAAAATGTTTTGTATACAAAAACTTAATTTTTGACCGAACGTTCCTATGGCCGCTATATGATATAGTGGTCTTATTACGATTTTGCATATATATGAGGAGCATAGTAGAACTAAAAAATTCCGTGTTTGGTCAAGATAGCGTGAAAAAATAAAAAAAATTTCCATACTACAACTTAATTTTCGACCGATCGTTCCTATGGCAGCTATATGATATTGTGGTCCAATGTTGTTAGGATTTTGCATATATATGAGGAGCATAGAAAAACTAATAAATGCCGAGATTGGTCATGACATCTTGCTAAACAAAAATGATTTACATACACCAACTCATGATATCTTTATAAACAAAAATGTGGTCCGATCTTAAAAGGATATGAGGACCATAGAAAAACTAATAAATGCCGAGTTTGGTCAAGATATCTTGTTAAATAAACATTTTTCATAAAACTTAATTTTTAACCGATCTTTCTTATGGCCTCTAAATGATATAGTGGTCCGATCTTAATAGGATTTTACGTATTTATGAGGATCATATTTGAACTACAAAAATTCAGAGTTTGGCCAAGATATCTTCATAAACAATAATGTTTTTCGTACAACAACTTAATATTCGACCGATCGTTCTGATGGCCTCTATATGTTATAGTGGTCCGATCTTTATAGCATTTTGCATATATATGAGGAGCATAGTAAAACTAATAAATGCCGAGTTTGGTCAAGATACGTTAATAAACAAAAATGTCTTTCAAACAACAACTTAATTTTTGACCGATCATGCCTTTGGCAGCTATCTGACATAGTGGTCTTACTAGGATTTTGCGTCTATATGAGGAGCATAGTAAAACCTTTAAATGTCGAGTTTGGTCAAGATATCTTAATAAACAAAAATTTTTTCAAACAACAACTTAATTTACGACCGAGCGTTCTTACTGCAGCTATCTGATATAGTGGTCCGATCTTAATAGGATTTTGCATATATATGAGAAGCATAGTTAAACTAATAAATGCTGAGTTTGGTCTGGTCTGTCTGATATAGTGGTCGGATCTTAATAGGATTTTGCATATATATGAGGACCATAGTACAACTAATAAATGCTGAGCTTGGTCAAGATATATTGATAAAAAAATGTCTTTCATACAACAACTTAATTTTTGACCGATCACTCCTATGGCAGCTATACGATATAGTGGTCCGATCTTTATAGCATTTTGCATATATATGAGGAGCATAGTAAAACTAATAAATGCCGAGTTTGGTCAAGATACGTTAATAAACAAAAATGTCTTTCAAACAACAACTTAATTTTCGACCGATCCCTCCTATGGCAGCTATACGATATAGTGGTCCGATCTTAAAAGGATTGTGTATATATATGAGGAGCATAGTAAAACTAAAAAATGCCGAGTTTGATCAAGATATCGTGAAAAAAACAAAAAAAAATTTTCAAGCAACAACTTAATTTTCGACCGATTGTTCTTATGGAACTATATGATATATTGTTCCGATCCTAATAGGATTTTGCATATATACGAGGAGCATAGTTGAACTACAAAAATTCAGAGTTTGGCCAAGATATCTTCATAGACAATAATGTTTTTCGTACAACAACTTAATATTCGACCGGTGGTCCGATCCTAATAGTGGACTGATCCTAATAGGATTTTGAATATATGTGTAAAACTAAAACATAGTTAAACTTATAAATGCCGATTTTGATCAAGATATCTTGATAAACAAATATGTCTTTCATACAACAGCTTAATTTTCGACCGATCGTTTCAATAGCAGCTATCTGATATGGTGGTCCGATCTTAATAATATCTTGCGTATATATGAGGAGAAAAGTTGAATTACACAAAATTCAGAACTTGGTCAAGATATCTTGGCCCACGAGCAGGCGGAGAGTGCGAGCGACACCCGTCGCCCAACTTAGCCATTGTACTAAATTTGGTTGATTAGTCACAAGTGAATAGCGTAATCAGAATAGGCTTAGTATAATGTGAGCTGCACTGTTAAGGCAGGGAATAACATAAACAACGAATAAGTAATAAGTTAGTCGAGGAAGTCGTCACCATGAATGCCGCCGAGGAAGCGACGGCATCGTCGTCGAAGTAAGGGGGGGGGTGTGAGGCGGCCACTAGGGTAGCCACCCCACAGTTCATAATTATATATATATATATTGTATCGTAATCCCTAAGCATTGTATAGTATATAAGCATTGTGTTAGTAGTAATTTAAGGGAAAGGAGCCAGGTTTGAATTTAACCGCCGGCCGCTGCAGCAACCGTGCGTTACTGATCGGCTGCCCAACACTGCCTGCGAGAGCGCAGCTTCGATTGGGCGGTGAAGAGCGAAAGCTGCGAAGCGAAGTTGCGAAAACTCGCGGCGAAGTTGAGCGGCCGAGGCAAGCGCACGGCTCGCTAGCGAGCGAGCCGGGACTTTTTTTTTTGGATATAACGATCATGGTAAGTAAAAAACGCGAAGTGCATAGCGGAGCGCTAGGGCTCCAAGACAGTGCGGCAGGGCCTTAGGCTAGGAAGTTCGTTAGGGTAGAGTATAATAAAATCTGTGAATAAAGTGAATGCAGTCGCAATAATTAACTGAAATGCAGACCTTCGTAATCTCGGGCGGGTATATTTGTGCTAAACATCGGAAATAGCCGATGTTCACCCTAACCTAGGGAGGCCAGTGTAGTTGGTTCGCGGCCAAGGCCCGGTAGTGTAGTTGGTGCGTGGCCAAGGCCCGGTAGTGTAGTTGGTGCGTGGCCAAGGCCCGATAGAGTAGTTGGTGCGTAGTCCAGGCCCGGTAGTGTAGTTGGTGCGTGGCCGAGACCCGATAGAGTAGTTGGTGCGTGGCCAAGGCCCGATAGTGTAGTTGGTACGTGGCCAAGGCCCGATAGCGTGGGTGGTACGAGGCTCCGGCCCGCTAGAATAGGTAGCACGAGGCTGCGGCCCGGTATGGTAGGTAGGATAGTGGTAGTGCGAGGTATGCATAGGTGGAAACATTCATTCCTCCCTCCTTTATCCCTCTGTCCCAGCGAACTTATAAATATCTTGTAACTCGCTGGACCTGGTAAGACTGAGATTCGTACCCCGGCCAGTAGCTCCTTTACAAAACCAATAAATGCCGAGTTTGGTCAAGATATCTTGATAAACAAAAATATTTTTCCTAAAAACTTAATTTTTAACCGATCGTTCCTATGGCCTCTATATGATATAGTGGTCCGATCTTAATAGGATTTTACGTATTTATGAGAATCATATGTGAACTACAAAAATTCAGAGTTTGGCCAAGATTTCTTCATAAACAATAATATTTTTCGTACAACAACTTAAGGTTCTACCGATCGTTCCTATGGCCTCTATATGATATAGTGGTCCAATCTTAATAGGATTGTGTACATATGTGAGCAGCATAGTTAAACTAATAAATGCCGAGTTTCGTCAAGATAGGTTAATAAACAAAAATGTCTTTCATACAACAACTTAATTTTTGACCGAACGTTCCTATGGCCGCTATATGATATAGTGGACTTTTTACGATTTTGCATATGTAAGAGGAGCATAGTTATACTAATAAATGCCGAGTTAGGTCAAGATATCTTCAAAAAACTTAATTTTTGACCGAACGTTCCTATGGCAGCTATATGATATAGTGCTCGATATATATAGATTTTGCATATATATGAGGAGCATAGAAAAACTAATAAATGCCGAATTTGGTCAAGATATCTTGATAAACAAATATGTTTTTCAAACAACAACCTAATTTTCGTCCGATCATTCCTATGGCAGCTATCTGATATAGTGGTCCGATCTTAATAGGCTTCTGCATATATATGAGGACCATAGTATAACTAAAAAATGCAGAGTTTGGTCAAGATATCTTGATAAACAAATATGTTTTTTATACATTTTAATTTTCGACCGATCGTTCCTATGGCAGCTATATGTTATAGTGGTCCGATCTTAATAGGATGTTGCGAATATATAAGGAGCATAGTAAAACTAATAAATGCCGAGTTTGGTCAAGATATTTTGATAAACAAAAATGTTTTCAAACAACAACTTAATTTTCTACCGATCGTTCTTACTGCAGCTATATGATATAGTGCTTCGATATATATAGGATTTTGCATTTAAATGAGGAGCATAGTAGAACTACAAAATTCCGTGTTTGGTCAAGATAGCGTAAAAAAATAAGAAAAATTTCCATACAACAACTTAAATTTCGACCGATCGTTCCTACGGTAGCTATATGATAAAGTGGACCGACCTTTATAAGATTTTGCATATATATGAGAAGCATCGAAAAACTAGTAAATGCCGAGATTGGTCAAGACATCTTGATAAACAAGAATGTTTTTCATACACCAACTCATGATATCTTGATAAACAAAAATGTGGTCCGATCTTAAAAGGATATGAGGACCATACAAAAACTAATAAATGCCGAGTTTGGTCCTGATATCTTGATAAACAAAAATGTCTTTCATACAACAGCTCAATTTTCGACCGATCGTTTCAATAACAGCTATCTGATATAGTGGTCCGTTCTTAATAGGATGTTGCGTATATATGAGGAGCATAGTAGATCTAATAAATACTGAGTTTGGTCAAGATATCTTGATAAACAAATATGTTTTTATTACAACAACTTAATTTTCGACCGATTATTCCTATGGCGGCTGTGTGATAGAGTGGTCCGTTCTTAATAGGATGTTGCGTATATATGAGGAGCATAGTAAAACTAAAAAATGCCGAGTTTGGTCAAGATATTTTGATAAATAAAAATGTTTTCAAACAACAACTTAATTTTCGACCGATCGTTCTTACTGCAGCTATATGATATAGTGCTCGATATATATAGATTTTGCATATATATGAGGAGCATAGAAAAACTAATAAATGCCGAATTTGGTCAAGATATCTTGATAAACAAATATGTTTTTCAAACAACAACCTAATTTTCGTCCGATCATTCCTATGGCAGCTATCTGATATAGTGGTCCGATCTTAATAGGCTTCTGCATATATATGAGGACCATAGTATAACTAAAAAATGCAGAGTTTGGTCAAGATATCTTGATAAACAAATATGTTTTTATCACAACAACTTAATTTTCGACCGATCATTCCTATGGCGGCTGTCTGATATAGTGGTCCGTTCTTAATAGGATGTTGCGTATATATGAGGAGCATAGTAAAACTAATAAATGCCGAGCTTGGTCAAGATATTTTGATAAACAAAAATGTTTTCAAACAACAACTTAATTTTCGACCGATCGTTCTTACTGCAGCTATATGATATAGTGCTTCGATATATATAGGATTTTGCATATATATGAGGAGCATAGAAAAACTAATAAATGCCGAACTTGGTCAAGATATCTTGATAAACAAATATGTTTTTCATACAACAACTTAATTTTCGACAGATCATTCCTATGGCGGCTATCTGATATAGTGGTCCGATCTTAATAGGATGTTGCGTATATATGAGAAGCATAGTAAAACTAATAAATGCCGAGTTTCGTCAAGATATTTTGATAAACAAAAATGTTTTCGAACAACAACTTAATTTGCGACCGATCGTTCTTACTGCAGCTATATGATATAGTGCTTCGATATATATAGGATTTTGCATTTATATGAGGAGCATAGTAGAACTACAAAATTCCGTGTTTGGTCAAGACAGCGTAAAAAAATAAGAAAAATTTCCATACAACAACTTAAATTTCGACCGATCGTTCCTATGGTAGCTATATTTTAAAGTGGACCGACCTTTATAAGATTTTGCATATATATGAGAAGCATCGAAAAAATAGTAAATGCCGAGATTGGTCAAGACATCTTGATAAACAAGAATGTTTTCCATACACCAACTCTTCATATCTTGATAAACAAATATGTTTTTCATACAACAACTTAATTTTCGACAGATCATTCCTATGGGGGCTGTCTGATATAGTGGTCCGATCTTAATAAGATGTTGCGTATATATGAGGAGCATAGTAGATCTAATAAATACTGAGTTTGGTCAAGATCTCTTGATAAACAAATATGTTTTTATTACAACAACGTAATTTTCGACCGATCATTCCTATGGCGGCTGTCTGATATAGTGGTCCGTTCTTAATAGGATGTTGCGTATATATGAGGAGCATAGTAAAACTAACAAATGCCGATTTTGGTCAAGATATTTTGATAAACAAATATGTTTTCAAACAACAACTTAATTTTCGACCGATCGATCTTACTGCAGCTATATGATATAGTGGTCCGATCTTAATAGGCTTCTGCATATATATGAGGACCATAGTATAACTAAACGAGAAAGAAGGGCTATCTTCGGCATGCCGAAGATCTAATACCCTTGCAGACCCAACCTTTTAATGCCGAGAAAATGGTTAAGGCCGAGTTTGGTCAAGGTATATTGATAAACAAAAAATATATTAATCAAAAACCGATGTAAATAAGATTTTGCAAAAATGAAGGGAGCATAGTGAAATCTTTAAATGCCGTGTTTAATCGAAAAATCATGAAAAACAAAAATTCTCCATACTAAATTAATTTTCGACCGATCGTTCCTATGGCAGCTATATGATATAGTGGTCCGATCTTAATAGGATTTTGCATATATATGAGGAGCATAGTTAAACTAATAAATGCCGAGTTTGGTCAAGATATCTTGAAAAACAAAATTTTTTTCATACAAGATTCTACTTTTCGACAAATCGTTCCTATGGCAGCTATATGATATAGTGGTCCGATCTTAATAGGATTTCGCCTATATATGAGGAGCATAGTAAAACTAATAAATGTCGAGTTTGGTCAAGATATCTTGATAAACAAAAGGTTTTTTCATACAAAAACTTAATTTTCGACCGATCGTTCCTATGGCAGCTATATGAAATAGTGGTCCGATCTTAATAGGATTTTGCATATATATGAGGAGCTTAGTAAAACTAATAAATGCCGAGTTTGGTCAAGATATCTTGACAAACAAAATGTTTTTTCATACAAAAACTTAATTTTCGACCGATCGTTCCTATGGCGGCTATATGATATAGTGGTCCGATCTTAATAGACTTTTGCATATATATGAGGAGCATAGTAAAACTAATAAATGTCGAGTTTGGTCAAGATATCTTGATAAACAAAAGGTTTTTTCATACAAAAACTTAATTTTCGACCGATCGTTCTAATGGCAGCTATATGATATAGTGGTCCGATCCAGCTGGTTTTGACATATGTGCTGCGTGCAACAGAAATAGGGACTTCTGCAAAGTTTCATTAAGATAGCTTTAAAACTGAGGGACTAGTTCGCATAGAAACAGACAGACGGACAGACGGACAGACGGTCAGACGGACAGACGGACAGACGGACATGGCTATATCGACTCGGCTGTTGATGCTGATCAAGAATATATATACTTTATGGGGTCGGAGATGTCTCCTTCTATGCGTTACACATTTCACGACAAAATTATAATACCCTCTGCAAGGGTATAAAAATGCAGAGTTTGGTCAAGATATCTTGATAAACAAATATGTTTTTATTACAACAACTTAATTTTCGACCGATCATTCCTATGGCGGCTGTCTGATATAGTGGTCCGTTCTTAATAGGATGTTGCGTATATATGAGGAGCATAGTAAAACTAAAAAATGCCGAGTTTGGTCAAGATATTTTGATAAACAAAAATGTTTTCAAACAACAACTTAATTTTCGACCGATCGTTCTTACTGCAGCTATATGATACAGTGCTTCGATATATATAGATTTTGCATATATATGAGGAGCATAGAAAAACTAATAAATGCAGAATTTGGTCAAGATATCTTGATAAACAAATATGTTTTTCAAACAACAACTTAATTTTCGACCGATCATTCCTATGGCAGCTATCTGATATAGTGGTCCGATCTTAATAGGGTTCTGCATATATATGAGGACCATAGTATAACTAAAAAATGCAGAGTTTGGTCAAGATATCTCGATAAACAAATATGTTTTTATTACAACAACTTAATTTTCGAACGATCATTCCTATGGCGGCTGTCTGATATAGTGGTCCGTTCTTAATAGGATGTTGCATATATATGAGGAGCATAGTAAACCTAATAAACGCTGAGTTTGGTCAAGATATCTTGATTAACAAAAATGTTTTTCAAACAACAACTTCATTTTCGACTGATCGTTCCTATGGCGGCTATATGATATAGTGCTTCGATATATATAGTATTTTGCATATATATGAGGAGCATAGAAAAACTAATAAATGCCGAACTTGGTCAAGATATCTTGATAAACAAATATGTTTTTCATACAACAACTTAATTTTCGACAGATCATTCCTATGGCGGCTATCTGATATAGTGGTCCGATCTTAATAGGATGTTGCGTATATATGAGAAGCATAGTAAAACTAATAAATGCCGAGTTTCGTCAAGATATTTTGATAAACAAAAATGTTTTCAAACAACAACTTAATTTGCGACCGATCGTTCTAACTGCAGCTATATGATATAGTGCTTCGATATATATAGGATTTTGCATTTATATGAGGAGCATAGTAGAACAACAAAATTCCGTATTTGGTCAAGACAGCGTAAAAAAATAAGAAAAATGTCCATACAACAACTTAAATTTCGACCGATCGTTCCTATGGTAGCTATATGATAAAGTGTACCGACCTTTATAAAATTTTGCATATATATGAGAAGCATCGAAAAACTAGTAAATGCCGAGATTGGTCAAGACATCTTGATAAACAAGAATGTTTTTCATACACCAACTCATGATATCGTGGTAAACAAAAATGTGGTCCGATCTTAAAAGGATATGAGGACCATACAAAAACTAATAAATGCCGAGTTTGGTCCAGATATCATGATAAACAAAAATGTCTTTCATACAACAGCTTAATTTTCGACCGATCGTTTCAATAGCAGCTATCTGATATAGTGGTCCGTTCTTAATAGGATGTTGCGTATATATGAGGAGCATAGTAAAACTAAAAAATGCCGAGTTTGGTCAAGATATCTTTATAAACAAATATGTTTTTCATACAACAACTTAATTTTCGACCGATCATTCCTATGGCGGCTATCTGATATAGTGGTCCGATCTTAATAGGATGTTGCGTATATATGAGAAGCATAGTAAAACTAATAAATGCCGAGTTTGGTCAAGATATTTTGATAAACAAATATGTTTTTCAAACAACAACTTAATTTTCGACCGATCATTCCTATGGCAGCTATCTGATATAGTGGTCCGATCTTAATAGGCTTCTGCATATATATGAGGACCATAGTATAACTAAAAAATGCAGAGTTTGGTCAAGATATCTTGATAAACAAATATGTTTTTATTACAACAACTTAATTTTCGACCGATCATTCCTATGGCGGCTGTCTGATATAGTGGTCCGTTCTTAATAGGATGTTGCGTATATATGAGGAGCATAGTAAAACTAATAAATGCCGAGCTTGGTCAAGATATTTTGATAATCAAAAATGTTTTCAAACAACAACTTAATTTTCGACCGATCGTTCTTACTGCAGCTATATGATATAGTGCTTCGATTTATATAGGATTTTGCATATATATGAGGAGCATAGAAAAACTAATAAATGCCGAACTTGGTCAAGATATCTTGATAAACAAATATGTTTTTCATACAACAACTTAATTTTCGACAGATCATTCCTATGGCGGCTATCTGATATAGTGGTCCGATCTTAATAGGATGTTGCGTATATATGAGAAGCATAGTAAAACTAATAAATGCCGAGTTTCGTCAAGATATTTTGATAAACAAAAATGTTTTCAAACAACAACTTAATTTGCGACCGATCGATCTTACTGCAGCTATATGATATAGTGCTTCGATTTATATAGGATTTTGCATATATATGAGGAGCATAGAAAAACTAATAAATGCCGAACTTGGTCAAGATATCTTGATAAACAAATATGTTTTTCATACAACAACTTAATTTTCGACCGATCATTCCTATGGCGGCTGTCTGATATAGTGGTCCGTTCTTAATAGGATGTTGCATATATATGAGGAGCATAGTTAAACTAATAAATGCCGAGTTTGGTCAAGATATCTTGAAAAACAAAAGGTTTTTTCATACAAGATCCTACTTTTCGACAAATCGTTCCTATGGCAGCTATATGATATAGTGGTCCGATCTTAATAGGATTTCGCCTATATATGAGGAGCATAGTAAAACTAATAAATGTCGAGTTTGGTCAAGATATCTTGATAAACAAAAGGTTTTTTCATACAAAAACTTAATTTTCGACCGATCGTTCCTATGGCAGCTATATGATATAGTGGTCCGATCTTAATAGGATTTTGCATATATATGAGGAGCATAGTTAAACTAATAAATGCCGAGTTTGGTCAAGATATCTTGAAAAACAAAATTTTTTTCATACAAGATTCTACTTTTCGACAAATCGTTCCTATGGCAGCTATATGATATAGTGGTCCGATCTTAATAGGATTTCGCCTATATATGAGGAGCATAGTAAAACTAATAAATGTCGAGTTTGGTCAAGATAGCTTGATAAACAAAAGGTTTTTTCATACAAGATCCTACTTTTCGACAAATCGTTCCTATGGCAGCTATATGATATAGTGGTCCGATCTTAATAGGATTTCGCCTATATATGAGGAGCATAGTAAAACTAATAAATGTCGAGTTTGGTCAAGATATCTTGATAAACAAAAGGTTTTTTCATACAAAAACTTAATTTTCGACCGATCGTTCCTATGGCAGCTATATGATATAGTGGTCCGATCTTAATAGGATTTTGCATATATATGAGGAGCTTAGTAAAACTAATAAATGCCGAGTTTGGTCAAGATATCTTGACAAACAAAATGTTTTTTCATACAAAAACTTAATTTTCGACCGATCGTTCCTATGGCGGCTATATGATATAGTGGTCCGATCTTAATAGACTTTTGCATATATATGAGGACCATAGTATAACTAAAAAATGCAGAGTTTGGTCAAGATATCTCGATAAACAAATATGTTTTTATTACAACAACTTAATTTTCGACCGATCATTCCTATGGCGGCTGTCTGATATAGTGGTCCGTCCTTAATAGGATGTTGCGTATATATGAGGAGCATAGTAAAACTAATAAATGCCGACCTTGGTCAAGATATTTTGATAAACAAAAATGTTTTCAAACAACAACTTAATTTGCGACCGATCGTTCTTACTGCAGCTATATGATATAGTGCTTCGATATATATAGATTTTGCATATATATGAGGAGCATAGAAAAACTAATAAATGTCGAATTTAGTCAAGATATCTTGATAAACAAATATGTTTTTATTACAGCAACTTAATTTTCGACCTATCATTCCTATGGCGGCTGACTGAAATAGTGGTCCGTTCTTAATAGGATGTTGCGTATATATGAGGAGCATAGTACAACTAAAAAATGCCGAGTTTGGTCAAGATATTTTGATAAACAAATATGTTTTCAAACAACAACTTAATTTTCGACCGATCGTTCGTACTGCAGCTATATGATATAGTGGTCCGATCTTAATAGGCTTCTGCATATATATGAGGACCATAGTATAACTAAAAAATGCAGAGTTTGGTCAAGATATCTTGATAAACAAATATGTTTTTATTACAACAACTTAATTTTCGACCGATCAATCCTATGGCGGCTGTCTGATATAGTGGTCCGTTCTTAATAGGATGTTGCGTATATATGAGGAGCATAGTAAAACTAAACGAGAAAGAAGGGCTATCTTCGGCATGCCGAAGATCTAATACCCTTGCAGACCCAACCTTTTAATGCCGAGAAAATGGTTAAGGCCGAGTTTGGTCAAGGTATATTGATAAACAAAAAATATATTAATCAAAAACCGATGTAAATAAGATTTTGCAAAAATGAAGGGAGCATAGTGAAATCTTTAAATGCCGTGTTTAATCGAAAAATCATGAAAAACAAAAATTCTCCATACTAAATTAATTTTCGACCGATCGTTCCTATGGCAGCTATATGATATAGTGGTCCGATCTTAATAGGATTTTGCATATATATGAGGAGCATAGTTAAACTAATAAATGCCGAGTTTGGTCAAGATATCTTGAAAAACAAAATTTTTTTCATACAAGATTCTACTTTTCGACAAATCGTTCCTATGGCAGCTATATGATATAGTGGTCCGATCTTAATAGGATTTCGCCTATATGAGGAGCATAGTAAAACTAATAAATGTCGAGTTTGGTCAAGATATCTTGATAAACAAAAGGTTTTTTCATACAAAAACTTAATTTTCGACCGATCGTTCCTATGGCAGCTATATGATATAGTGGTCCGATCTTAATAGGATTTTGCATATATATGAGGAGCTTAGTAAAACTAATAAATGCCGAGTTTGGTCAAGATATCTTGACAAACAAAATGTTTTTTCATACAAAAACTTAATTTTCGACCGATCGTTCCTATGGCGGCTATATGATATAGTGGTCCGATCTTAATAGACTTTTGCATATATATGAGGAGCATAGTAAAACTAATAAATGTCGAGTTTGGTCAAGATATCTTGATAAACAAAAGGTTTTTTCATACAAAAACTTAATTTTCGACCGATCGTTCCTATGGCAGCTATATGATATAGTGGTCCGATCCAGCTGGTTTTGACATATGTGCTGCGTGCAACAGAAATAGGGACTTCTGCAAAGTTTCATTAAGATAGCTTTAAACCTGAGGGACTAGTTCGCATAGAAACAGACAGACGGACAGACGGACAGACGGACAGACGGACATGGCTATATCGACTCGGCTGTTGATGCTGATCAAGAATATATATACTTTATGGGGTCGGAGATGTCTCCTTCTATGCGTTACACATTTCACGACAAAATTATAATACCCTCTGCAAGGGTATAAAAATGCCGAGTTAGGTCAAGATATTTTGATAAACAAAAATGTTTTCAAACAACAACTTAATTTTCGACCGATCGTTCTTACTGCGGCTATATGATATAGTGCTTCGATATATATAGATTTTGCATATATATGAGGAGCATAGAAAAACTAATAAATGCCGAATCTGGTCAAGATATCTTGATAAACAAATATGTTTTTCAAACAACAACTTAATTTTCGACCGATCATTCCTATGGCAGCTATCTGATATAGTGGTCCGATCTTAATAGGGTTCTGCATATATATGAGGACCATAGTATAACTAAAAAATGCAGAGTTTGGTCAAGATATCTTGATAAACAAATATGTTTTTATTACAACAACTTAATTTTCGACCGATCATTCCTATGGCGGCTGTCTGATATAGTGGTCCGTTCTTAATAGGATGTTGCGTATATATGAGGAGCATAGTAAAACTAATAAACGCAGAGTTTGGTCAAGATATCTTGATTAACAAAAATATTTTTCAACAACAACTTCATTTTCGACCGATCATTCCTATGGCGGCTATATGATATAGTGCTTCGATATATATAGGATTTTGCATATATATGAGGAGCATAGAAAAACTAATAAATGCCGAACTTGGTCAAGATATCTTGATAAACAAATATGTTTTTCAAACAACAACTTAATTTTCGACCGATCATTCCTATGGCAGTTATCTGATATAGTGGTCCGATCTTAATAGGCTTCTGCATATATATGAGGACCATAGTATAACTAAAAAATGCAGAGTTTGGTCAAGATATCTTGATAAACAAATATGTTTTTATTACAACAACTTAATTTTCGACCGATCATTCCTATGGCGGCTGTCTGATATAGTGGTCCGTTCTTAATAGGATGTTGCGTATATATGAGGAGCATAGTAAAACTAATAAACGCCGAGTTTGGTCAAGATATTTTGATAAACAAAAATGTTTTCAAACAGCAACTTAATATTCGACCGATCGTTCTTACTGCAGCTATATGCTATAGTGCTTCGATATATATAGGATTTTGCATATAAATGAGGAGCATAGAAAAACTAATAAATGCCGAACTTGGTCAAGATATCTTGATAAACAAATATGTTTTTCATACAACAACTTAATTTTCGACAGATCATTCCAATGGCGGCTATCTGATATAGTGGTCCGATCTTAATAGGATGTTGCGTATATATGAGAAGCATAGTAAAACTAATAAATGCCGAGTTTCGTCAAGATATTTTGATAAACAAAAATGTTTTTCAAAAAACAACTTTATTTTCGACCGATCGTTCTTACTGCAGCTATATGATATAGTGCTTGGATATATATAGGATTTTGCATATATATGAGGAGCATAGAAAAACTAATAAATGCCGAACTTGGTCAAGATATCTTGATAAACAAATATGTTTTTCATACAACAACTTAATTTTCGACAGATCATTCCTATGGCGGCTATCTGATATAGTGGTCCGATCTTAATAGGATGTTGCGTATATATGAGAAGCATAGTAAAACTAATAAATGCCGAGTTTCGTCAAGATATTTTGATAAACAAAAATGTTTTCAAACAACAACTTAATTTGCGACCGATCGTTCTTACTGCAGCTATATGATATAGTGCTTCGATATATATAGGATTTTGCATTTATATGAGGAGCATAGTAGAACTACAAAATTCCGTGTTTGGTCAAGATAGCGGGAAAAAATAAGAAAAATTTCCAGACAACAACTTAAATTTCGACCGATCGTTCCTATGGCAGCTATATGTTATAGTGGTCCGATCTTAATAGGATGTTGCGAATATATAAGGAGCATAGTAAAACTAATAAATGCCGAGTTTGGTCAAGATATTTTGATAAACAAAAATGTTTTCAAACAACAACTTAATTTTCGACCGATCTTTCTTACTGCAGCTATATGATATAGTGCTTCGATATATATAGGATTTTGCATTTAAATGAGGAGCATAGTAGAACTACAAAATTCCGTGTTTGGTCAAGATAGCGTAAAAAAATAAGAAAAATTTCCATACAACAACTTAAATTTCGACCGATCGTTCCTATGGTAGCTATATGATAAAGTGGACCGACCTTTATAAGATTTTGCATATATATGAGAAGCATCGAAAAACTAGTAAATGCCGAGATTGGTCAAGACATCTTGATAAACAAGAATGTTTTTCATACACCAACTCATGAGGACCATACAAAAACTAATAAATGCCGAGTTTGGTCCAGATATCTTGATAAACAAAAATGTCATTCATACAACAGCTTTATTTTCGACTGATCGTTTCAATAGCAGCTATCTGATATAGTGGTCCGTTCTTAATAGGATGTTGCGTATATATGAGGAGCATACTAAAACTAAAAAATGCCGAGTTTGGTCAAGATATTTTGATAAACAAAAATGTTTTCAAACAACAACTTAATTTTCGACCGATCGTTCTTACTGCAGCTATATGATATAGTGCTTCGATATATATAGATTTTGCATATATATGAGGAGCATAGAAAAACAAATAAATGCCGAATTTGGTCAAGATATCTTGATAAACAAATATGTTTTTCATACAACAACTTAATTTTCGACAGATCATTCCTATGGCGGCTGTCTGATATAGTGGTCCGATCTTAATAAGATGTTGCGTATATATGAGGAGCATAGTAGATCTAATAAGTACTGAGTTTGGTCAAGATATCTTGATAAACATATATGTTTTTATTACAACAACTTAATTTTCGACCGATTATTCCTATGGCGGCTGTCTGATATAGTGGTCCGTTCTTAATAGGATGTTGCGTATATATGAGGAGCATAGTAAAACTAAAAAATGCCGAGATTGGTCAAGATGTTTTGATAAACAAAAATGTTTTCAAACAACAACTTAATTTTCGACCGATCGTTCTTACTGCAGCTATATGATATAGTGCTTCGATATATATAGATTTTGCATATATATGAGGAGCATAGAAAAACTAATAAATGCCGAATTTGGTCAAGATATCTTGATAAACAAATATGTTTTTCAAACAACAACTTAATTTTCGACCGATCATTCCTATGGCAGCTATCTGATATAGTGGTCCGATCTTAATAGGCTTCTGCATATATATGAGGACCATAGTATAACTAAAAAATGCAGAGTTTGGTCAAGATATCATGATAAACAAATATGTTTTTATTACAACAACTTAATTTTCGACCGATCATTCCTATGGCGGCTGTCTGATATAGTGGTCCGTTCTTAATAGGATGTTGCGTATATATGAGGAGCATAGTAAAACTAATAAACGCAGAGTTTGGTCAAGATATCTTGATTAACAAAAATGTTTTTCAAACAACAACTTAATTTTCGACCGATCGTTCCTATGGCAGCTATATGTTATAGTGGTCTGATCTTAATAGGATTTTGTATATATATGAGGACCATAGTATAACTAACAAATGCAGAGTTTGGTCAAGATATCTTGATAAACAAATATGTTTTTATTACAACAACTTAATTTCCGACCGATCATTCCTATGGCGGCTGTCTGATATAGTGGTCCGATTTTAATAGGATGTTGTATGTATATGAGGAGCATTGTAAAACTAATAAATGCTGAGTTTGTTTAAGGTATCTTGATAAACAAAAATGTTTTTCAAACAACAACTTAATTTTCGACCGATCGTTCCTATGGCAGCTGTATGATATAGTGGTCCGATCTTAATAGGATATTGTATGTATATGAGGAGCATAGTAAAACTAATAAATGCTGAGTTTAGTCAAAACATCTTGATAAATAAATATGTTTTTCATACAACTTAATTTTTGAAAGATCGTTCCTATGGCAGCTGTATGATATAGTGGTCCGATTTTAATAGGATGTTGCGTATATATGAGGAGCATAGTAAAACTAATAAACGCAGAGTTTGCTCAAGATATCTTGATTAACAAAAATGTTTTTCAAACAAGAACTTCATTTTCGACCGATCGTTCCTATGGCAGCTGTATGATATAGTGGGCCGATCTTTATAGGATTGTGCATACATGTGAGAAGCATACTTACACTAATAAATTCCGAGTTTCATCAAGACATCTTGATAAACAAATTTGTTTTTCATACAACAACTTAATATTCGACTGATCGTTCCTATGGCCTCTATATGATATAGTGGTCCGATCTTAATAGGCTTCTGCATATATATGAGGACCATAGTATAACTAATAAATGCAGAGTTTAGTCAAGATATATTGATAAACCAAAAATGTTTTCTGTGGCAGCTATCTGATATAGTGGTCCGATCTTAATAGGATTCTGCATATATATGAGAAGCATAGTTAAACTAATAAATGCTGAGTTTGGTCAAGGTATCTTGATAAACAAAAATGTTTTTCAAACAACAACTTAATTTTCCACCGATCGTTCCTATGGCAGCTGTATGATATAGTGGTCCGATCTTAATAGGATATTGTATGTATATGAGGACCATAGTAAAACTAATAAATGCTGAGTTTGGTCAAGACATCTGTTCGGTCATATACCTCATATATACATTAGTCAGGGTATCAATAGCAATGTCAAAGCAGATTATGTTAATATTATGCTAATTCTCTTCTATTTGAATGTCATAAGCACTCATACACATGTACGAAGCCAATCAGTTCTGTAAGCATCATCATAGAAGTCAGTCGTGTTGCTCATCAATTTGTAAAACCTTTATTAAAACTTCATACCATCCACTCACGCCCACTTCAGATAAGATTCTTAAAAGGTCAAAAAAACGCTTTTGATCCAACATTTTGGCGCCCAACATTGGGGCTAGTGTGTGGAAATTGACGGCATATCGTTTGCCGCACAACATTCCGTTGGAGAAAGGTTTTATCGAACTCTTCGCAAAATACAGCATCGACAGCAACATTTGGCCAGCTCTTTTTTCTTGTTGCCGTTGCTTCGTCGCTGGAAACTCGCTACCTTCGCTTCGCTACTGCATTCTTGTAGCCGTTACTTCGCGCTGGATACGCTCTGAGTTTGATTGCTCATTGCCTTTGCCTCACAGCTCCTTTCTCGTTGCCGTTGCTTCGTCGCTGGAAACTCGCTACCTTCGCTTTGCTGCTACATTCTCGTTACCGTTGCTTCGTCGCTGGAAGCTCGCTGCCTCTGCTTGTTCACTGCATTTTGCTTCATCACTGCAAGCGACCCTCACATCGGTGAGCACAACATTTACAAGTCTTAGCTGTTCTGTTAACAGTGGGAGCATTTGAACTGTCGCTCGCTCACATCGGTGAGAGTGACATTATCAGGTTAAAGTTAGGCTGTGAAAATTTGGCAGTATCAAAACTGTCGCTCGGTCACATCGGTGATCACAACATTCTCGATACATAATGACAACTCTTGAAGCAAACTTACGTAAGCGAGCGAACATAAAACGCAATATTCAGGAAAATTATCCCAAGGCTCTTGCTCGTTTAAGTGAACGTTATGACAATCCTACACTTACATTTTTAGACACAATAGAATCACTATTCAATCTACAGCCAGTCGACAAACCGGACGGAAATCAGCTGCGCAGTCTGCTGGACAATGCGTCAGCCCTGTATTCATCATTATCGTCATTGGGTACCGGATCAGATATTGCCCAAGCCATGTTGATATTCATCGTCATCGGTCCAGCTCCGACCATAAAATTTTACAATGTTCTCAGTTTCAAGACATTGCCTTCAATTAGGACATCGGATGGCTCAGTGTCCGTCTAACAATCGTTGTCGAAGCTGCAAGCATCGCCATCACACGCTTCTGCATTTTGGCCAACCGCCTGCATCATCATCGTCTACATCGCCATCATCCATAGCGCAAATGTCCTCAACAACGGCTCCTGCTGCAACGCACTCGCATATGAATCAATCGCCAGGCGGACAAATAATTCTTGCTACTGCAAAGGTACTAGAGCGAGATTCATCAGGGGCGTATAAACAAGGCAGAGCATTGCTTGACTCATGTTCCCAAGTCAATTTCATAACTGATCAATTCGCCCAACGGCTGCATCTACGCCGTGATAAGCATCATTTCGAAATCTGCAGCATAGGGGAGACCTCGACTAAAATTCACAACTGTACAACTACTGGAATTAAATCTCGTTTGTCACCATTTGAAGTAACACTACAGTTCTGCATAACGTCTCACATTGCATTTTTCGAATGCCTTTCTGTTGGACAGATTAAACTCGGAGACAATTTGCCAGTCCTTCAGAAAACGTTGCTTGGATGGGTTGCGTCTGGCAAGTATCGTCATCAGTCAGCTAAGCAGTCATCAACGTGCTTGCTTTCTGTGGAGGAGTCAATTGACAAAAATCTTCAATTACTGTGGAGCATTGATGCTCTAGAAAATTCTCCAAAGTCAATCAATCCAGAACATCGGCTCTGTGAAGATATGTATTCAAGGACAACACAGATGAATAACGGCAGGATTGTTGTGCGTCTACCTTTCAAGGGAGATCCAATGTGCCTTGGCAATTCAAGCGATGTTGCACGTCGTCGTTTTTTATCGCTCGAGAGGCGCCTCAGTCAGCAGCCTACTGTTCAATCGCAATATGTAACCTTCATGAAAGAATATGAGGATCTTGGCCATATGACTTTAGTGACGAATCCGAGATTAAGTGAGCCACACTTTTATATACCTCACCATTGTGTTTTTAAACCCAGCAGTGCATCAACGAAGTTACGAGTCGTGTTTGACGCCTCGTGCACTTCATCGTCCCAGCATTCATTGAATGATTTGCTTCTCGTTGGCCCAACACTCCAAGAAGATCTGTATATACTTCTCCTTCGTTTTCGATTGGTTCGTTACGCCATCACAGCGGACATTACGAAAATGTATAGACAAGTTTTAGTCAGCCCAGTGGATCGGAAATTTCAATATATATTTTGGAGAGCATCCCCTGATGCTGATTTGCAGACCTTTGAGCTAAATACTGTGACGTATGGAACGGCCTCGGCCCCATACTTAGCAGTTCGCAGTTTGCAATATCTGGCAGATCTGCATGTGAACGAGTTTCCATTGGCGCATTCATTGTAAAATCATCGTTTTATGTTGATGATCTGCTATGCGGAGCAAACGGGCTCATCGAGTTGCAGAACATCAAACACGAGGTCACCGAGATACTTCGCCGAGGACACTTCCCATTGGTTAAGTGGCACTCCAATCATCCCGCCGTCAGGAACGACGAATCGGTAGAGGATTTAAACTTGAATGAAAACGCTGTCACTAGCGCACTTGGCGTAGCTTGGGATCAACGTCGTGATGTGCTACTATTTGAATTTAAACCCAAAAAATTGTATTCAACAGTCTTCTCTGTTCGAACCATTAGGATTGCTGGCACCAATCATTATCGTCTCAAAAATCATCATACAGGAGCTATGGCTGCTAAAACTCGCCTGGGATGAATCTGTTCCGCAATCACTTCTGCAAGCATGGAGAAACTTCGTAACGTCTCTTAAGGAATTGTCGTCGATTTCAGTACCCCGTTTTTGCTTGCAAGCTGAGCTCACAGACATACAACTGCACGCTTTCTGTGACTCATCAATACGTGCTTACGGCTGTTGCGTATATGTGCGTTCCACGGACTCGTATGGCAATGTCCAGGTTCAGCTCCTGACTGCTAAATCTCGGGTGGCTCCTGTCAAGAAGCTGACGCTTCCTCGATTAGAGTTAAGCGGAGCTCAACTTCTGAGTAAGTTATATACAACTGTCAAAAACATATTCATCGACAAGCCGCACAGCGCGCATTTCTGGTCTGATTCGCAGATTGTCTTGCAATGGCTGCAACAACACTATCACCTTGTCGACATTTGTTGGAAACAGAGTATCCACTATACAAGATCAAACAGCAGATGGAAAGTAGAGACATGTACCGTCGAAATTGAACCCTGCTGACATCGTGTCACGTGGATGCCCAGCTAATGAGCTCCAGCAATCAATTTGGTTTACAGGACCTGCGTTTCTGCGTGATTCCGAGACTCAATGGCCCTGCCAACAATTCGACAATGATTTGGACATGGACATTATCGATGCTGAAAAACGGAAGTCTACATTTGCTGCAATTATCGAAAGTAATTCTATTCTGGACTGGCTGAACGGAACTAGTTCATACACTCGGGCGCTTCGAGTTATGGCATATATGTTCCGGTTTTACCATATTGCCAAAAAGGAACACCCTATCGAAAGTTCGCCGCCATGCCCAGAAGAACTTCGCCACGCGTTGCACTGCATCATCAGGATCATCCAACAGCACCATTTCAAGGAAGATTTGCAATTGCTAAGGAAACAAAGAGATTTGAAAAGCAATCTGAAATTTCTCAGCCCAGTCATAGATGACTCTTCTGGATACGAGCTCATTAAGGTTGGCGGCAGACTCGAGCATGCTGATATCCCCTCTCGTCAAAGGCATCCTTTACTTGTTCCCAAGGAATCGCAATTTGTCCACAATTATGTTCGGCATCTTCACTTGCGCAATTACCATGCAGGACCAAAGGCATTAGTTGGACTGCTGCGGCTTCAATTCTGGGTCATAAACGCAAGAGCTTTATCACGCAGCATTGTTCGTTCTTGTGTACACTGTGTCACATATCGTCCAGTTTTACTTCGTCAAGTCATGGGTTCCCTGCCACCTGAGCGCTTATCCACAGACAAGCCATTTCGCCGCGTTGGAGTCGACTTCTGCGGTCCAGTGAACACCTATCTTCGAATACGTGGCAAGGGTCCCACAAAATCCTATATCGCCATATATGTCTGCATGGCCGTAAAGGCCGTTCACATTGAAATCGTGTCAGATCTTTCAACGAATAAGTTCTTGGGATCGTTGAAACGCATGGTTGCCCGTCGTGGACCAGTATCGCACATCTATTGTGACAACGCCACAAATTTTGTCGGAGCATCCAACAAACTACTCGAGTTAAAGAAGTTCATGTTCAACACTACCACTCAAGATGCTATCCTATCATATTGATCCTCTGAAGAGATAACCTTTCATTTCATTCCACCTAGGGCTCCACACTTTGGCGGTCTTTGGGAGGCCGCTGTCAAGAGCGCAAAGAGTCTGCTGGTGCGTACCCTCGCTAACACCCGGTTCACCTTTGAGGAACTGAACACCGCAGTCGTTGAGATAGAAGCAGTACTCAACTCTCGCCCGCTGTCACCTCTATCATCTGATCCCAACGACTTCAGCGCTCTCACTGCAGGACACTTTCTAAATGGAGATGCACCGCGCGCTTTGCCCGAGCGTGAGATTATCACCAACAACATCTCCAACTTGGATCGTTACGAGCAGATGACAGCTGTTAAACAGCAATTCTGGCGTCGTTGGTCTGCGGAGTAAGTGAACGAGCTTCGAGCCAGGACAAAGTGGACTTCGGCTTCCCCAAATCTCACAGTTGACTCTATGGTCATCATTCATGAGGACAACACACCGCCATAACCCTGGAAATTAGGGCGTGTTGAGTCTGTTGTGAGTGGCAAAGATGACCGGGTTCGTGTCGCATATATTCGCACTGCCTCTGGACTCTGTTGCCGGCCAGTACATAAGCTGGCTGTTCTACCTGTCTCTTGAAAGATAATTCTTTCAAGGCGGCCGGGATGTTCGGTCATATACCTCATATATACATTAGTCAGAGTATCAATAGCAATGTCAAAGCAGATTATGTTAAGATTATGCTAATTCTCTTCTATTTGAATGTCATAAGCACTCATACACATGAACGAAGCCTCGCTCTCTTTCGAACTCTGTAATTGCTCGGTCCCTTTAATCTTAATTTATGTTAAGAAATCAGTTCTGTAAGCATCATCATACAAGTCAGTCGTGTTGCTCATCAATTTGTAAAACCTTTATTAAAACTTCATACAATCCACACACGCCCACTTGAGATAAGATTCTTAAAAGGTCAAAAAACGCTTTTGATCCAACAACATCTTGATAAACAAATTTGTTTTTCTTACAACAACTTAATTTTTGACTGATCGTTGCTATGGCAGATATATGTTATAGTGGTCTGATCTTAATAGGATTTTGTACATATATGAGGACCATAGTATAACTAATAAATGCAGAGTTTGGTCAAGATATCGTGATAAAAAAATATGTTTTTTATGGCAGCTATCTGATATAATGGTCCGATCTTAATAGGATTTTGCACATATATGAGAAGCATAGTTAAACTAATAAATGCTGAGTTTGGTCAAGGTATCTTGATAAACAAAAATGTTTTTTAAACAACAACTTAATAATCTAAATATTTTAAAAAGTTTAAAAAGTCTGGTTCGTGTACAGACTTGGCTAAATATTCCATAGCCAAGTCGAACTTCTTTCTTCTGAATTCTCAATGCTATGAGAATTATCTAACTCGTTGTAAAAGGCAATTTGCCCAAAATCCGAGACAGTTTTACAATTTTGTAAGCTTGAAGCGTAAATCTTCAAGTTTGCCAACTTCTTTTTCTTTCGGGATGGATAAAGCTAGTAAGGATTCTGCTAACCTCTTTGCTAATTTTTTCCAATCAACTTACTCCTCAGTCTGTCCTAATAATAATTCTTACCCTTTTACTATTTCTTCCTCTAGTTCTATACCTCCTCCTATTATTTCACACTAATTAATTAAAATCTTCTTACTCTCCTGGGCCTGACAATATTCCTAGTTGTCTACTCAAGGAGTGTAGTTCTTCCCTTCTTTATCCATTGCAAAAGCTTTTTAATCTATCTCTTGAAAATTCTGTCTTTCCATCTATTTGGAATGAAACTTATATCATTCCTCTTCACAAGAAAGGTGGAAAATCTGTGTTTGTGGTGGAGGCGTCGGATAAGTAAAAATATTCTTCTTCAAATCAAACAATGATCGTTTTATTTAAATTGTAGTAGTTTTTATTTCACTTGCGGCTGCATATAATGAACTTTACATTTGAAGTGATTTGCATTTTCTTGTGTCAAAACGGTTGAGGTGGAGTGGAGATCGTGGGGAGAGTTCTGAGCGTACTTTGGATCCTATTTGAGAGTGAGTCTCTCTCAGTGAGTGGGTCTGCCTCAATGAGTGACTCTCTCACACTGAGTAAGGCTCAGTCAATGCTGTGTTCAGACTAGCAATGACTAGAACTGAACTGGCATGAACATTCTCCCCCCCCCTGGCAATATGCAGATTGCAAGGATTCCTATTGCGTGCATGTGCCAGAGAGTATCCATCCAAACTTGGTATTTTGAGCCATCGGCAGACCGCCTTGGCTCGGGAGGATACCTGGTAGGATGATGTCTGGGTAGACGTCGGCGCCGAGTACCAAAGGGACTGGAGATGGACGGAACCATTCGTTGTCCGCCAAAGCGACGTTGCTGAACGGGTCCTTCATGTCCGCTCTGATAGTTCGGGCTGGAGTTATGCAGTTGAGTTGCGGGTCAGCCATTAAGACCACTTCTCGCGACATCTGAGTTGCCTTGGAGCGTAGCACGGCTGTGCACGCTCCTTCTGCGCCATAGGCCCTTGCCACGGTTGCATTAATGCGGCTTACTGAACAACATGGATCGATCAGAGCCCGTGTCTCAAGGGTCTTTTTTCCGGTGTCGAGCAGCACTATGGCGGTGGGCAGTATACTGACCCCCTTGTGCTGTAGAAGGGACGTAAGCTACGTCCGCATAGTAGCACGTCTCGGGCTTGGGGGTGATGTGCCGCTGGAGGGCGAGGAGCCAGAAGCTCTTCTTGTGGGCCTGTTGTCTGACCAAGAGGGTCGAGCGCTACGGGGATCACGCATGTGGAGTAAGCTGTGGTGGTCCTTTTTGCAAATTTTGCACTTGGCTCCACTGCGGCATGATTCCCCTGAATGCTGATGAGCCAGGCAGTTGGAGCAATATTTGTTAATTAACACGGCTCGGAGACGCTTCTCGGGCGTGAGCTTCAAGAAGCGCTGACACTTGCGTAGCGCATGGATGCGTCTACACACCCGGCATCTAAAAGAGTCCGTTCCTTGACGTTGATTGGATGCCTTCGTTGACGGTGCCATGCTGGTTCTCTACAGAGGAGTGAACTGGAGAATAAGATGTAGGACAGGTGTTATTATGTGATGATTTTGTTTTGAAAGAGGGATTAGTTGCTTTTAAGGATTAGTCGGTGGTGCTATTTGCCTCAGTAGGAAGAAGGACCAATTTGGCTATTGGCCTTCGGAAGACACCACGAGCGGTAAGCACGTCCACTACGCGGACCTTGTCATCTGTGCCTGGGCAAGCCAGCTGGACTCGGCCAAGGCGCCATTCATTTATTGGTATGTTATCTTCCTTGATAATCACCATATCACCGACTTGGAGGTCCCTTGTAGGGGACTGCCATTTGTTTCGCTTAAATACTCATTCTTCCACCGGAAGCAGAATTGCTGGTGGAGCGCTTTGAGTCGCTGCCAGCGGTTAATTATAGAAATAGCGTCTTCTTTGATAACTGGCTCGTTAGTTGACAGAAGAGGGCCACCAACTAGGAAGTGGCCTGGACTTAGAGCCAATAAATCAGTCGGATCTTCCGACATTGGAGAGATTGGCCTAGAGTTAAGGCAGGCTTCAATCTTGGAGAGTAGAGTCGCGAACTCCTCAAATGTATATTTTGAGGATGCGGTGGACTTGTAGAAGTGGGTCTTAAAGCTTTTGACACCTGCTTCCCACAATCCGCCCATGTGAGGAGCGCCAGGAGGATTGAAATGCCAACACAAGTTTTGATGGCTATGCTTGGATAAGATGAGATCTTTGGTCGCTTGCAAGAAATCTCTCGAAAGAACGGATGACGCTCCCACAAATGTTTTCCCATTATCTGATGTAAAGTAGCTACTGGCCGGGGTATGAATCTCAGTCGCACCAGGCCCAGCGATTCACAAGACATTTATAAATTCGCTGGGACGGAGGGCTAAGGGGGGGGTGAGGGTTTCGCCACAAATCTACCTCGCACTGCCGCTGTACTACTCAACATACCAGGCCGCAGCCTCGTGCTACCTCTTCTGGCGGGCCGGAGCCTCGTACCACCCCGCTATCGGGCCTTAGCCACGTACCAACTACACTGGCGGGCCGTGGCCACGCACCAACTACACTAACGGGCCGTAGCCACGCACCAACTACACTGGCGGGCCGTAGCCACGCACCAACTACACTAACGGGCCGTAGCCACGCACCCACTACACTGGCGGGCCTTAGCCACGCACCATCTACACTGGCGGGCGTAGCCTCGCACCAACTACACTGGCGGGCCGTAGCCTCGCACCAACTACACTGGCGGGCCGTAGCCTCGCACCAACTACACTGGCGGGCCGTAGCCTCGCACCAACTACACTGGCGGGCCGTAGCCTCGCTCCAACTACACTGGCGGGCCGTAGCCTCGCACCAACTACACTACCGGGCTTTGGCCACGCACCAGCTGCAATGTTCCCCCCCTAGGTTAGGGTGAACATCGGCTAACTCCGATGTTTAGCGCAAAGGTATCCGACCGAGATTACAAAGATCTGCATTTAAGTTAGTTATCGAGGTTTTTATTCACTTAGTTCATAACTTTTATCCTATTCTATCCTAACGCACTTCCTAGTCTAAGGCCCTGCCGCACTGTCTTGGAGCCCTAGCGCTCCGCTATGCACTGCCCGTTATTCGCTCGTACTCCCTTTTTTTTGGCACGTCTACTCACCATGATCGGTATCTCAAAAGTGCCGGCTCGCTCGCTAGCGAGCCATGCGCTTGCCTCGGCCGCTCAACTTCGCCGCGAGCTTTCGCAACTTCGCTTCGGAGCTTTCGCTCTTCGCCGCCGAATCGAAGCTGCGCTCTCGCAGGCAGTGTTGAGCAGCCGATCAGCAACGCACGGTTGCAGCGACGGCCGGCGGTTAAATTCAAATCAATGACTGGCTACTTGCCTATAACTATGCCCCTTATCCTAATAATACGCAGACTATGCGGTTAACGGCTCCTTGCCTTTTTACTCGATTCCACTATCGTCGGCTTCTTGCCTCTTACAATTCTATTATCTTACACTACTACATTTAATGCTTATAAACTATACAAATTATACGGCTCCTTGCCGTGAGTTCAAAACTTGTGGGGGGCTGATCATAATAGCCGGCCTCACACCCCCCCCCCTTACTTCGAGCAGGTGACGGTAACGTCGTCTGGCGTTTAACGTCACGCTGTAGTCTGCCTTCCCGTCAGACACGCGGAAACGCGTGCGCCGGCACCGGAAACGGCGGACCCGCGCCTCCCCTGCGATGAGTTCCACCACTCCTGAGGATAACGGCGTCCCGCGGGGAAACACCCTCCAACCCGAAGGGGTGAAATCTGCCATGGGCTTCCTGGCGGGGCTCTTGACGACTTCTGTCGGCGTGAGGCTCCTTGGCGCGACCTCAGGCTCGGCGTCCGTCTCGGCATCGATGTCGGGCTCCTCGTCGAGCACCGACTCCAAGCTGGTATCCCATCCGTCGATTCCATCGAATAGGTCCACAATGTCCCCCCACAACTCGCTGTCGGTGGGGTCTTCGGGACACTTGGGGAAGGGGCCTCGGTCGCAACACCCGACTTGGGTGATGGAGGCGTCGCCATCGCGTCTTCGTCCTCGGACCATGCTTCGCCCATGCCCGCCTGGCGAGTGGCAAAAGATGCCTTTTCGAATGGCGTTTCGCTCTCTTGGCCGAACCACGCTTCCTCCAATTCTCTCCGAGAAGTGGTGTTTGGGGTTTCGGCGCGTGTTACAGGCACGAGTGTGGGCTCCGCAGCTGTGGTTATCCTTCCCAGGCTGGGAAGGACCCTCCTGGCGTTCGCGGGGCGAACGCGGCACGCGCAGCTGCGGGCCTCCGGGCTTTTCGGTCTCGGAGCGGGGTCTCTTCTGTGCCGGTGTCGACGTCCCCTCTAGACTGGGCTCGCGCCGACTCCTGCTTCGACGACGCTTGCTAGGCTCAACCGTTTGTCGGCGGCGACGGTTTCGCCGGCGTTTTCCCTCAGGGCCTTCCCCTGTGTTCGTGCTTCCCCGCTTCGAGGGCCCAGGACGGGGCGCCCTAACCTCCTCGGGGACCTTCGGCAAGTAGCGCAACGTCACCCGGGGGAATTGGCTCTCGGGGTCTACCTCTAGCCGATGGGTAGTGAAACGGCGGCGGAATGCCGGTTCGTCGTCCTCGTCTCCCGTCAGCGGCTCATAATCCGACATGGGCTTTGGTTGAGTCGGGTTCCTTTCCGCGGTGGGGTCCGGGCTACGGCTGATCCAGTCCGCTTCCGTGCGGGCCACTGGGACGTTGCTCGCTGCCTCCGTCGGGGACGCTTCTGTCTCTGGGGCCGACGGGGGACTTCCCTCCCCCTTTGCGCTCGTCACCGTGGAACTCGGCACCGATGGCCCAGGCCTGCCTGCCTCGAGCGATGGGAGTTCCTCCTCGTCCGCGAGATCGTCCACTTCGCCGGTCGTTACCGGGGTCGTCATTCCGGACGGCCCTGGCGAGTGGGATGCAAGCGGAGGGGACGGGGGCTCCTCCGCGTAAGGTGGCGAATTCTGCGCAAACGGCGCCTCCACGAACATCGTTGTGATTTCGACCGCCATCAGCATGACCATCCCGTCCAGCCTCTCCACGACGTTGGTACGCTGGGAGTATAGGGTATGGCGGAACTGACGCGGCCCTTCTTGTTGTCCTCTTCGGCAGTACTCGCGTCCCTGGCGGGGGTCGCGAGGACGGCCTCCGGCTCCCGGCCCGGGGAAAGGTTCGGTGTCTCCGCTGCTGACGTCTTCGTCGGATGAGATGCTGATAATCTCGGGTTCCATCTGTAAATTAGCTTATTCATTAACCTACTCGTTACCTATTCGTTAATGCCCTATCTTCTCAGTGCGGCTCCCGTTTTACTAGACCTATTCTCAATTATGTTATTAATGTTAGTCTTATCTAAATTTTATTCTAATGGTTTCGTTGGGCGACGGGTGTCGCTCTCACCCTTCGACTACTCGTGGGCATCCCTGTGCCCTGGGTCTTCCCCCTCCGTCTCGGTAGAATGGTTTCAGCTGCGAGATGTTGGCCACCCTCTTCTTATGTTCGCCTGGTTTCACCAGGCGCACGATATTGGGGGATACGAATTTGATGACCCTGTAGGGGCCGTCAAATTTGGGTGCCAACTTTGCGGCGAAACCTTCGGCGGCGTTGGATAGCTGGTGCTGTCTTAACAGGACCATCGAGTCCAACGAAGGCCGCCACCCTCGTCTCCTCAAGTTATAGTGTCTGCCCTGGTCCTTTGATGCACGCTGGAGATTGCTGTGAACGACATAAAAGATTTCCTTTAACCTATCCGCCTTTGTCCTAGGGTCGAACGCACTAGTTGCGGACCCCGGAGTTACCTGATCATATAAAGCAGCCGGCAACCGCGGCTCCCTTCCCTGCATCAGGAAAGCGGGACTGAATCCGGTCGAATCCGACACGCTTGTATTGACCGCCAGCGATATCTCGAGCAAGAGTTCGTCCCACGAACTCTGGTGGCCCTCGATAAATTGCGCTATCATGGTCTTCACGGTCCTGTTGGTCCTCTCGGTAGGATTTTCTTGCGGACAGTAAGGGGCGGTGTACTGGATCTCTACACCCAAGGACTCCAGAAAAGCCTTGAAACTCCGGCTTGTGAACTGTACCCCGTTGTCACACACGAACTTCTTAGGCACCCCGAATCGGCTCAAATCCTCTCCCGGAACGCCGTTTGGAGGTGTGCCGCCGTTGCTCTCCTGAGAGGGACCAGCTCCACCCATTTCGAGAAAGCATCATGGAACACCAGCAACATGGTGTTGCCATGTTTCGACCGTGGGAGGGGCCCAACGAAATCCGCGCAAAGTATTGCCATCGGCTCCGCCACCTGTCTCGTCAGCATGCGTCCAGCCGGTTTGAGTTGCTCACTCTTGAACTTTTGGCAGGTTTCGCAACACTTCACGTACCTGGCGGCGTCTCGGAACATACCCGGCCAGTAGTACCTTTGGGCTAGCCTCGACACAGTTTTCCTCACGCCTTGATGTCCGGCCGTGGGGGCATCATGGCATTCCGCCAATACCTTCTGCCGTTGACCACTGGCCACGCACAGCTTCCAAGGGATGTAGTCTTCGTCGTCCGTCCGATGGCCTAAATGCCTATATAGCTGCCCATTTTCTTCTACGTAGTCCGGGAACTTGGCTGGCTCTTCGGCGATCCTGGCACGCATACTCGCGACCCATTTGCAGGGCGGCTCGGCCACCACTGCTTGCTGACAGGTCTCTAGAGGATGTCTTGATAGTGCGTCAGCCACGACGTTGAGCTTCCCTCGTCGGTAGTGAACGTCGAATTGGAATTGTTGCAGTTCCAATGCCCACCGCGCGATTCTTCCTGACGGGCTCTCGATAGAATTAAGCCACTTTAGGGCCAAATGGTCCGTTATCACGTCGAACCGGTACCCTTCTAGGTAGCAACGCAGCTTCCGTATCGACCAAACGATTGCCAGGCACTCTTTCTCGGTGGCGGAGTAGTTCACTTCGGCCTTCAGCAACTTTCTGCTCGCGTACGCTATGACCCGCTCCTGCCCTTCTATCGTCTGCGTCAGCACTGCGCCGAGGCCGTACTCGCTCGCGTCAGTCTGTAGGACGAATCTGGCGGAAAAGTCTGGACAAGCCAACACAGGGGCAGTCGTCAAGCTGTCCTTCAATTGACGCAATGCCTCCTCCTGTTCTTGATCCCATGCCCATTTCCGCCCCTTCTTTAAGAGCGCTGTTAGCGGCTGTACCTGAGTCGCGAAGTTGGGAACGAAGCGTCTGTACCATGACGCCATCCCAAGGCACTGCCGCAACTCTTTACAATTTGTCGGGGCCCTCAGGTTACGTATCGCCTCCACCTTCTCTGGATCGGTACGTATTCCTTCCCCACAAATGACGTGTCCTAGGTAGGCCAATCTCTCCCGGAAGAAACTGCACTTCTTCCTGTTCAGCCTGAGGTTAGCCGCCCTTAACCGGCGGAACACCTCCCTCAAGTTCTCTACATGTTGCTCCTTAGTCGCTCCTATTACCACGATGTCGTCTAGGTAGGCGAATGCATGAGGCTCCATCTCCGGCCCTATGACCGTGTCTAAGCTCGCTGGAAGGTCGCACACGCCGAGTGCAAACCAAATGGCATCACCCGCCACTGGAAAAGACCTCTCCCGGGGACCGTGAATGCCGTACATTCCCGACTATCGGCTGCCATCGGTATCTGCCAGTACCCGTGCTTCAAATCCAGAGTGGAAATGAACCGGGCGTGACGCAACCGCTCAAGGATGTGATTGATCCTGGGAACAGGATAAGCATCTGGGATGGAATGCGCGTTGAGTTGTCGATAGTCGATACACATGCGCCACTCGCCAGTCTTCTTCTTGACTAAGACGATTGGGGCGCTGTGTGGACTACGCGACGGCTCGATGGCACCTGCCTGCATCAGCTCGTCCACCTGTTCATCAATCACCCTTTGCATGGCCGGGTTCTTCGGGTAATATCTCTGTTTTAATGGCTTATCATCCTTAAGCCTGATCCTGTGCTCCGCGATGTGCGAGACTCCCTGCAGCCCCTCGAAGAGTGTCAGTTCCGACTCCAGGAACTCCTTAAGCTCCGGATCCAAGTCCGCTGGCCACTCTGCCTCTTCTACGCCGGGCTTGCCCTGCGGCTCGCCTCCTCCAGGTACCACTCCGACTCCAAATAGAGCTCCCTGATCGCTCGACTCTGGCAGCCGCTCCTGATTCCCTGTGCCCGTGCGGATTTGAGCCATTGCTCCTAATCCCTCCGTTCTTTGGCACGCTTCCACCGTGCCGCCTGCATGACCAGCGTAGGTCTGCCTTTGCAGGTCTACGCGCCGCCTTTTGGGCTCCTCAAGCTCTCGGCCCAACCCCGAATGAGACTCATCTTTTACTTCCTTCTTCTTCTCCTTTTCCGACAGTTGCCGAGCCGTCACTCCCGTTTGCTGACGCGCGAGGCCTCCTGCCGACTTCTCTCTCCTCTGCTGCCGAGCAGGTGCTCCTCTTTCATGACCTGGGAGGCCTTCCTCCGGCCCTTCTGTGGCCGAGCAGGTGCTCCCTTTCATGACTCGGGAGGCCTTTCTCCGTCTCTCTGTAGCCGAGCAGGTGCTCCTCTTTCATGACCTGGGAGGCCTTCCTTCGACTTCTCTCCATTCTGCTGCCGAGCAGGTGCTCCCCTTTCATGACCTGGGAGGCCTTCCTTCGACTCCTCTTCACTCTGTTGCCGAGCAGGTGCTCCTTTTCATGACCTGGGAGGCCTTCCTTCGACTCCTCTCCACTCTGTTGCCGAGCAGGTGCTCCTTTTTCATGCTCCACCTGGGAGGCCTTCCTTCGACTCCTCTCCACTCTGTTGCCGAGAGCACTCCCGCTCCTTGACGCGTGAGGCCTTCTTTCGGCTCTTGCCCGGTTCCAGGCCCCGTGGCCGGAAACGTCACGTCCTCTAGGATCAGCTGCGCCTTGCGCAGCGTACCGTAGTGCCCATGGCACCCAGGGAGTCCATCCCCAGGATAACGTGGTCCAGCATTGCGGGCATGACAAGCATTAACATGCTGGCCACCTTCCCCCGCTAGGCCGACGTCTATCCTCAATGCCTTCTCTACTTCGACCGTGGACCCATCTGCCAGACGAATGCGCGCCTGTACGTTCTCCACTCTTCCCCGAATCGCCCACTTGCGCACGCAGTCTTCGCTCATGAAGCTGCGAGTGGCCCCTGTATCGATAGTAGCGGGCATCGTCCTCCCGCCAATCTCCACCGTGGCGACGATTCGGCCACCCTCCACCTTAAGCGGGGGTACTACTGCCGAGTCCCGTGTGTGTCGGCGTCGACCCGACCCTGACCTGGGCGACGCCGTTGCCCGTTTCCCGCCTCCGTGCGGCGACAACACTCTTGGCTACTTCTGCCCTGATGCCCACATACCCAACAAAATAAAACGGGCGCATTAGGACATTCCCTGGCGAAATGCCCCTCCCGTGCGCACCTGCGGCATGCTCGTCGCGGGTCGTACCCGGTCCCGGCCTCTTGGCTCATCATCTGGTGGGCCACTTCCGCAGGGGCCGTTGCCGGCGGAGCGGAGATTTGTCTATCCACACCGATCGCTCCGGATCCGATGGGAGCAGACCGGAATGGGTTAAGGTGTCCCCCAGAGGGCTGTACCGTCCTTCCCCACTCCGCGCTACTTGAGCTCGTGGCCGCCTGACTCCCTGCCCTGCTTCCGGAGTATTCCGCTCGCTGTCTCATCACCGTTTCGTATTCCACAGCGAGTTGAGTCAGCTGGGACAAGGTGGAAAAATCTTGCCGTCGCACGTAAAGCCTGTATTCGGGTGCGGCATTCTCATATATCCGGTGCAACTCTTGCGCCGGCTCATATCTGGCATGGTGCATCAAAGCCCTCAGTTCTATTAGGTATTCCTTAAATTCTTCCCCCACACGCTGCCGGCGGGATCGGATTTCGTCTTCCAACCTCTCGAAGTAGCGTGGTGGCAGAAAGAATTCTAAGAACCCCTCCTAAACACCGACCATGGCACATCCCTCAGTCCACTACTCAGGAACCAACGAGCAGCCCGGTCACAGAATACCTCGCTCGTTCGAGGCAACCGATCTAGGGCTATACCGTACGTAATGGCACGCTCCTCTAGGTCTCTCTAGGAACCCAAGGGGGTCGGAACGGCCATCGTACCTCCTGCCCCACTTTCGGACTTGTTCTGGAACATTCGCGAGAGTCCTGGCCTCCGACTGAGAATATGGCCGGGAAATTTGAGGGCCATTATTCGAGTCGCCGGGGGTTCGCCCTGGCTCCACGTCGACCGCCGTCGTCCGGCGAGCTCCGCTGCTCCTAATCTCGCGACTTTCCCCTGCACCCGAGACGGCTAAACTAGGGATCGGAACCTGCAGCCGCTCGTACAGCTGCGAACTCCTTAGGTCTGGTTCCGATTTTTGGCGCGGCCGTCCGCCAACGTCGGGTAGAGTGCCCCAGGAGACGGCTCCAATGTTTTGGCGGTCTGAGACTCTAGCTCGGCCAGCCGAGCCCAAATCTCGGATGTATGGCCGCCATCCTGCACGAAAGTGGATAGCCGCTTGCAGCTCCTCCACGCGGCCCTCCTTTTCCAGCCTGAACTCATGGGCGATCGCCACCAGTTCTTCTTTGCGGCGCTGGTGGATCCAGCGCACGCCTACACCCGGATTTTGGCACTCACCTGTCTCCATCCTGAGTTTTTGCTACTCACTCTGGGCTCAACTACAACTCTTGTGGACCCTCGCTCGAGTTTTGGGTTTGGTGTCTGGGCAACTCTCGTTCCGTAGGTTTATTTCGTTCACTTTGGTCTTTGTCTCTCTTGTTTTCCTTTTGCTGTCCCTTTGGTATTTTCTCTCCCTTTTTTTTTTTGTTTTACGTCTACTTTATATGCACTTAAATCTCTTTTAAACTTTTGACCATCGTTCACTTTAGTTTTTGTCCGTTTTTGCCTTTGCTTCTTGTTATTTCACTTTTCTTAAGTATCTGTCCTTATTATTTTCCTTATACATCCACAGCATTCCACTCGCAAAACAATAAAAAAAATATTAAAAAAATTAATTCACTTGATGTTCTTTAAAATTTTTTTCTTGTTGCTTAGTCTTTGTTCATTATTCTTTTATTTTTATTTAATTTCTTTTTTTTATATTTTTTTTTTTTTTTTTTTTTTTAAATATTTTTTTTTTCCTGGTTTCGTATTATTTCATTATTGTTATTTATTACTTTCACTGCACACCGTCGTCATTGCCTTCGCCGACTGTACTGACGAATTCAGGTTTCACCGCGCGTGAACTGAATTCGTCCCACTGTCAGCAGCCGCGACGCCTTAACGGCCCTTCGATGCCGACGTCGACTGACGACGCGTTTGTGCACACGTGTGCAAGCATGGTCTCGACGTCGCCCGTCTGGCGCGCGCGCGCTGTACTTTTCGACCCGCCGTTATCTCTCTTTTTTTTCGTTGCTGAGCTCGACTTCTGTGCACATTTTTCGTTGCTCAGATCTTGGGTGTTTATCTCGTCGCCTAACATGGGTATGAAATGCGCTTGTCGGGCATACACGACTGCTTTCTGCCCTAGACCGCATTTTACCCGCCTACTATGCCTTCTTTTCCTTGCTCTCTACCGGAGTATATACACTTCAAGGTATGCTCGACTTAGATACCCTATACACAAAAAATATTTTTTTTTCCGAAACACCTATTTGGGCATACTTGCGGGGCTTTAATCCGCAACTATGCCACGCCCTGAACGCCTCTATGTCCCTGCTCGGGGCCACTTGTAAGTAGCTACTGGCCGGGGTATGAATCTCAGTCGCACCAGGCCCAGCGTTCACAAGACATTTATAAATTCGCTGGGACGAGGCTAGGGGGGGTGAGGTTTTGCCACAAATCTACCTCTGCACTGCCGCTGTACTACTCAACATACCAGGCCGCAGCCTCGTGCTACCTCTTCTGGCGGGCCGGAGCCTCGTACCACCCCACTATCGGGCCTTAGCCACGCACCAACTACACTGGCGGGCCGTGACCACGCACCAACTACACTAACGGGCCGTAGCCACGCACCAACTACACTGGCGGGGCCGTAGCCACGCCACACACTAACGGGCCGTAGCCACGCACCCACTACACTGGCGGGCCGTAGCCCGCACCATCTCACGCACCAACTCTACACTGGCGGGCCGTAGCCTCGCACCAACTACACTGGCGGGCCGTAGCCTCGCACCAACTACACTGGCGGGCCGTAGCCTCCTCACGCTGGCGGGCCGGCAGCCTCACCAACTACACTACCGGGCTTTGGCCACGCACCAGCTACACTGTTCCCCCCTAGGTTAGGGTGAACAACGGCTAACTACGATGTTTAGCGCAAAGGTATCCGACCGAGATTACAAAGATCTGCATTTAAGTTAGTTATCGAGGTTTTTATTCACTTAGTTCATAACTTTTTATCCCTATTCTATCCAACGCACTTCCTAGTCTAAGGCCCTGCCGCACTGTCTTGGAGCCCTGAAGCGCTCCGCTTTGCACTGCCGTTATTCGCTCGTACTCCCTTTTTTGCACGTCTACTCACCATGATCGGTATCTCGTGCGGCTCACTCGCTGAGCGAGCCATGCGCTTGCCTCGGCCGCTCAACTTCGCCGCGAGCTTTCCGCAACTTCGCTTCGAGCTTTCGCTCTTCGCCGCCGAATCGAAGCTGCGCTCTCGCAGGTAGTGTTGAGCAGCCGATCACCAATGCACGGTTGCAGCGGCGGCCGGCGGTTAAATTCAAATCAATGACTGGCTACTTGCCTATAACTATGCCCCTTATCCTAATAATACGCAGACTATGCGGTTAACGGCTCCTTTGCCTTTTTACTCGATTCCACTATCGTCGGCTTCTTGCCTCTCTACAATTCTATTATCTTACTACTACATTTAATGCTTATAAACTATACAAATTATACGGCTCCTTGCCGTGAGTTCAAAACTGTGG